>VBSM01000361.1:104093222-104160268 GCA_008086735.1 Cheirogaleus medius | reverse complement strand
AAAAAAAAAAAAAAAAAAGAAAACAAAATTTTAGTGATTTACCCAAAGGCACAACCAAACAACAAAATCAAGCATATGAGATTTGCTTAGTTCTTCAAGACAATGTTTAAAAAACAAGCTTCCTATTTCCAGAAAAAGTGGAGCGGGGACTAGTATTTAAGACCTTACCTCTTCATAAACATGGGGATGATTAGTTCAATCAATGCAAATCTTTACAGTAATTGTAATTATGTTGTTGCTATTGTTAATAATAGTATATAAGAAACTGTACCTAATGCTGACCTCACAGACAGGCCCAAGTTAAGCCCAGTCCATCCAGATCAGAGCCGGGAGTCAAGGCCTCCTGCCGAGAAGAGATCCCAGTAGAATGTGCAGTTTCTTAAGGGAAATGATGGCAAGAGGGTTGTCAGTTCCAATTTAATATTTGTATATACGTCCTACCTTGGAAATTCTTTAAAAATGTATTTATATTCAATGTAGACATAAAAATCAATGTTTCTGCCTGGGATCTATTCACACCTTAATACGGTTTATAATGGAGCAGGCAGCAGGAAAATTAAAAATGTTGTTAACTTCCAAACGGTGCTGTTTGTTGTTTTACGTTTGACATAACTGACCAAATGGGACATGTTCACTTTTAATGTGGCTTTATTTATTTTTCTTACACTATTTCTTTAGCACTTTTTCTTCTCACATGACATATTAATACATAATTCAGAGCTTTTATGTCTCCCTGCACTGTCGGCGTGATTTCTTGTGCTATTGAGCTGCTCTATTTATGACCAAATGGCTAACATGTCTTTTATTATTCATTTTTGGGGGGCAATTTTTAAAAGCTGCTGAGAATGTTAACCCCCTAAACCCCAAATTGCTTTTCTGTGTTCCCACCATTTGTCTAAATTCTGGCTGAAATAATAATCTGCTGGTCCTGGCCAATTATTAATATAACCGTAGGTCCCGCGAGGAGGCCGGGTCCTGTCTCTGGACGCCCGCAGGTGCGCTGACGGCAATGACGACCTCTGACACGGGGACACATAGCCCAGTGGCCGGACCTCCCGCCATCTGTGGGGCCTCCACTTCCAGTTCTTCACGGCCGTTTCCTTATTTCGTCACAGTTGCTCTAATCTGTAGCTGTCTCAGCTCCCTCGGGAAACATGTAGGTGTCCGCTCCCCTGACGTTGCTACCAATGTCTGTCGTTGGCAGAAGCAGCATTCGCTGCCCAGGCTGCCTGCAGGTTCCCGAGTGGTCCCAGGAAGGCTGACACCGGGCCTCGGACCCCGCCTGCCCCCGCAGCTCTCCAGCCTCCGCCCCCGCGCCCTCTCAGAGCTACTGGGGACGATGACGTCCTTTCAGCAGAAGGGCGAAATTACACAGCGTGAGTCTAGGACCTGAGGCCGGAAGGGGCCTTGGAGATGGTCAACATTTTTATCGGAGGCGAGAAAATTGAGAAATCACGTTATGTGCAAAGGCCACAAAACAGTGAGTAATAGGCATTAGTCTTGAAGCTGGGTCCCTGGCCTTCTAGAATGCACTATTCCCAATCCCTGCCTCCGAGGAAGCTTCTCAGAGGCACGTACATAAATAGGAATGCGTGTGTGTGTGTGTGTGTGCGTGTGTGTGTGTGTGTGTGTGTGTGCTGGAGCAAACCAAACCCACGACAACAGGCTCGCAAGTCACCAGACCCCTCGCAGCCGGCAGCAGCCTCTTCTATTGACTCTTCTAAACCCTTCTTTCTCCTGCACCAAGCTTTCTACAAATAGAAAAACCCAAGAGAAGGATAGGGAAAGAGGAACGGAAAGGATGCTGATGGAAATGCAAAGCTTTTCCTTCTCCGTCTATTTTTTCCTGCCTTGGCTAATTAATTTTCTACATTGTGTATTTTCGCGCCTATAATTGCAGTCAGTCATTCTTCCTTGTCAAAAAGATCTGGGTGGAGCCGGTCTCAGCACAGCCCAGGGGGCATACAAGAGCGGGTGTCAAAGTTGGAAATAATTAATTTGGTGACATACATGATAAGTGGGGCAGGTGTAAGTCCATGACAGCCGAGTTCCAGAGTAGCAATGAATGGTTCTGTCTTCCAAGACGGCTGTGCTGGGCCTGTCCTCCTCCCTCTAATCCTTCCTTCCTCTTTCTCTTTCTTCCTTCATCTTTCCCTTCCTTTCTTTTCTTGCTCTTTCTTTTTTTCTTGTCTTTCTGCCTTTCCTTCTTTCTTTTGTTTCTTTCTATTCCTTTCTAGCAGAAAAGAAGCAGCTGATGATCTTTAATATACCACAGGGTCTTTAAAGAAGCCATTTAGCCACCATTCATTCACTCACTCATTCATTCATTCATTCAACAAACATTTACTGGACACCTTCTATGCTTTTCTAGGCATTGGGATGGATACCAAGGCCACAGAGATTCACGGAACTCAGCTTCTTCCCTAACCTGGTGCTTGAATTGTTTACTCCCAGTCCTCTTAGACCAGCCTTGTAATAGTGAAACTGAAGTTATAGATCTAAACTGAGATAAGCCACACATTGAAGTCACCTCCTGACCATGTTCTGCAGACGTGCTTGGTCAGAAGGGTGAAGGCTGATGGCCAGAGAGTTGCACCCTCAGCTGTCAAGGCATGGAGCAGCTCCACTGTCCCCACTGCCCTGAGGGCTCCAGGGGTGGGGAGGCTCAGGCTGCAGGAGAAGGGGAACTAACCTGGACCTCCGTCTGCCGAGACAGCTCTGAGCAAAACCACATGAAGTTATCCACCTCTTCCCAAAGTTGGGGCACTATCTTAAGATGCATGAGATTTTTTTATGAAGCCATGATTTTCTAATAATAAAAACAGCTTACAACTATAACAGCAGTCAACCTCTGCAAGGCACTGCTCAAAGCATTTCCTTTGTATTAACCCACCGAAACATCACATCAATTCTTTTAGTTAAATATTTTACTACTCTTGTTATCAACTGAATTGTGTCTTCCCAAAATTCATATGTTGAAGCCCCAACCCCCAATATTATTATATTATTATATTTGGAGATTGGCTCTTTGGGGAGGCAATTGAGGTTAAATGAGGTCACAAGGGTGGGGCCATAATCTGATAGGACTAGTGTTCTTAGAAGAAGAGGGAGAGAGACCAAAGATCTCTCTCTCTGCGCACACACAGAGAAGCGGCCCTGTGAGGACGTATCAAGAAGGTGTCATCTGTTAGGCAAAATGGAGGCATCACCAGACATCAGCCCTGACGACACCTTGGTCTTGGAATTCCAGCCTCCAGAATTGTGAGAAAATGAACTTCTGCGGTTTAGGCCGCCAGTTCTGTGGCAAGGTTGCCAGCGTGCTTGGTTCCAGGGAGGGCTCTCGTCATGGCCTGCAGAGAGCTGCCTTCTCGCTGTGTCCTCACAGGACCCAATTAAAAATGGGCACAGGACCTGAATAGACGTTTTTCGAAAGAATACACGCAAATAGCCAAAAGGTGCATGCAAAAGGTGCTCCATGTCACTAATCATAAGTAAAATGCAAATTAAACCACAGTGAGATATCACCTCACACCTCTTGAAATGGTTATTTTAAAAACAAAAGATAACAAGTGTCGCCAAGGAAGTGCAGAAAAGGGAACCCTTGTACATTGTGAGTGAGAATGGAGGTTGGAACAGCCATTATGGGAAACAACATGGAGGCTCCTCAAAAAAATTAAAAATAGAACCACCATACGATCCAGGGATTTCACTACTGGGTATATATGCAAAGGACATAAAATCACTATCTCTAAGAGATATCGGCACTCTCATGTTTATTGCAGCGTTAATCACAATAGCCAAGATACGGAAACAACCTAAATGTCTGTCGATTAAGAATGGATAAAGAAAATGTGTATATATACATATAATGAAATATTATTCAGCTTTAGAAAAGAAGGAAACCCTGCTATTTGCTAGGACATGGATGGACCTTATGGCATTATGCTAAGTGAAATAAGCCAGACATAGAAAGACAAGTGCTGTATGATCTCGCTTCCATGTGGAATCTAAAATAGTCAAGCTCAGAGAAGTGGAGCAGAGAAGGGTGGTTGCCAGGAGCTTTGGGGAAGGGGATAATGGAGAGTGGACGGTCAAAGGGGACAAAGTTTCAAATATGCAAGATAAATAAGATCTACTATACAGCATAGCGACTATAGCTAATAATGCTGTACCGCATACCTAAAATTGGATAAGAGGATAGATTGTATGTTAAGTGATCTTACGACAAGAACAACAAAAAGACCCAGAAAACTATAATTATAATAGAGGGAGCAGGAAGAAAATTTTGGAGGTGATGGATTATGTTTATGGCCTTGATGCTGGTGATGTTTTCATGGGTGTGTCTTCATCCTCAGGCCCACTGAGGTGTGGATGTAGACATTAAACATGGACAGCTTTTCACATGTCAATCAGACCTCAAACAATGTTTTAAAATTGGTTTTCTTTAGTTTTAAGGTAGAATTTACAGATTGTTAATCTCTATTTACCTTTAGATAAATGTTATTATCACAATGGGAAACAAACTTCAATTTCTATTCATTTCCTTGTAGAGGAATTTCTATTCATTTTCTAGTAGAGGAAGTTCATGACAATAATGCATACAAAAGTCTTTAATCAGGGTGCCTTTGAACCTCACCAACTTTTAACAGCATAGAACACAATTCAAGCAAGGACTTGAGGGCTCACAGCCCTGTGTCAGAGCTCCCAGTCTCAAGGGAGAGACGTCCACGGCTGGCGTTTACGTGACCACATGCACGCAGATCAGGAGTGAACAACAGCTTAACCATGGAGGCAAAAAAGTTTCTGTAACTGTATGTGGTAAGGAAATAAAACGTAGTGGCAAAACAATTTCTCTACAACCTCTCTAATACACCAAATGGAAACTTTTATTGAACCAGATTTAAGATTTTTATGATTTTGTTCTGAACCTCAGTGGGTCTCTTTTCAGTGCAGAGCCGGGCGACCACAGGCAAGGGAACAGACCAAGTCCCGGGTTGTGAGACTGGGGCCACCAGCACCCACCACTGCCAGATGTGGCCATTGAGCACCTCCTGCCCTGCTCACCTCCAAAGTCCAAGGAAAGAGGATCAGCCTTTAGCAAAATTATGGAATCTGAGATCTCCAGCAGCTTTTTATAACATAAAATAAAACATAAAATTAAAAATTCTAGCCATGAGTGCATGCTTGCAAAATAATGCTGCCTTTGACACCTCTTAAGGACTTGAAAACTCTGAGAATTTATAAAATTACGTCATCCCAGTTTTGTACATAAAGAGTAACTGTACAGAGACTCCTCTTTCCATCTCTGTGGGGTACAAAAACAATCTTCATTTAATTTTAACACTGCCGACCAAGAAGGCTTCTCTACGCTTTGTCTTACTCAGAACTAAGTGTATAGCTCCACCGAGAATAAGATGCAGCCCATGGAGCTCAAACCAGGAGATTAATTCACTTATGCCTTTCAGTGTTTCAAAACTACAATTTCCATTTATGATGTAATTTATGTTGTGCATCCAGTCAGATACCAGCATTTCGGCTACCCGTTTCTAACATGGTCTCAGAAAAAGTGACTTGCTATGTACCACGATGCTTTCCCATTGCCTTACAATGCACCACCAAGAGGTGGGTGCATGGCCCCGGCAGAGCCAGAGTCTTTGCCTGGGCTTCATATGTGAATACACAGGTGACATTTGTTTTCATTTTCCAATGGGTTTGCTAAACTTGGAGAATGTGACTCCAGGCCACGATGGAGAGAGCCCTTTTGCAGACTGGAGCCAAGAGGAGCTCGGCAGAGTGGTGAGTTGGGCAGAGGTGGGCACTTGTGCACCAGGACCTGACTCTGGTTACTGAGGCCGTGGGGCTCCTCCTTTGTGTCCATGAATGACTCAGCCTCATCCCCTACCCGGAGATTCAGCATGTTCCCTTTACTGCTCAAGCTATCTGCTTACGTTAGCTCAGAGCCAAAGAACTCACTGACTGATCTATCAGGGTATTCACAA
Organism: Cheirogaleus medius; assembly: GCA_008086735.1. Classification (NCBI taxonomy): domain Eukaryota; kingdom Metazoa; phylum Chordata; class Mammalia; order Primates; family Cheirogaleidae; genus Cheirogaleus; species Cheirogaleus medius. The sequence goes on along the minus strand of VBSM01000361.1, from coordinate 104,154,269 downwards.
TTCCTTACAAATATCACTTAACTGCACTACGGGGTTGGAACTTTAATGGGGAGGGAAGCAGAGAACATGTTTGGTCAGTGGTAGAATCCGATCAAAGTGATTGTTTAAGAAACCAGATGTGGAAAGACTACATGGGATAAATCCAAAAGGATGTAGGCAGGGCGTGAGAAATCCTGGGTACTAGAAATTCTTTTAGGTGATACTTGAAAGCTCCCAGAGGCACAATAACTGGGGGTTGGCTAAAGAGGGCAAGGAGTGAGTAGACATGATTGCAAAGGAAGAATGATCAGAACTGCTTGGTTTTTTCCTTATTGTTTGACTTTCTCTGCTGGGGAGAAGAATTTGTGTAGTAAGAATTGCACAGAAGGATTTTGTTGGAACCAATCTGTGACCTCGTTAAAACAAAATTTTAGACAATTTTACCCAGGCCATAGGGAGAGAAGTTCCTGATCATATTTGCCCTTATTTCCAGACTCTTCCTCACTGGACCTTATTCCCTGACAAGCAAAGTTTCTGTACATTTAATTACACAGAAAACTAGGTTCTGGGCTAGAAATGATCCGATTAAGATTGGGCCACCACGGACAGCCCTATGATTATTGACAAATCCAGAACATAGATTGATGATCCAATATATGAGACAACAATGCACATGAGCCAATGTTTAGGATCAGTCCCCGTGAGCTAGTGTGCTCTTCACCAATCCCGTGCCTGGCTGGAGGGTTTACATCGTCCCCTTTCTCCTGGCGAACAGTAGCGTGGTTGGATCCTTTGAAAGGCGTCCCACTGCGGATCTAGATGCAACAATCTCATGAACAAGACGGGGACGGGTTTGGCTAATATGTGGTTGTCCCCTTCCAGGAGTCATCCTGAAACCCTCACTGTGACGTTGAGTTTCATTAGTAAAGTCCTGCCAGCCCCACCACGCTCCACAGGGTATTATATTTGTTGTAAGTGACATCCATGAACACAAGTATTTTGGGAGTGACCAACCATTCTAGCTGGCCCAGGACTGAAGGGTTTCCTGGACATTGGACTTTTAGCACTAAAACTATCCTTCTGAACTGTCCAGAACAGGTTGTCACCCTGGGTGTTAAGCAGAAAAGCTAGCGGGGAAACGTATGCCTTTAAAATTTCCAATTTGCTCTTGAGTTTGTTAAACTTAAATGTTAACCTCTTCCCACTTCCTGGCATTTTTTTTTAGATCTAGACTTAATTCCCCTGACAACAGTTGCCTCGTTTGGACAGAGTACTACCTAAATAGCAGAATGCATGAACAGTGAGCTCTGGATAAAAAGTAGCCAACATGGAAGGAAATAGAGATAAATACAGACTAAGTAAAGATGGCAAGTCTGAATCCGGGGGGGAAATCTGCATTTCATATTTTGAGACATGCAAATGTATTTTCAGATGTATATATTTCAAGGATACTAATGTTGATGACTCAGATTTTTGTAGTGAACTCCTTCAGTGAATAGATTAAAATGACATGTTATTGGCAATTCTATTGTTTTTAAGTAAATGGATCCTTCTAGAATATTTGGAGGAGCTTGAAATAGTTTGGCTGAATATTTAGCCACAGAGGATAACTTTGCTTTATAAGGTGGTTCTGTTCATCAGCAGAGGATATAAGTCATGCAACAGAGGGCTGCAGGAAAGGCCAAGTACAAAAGACCGTGACTGAGGTAAACTGATGCCCAGGGAATGAACCTATATACCCGGGCATCTGGACCTTTGTTTTTTCCCTAAGAGCCAGTCTGAAAGTGGCTTCAAAGCATCTGAAGCTGCCAAGGCTGCCTTGTGCTCTAAAAATCGATTACAGTGGATGCTAGAAACACAAATTGCAATAACTCCAAAGATGTGTGGTATGGTGAAGCATATGGTCTTGCTCAGGTGTGAAACAGTTTTTCTGATAAAATAATTCAACCAATGAACAATGTTCTCGAAGTCTGGACTATTAATAGCTCCCAAATTGTTAAATATCCATCAAGGTCACGGATCTTAATGGCCCTTTTTGAGGGGCACATCTTTCCCCCGGAAACCCCAGTTTTAGACTGAGTCCCTCCAATGCATCTGGAAGGTGTCCCCACCTGCCAGCCCTGGCACAGCTTAGATACTCACTGTGTATTTACTTCTAATATTAGAAACTGAATCATGTTCCATTTTAAAGAGCTGTGTCATGTACATCAAAGAAACAAACCTTCCTTGTTTAAAACCTAAAAGTAGATAGACAATAAAAAATTATATGACTGTATTAAAATTTTCAGAAAGCAAAATTGATAGGTCATCTTGAATAATGCCTGCTCAAGTCGATTCATAACGGGGCGCTATGAACTCCCAGCCAAACCCCCCTTCCATTTGCTGGCTGCTCTGCACCCAAACTGCCACTGGCGACTAGAAAGTAAACAGTGTCTGAGAAACTGGTCTTGTGAAATAAAACCTTCAAGGGGACCACACGCCAAGGGGTCGTTGTCCTTGGACCAGCAGGCAGGGCGTCGCTGGAGAGCTTGTTGGAAATGCAGACTCTCGGGCCCCGCCCAGATGCACAAAAGGAGACCCTGTCTGCTGGTGACGCCTATGCACATCGAAGTTTGAGAAGCACTGGACAGGGAAAGTAGGTTGATCTCAAGGCTTTGGAACATGTTTATTAGGTCATTAAATATGAAATGTTCAATTTCAAATCAAAAGTGTAGTTTATTATATCTCAAACAGGACGCAGTTCAATTAATCAAAGCATGCTCCTACATTATGGACACAATTTTGCCATCTTAATGGTAACTTGTTTATGCCAGCAGCGAAGAAGGCTGGAGAGCAAGAGTGAGTGGTGATGAAATCGTAAAAGACGTTTTCCACGGCTTGCTGAGAATTGAATATTTTTCCTTGCGAGAAGTCGTCCAAAGCCTGGAAGAAGTGGTAGTCAGTTGGTGCAAGGTCCGGTGAATACAGTGGATGACAGGGAGTTTCCAAGTCCAGCCTGTGTAGTTTGAGCAGTGTTGTTTGTGTGACATGTGGTCGAGCATTGTCTTGCAAGAGGATTGGCCTGTCTCTATTGACCAATCTCAGCTGCTTAACAGCAAGCATCCTCATCATTTCATCCAACTGGTTGCAGTAGACATCCGCTGTAATGCACTGACCAGGTTTCATGAAGCTGTAGTGGATAATACCAGCACTGGACCACCAAATAGATACCATTAGCTTTTTTTGATGAATATTCAGTTTTGGACTGTGTTTTGACACTTCATCTTTATCCAACCATTGTGCCAAACACTTGCAATTGTCAAAAAGAATCCATTTTTCATCACATGTAACAGTACGGTGTAGAAATGATTCACCTTTATGTCGTGACAGGAAAGAAAGGCAAGCTTCGAGACAATTTCTCTTCTGAAGCTCATTTCATTCATTCATTCATTCATTCACGGGCAGAACCCGTCTATCCAGCTTCTTTACCTTGCCAATTTGTTTCAAATGGTCCATTATTGCTGGAATAGTCACATCAAACCTAGCTGTTAATTCATGCATAGGTTGAGATGGATTTGCTTCCACTGTAGCTTTCAGCTCATCATTATCCACCTTGGTCTCAGGTTGCCCACGTAGCTCATTTACAAGATTAAAATCACCAGAATCTGTTGGTGATTTTAGATCTGAGACCTTCTCAAGCCATCGATGTACTGCGTGTTCATTAGCCACATCCTCCCCAAACACTCTGTTGATATTTTGAGCTGTCCTCCCTGCATCGGTTCCATGACGGAACTCATATTCAAAAATCACACTAATTTTTGACTTATCCATGGTTTCACAAAAATTGTTCTAAAAAAAATTTGGAAAATAACCACTAGCCAAAGCATGCATTTGAAAGACTGAGGATGTACCTTCACAGTAAAAATAAAACAGGAAGTGTCAAAGTTAAATGTCAGAGATAGCAACTGTCAAACTCAGTACTTAAGGAAATTGGACATTTCATACTTAATAACCTAATGCTTGGCAGTACATTTGGTTAATTACAATCTTAAGGGGAGGGAGGAATTTTATTTGATCCAGAGATGTCAAAGGTGAACCAAAGAGGCAGGGCCCATTCTTACTGGTGCCGCCAAAACCCAAGCTAAGTAATCGCCTCTTAATTCTAAAAGCAGCAATAAAACACAACATTTGTATAATGCTTTTTTCTTGGCAAAGCACTTTTAATGTACATTATCTTTATTGACTGGTGACCACAGCACTATTAGAAAATGACATATAATTACTATTTTAATCTTTATCAGTTATTGGATTTTCTGTCTCCCTCCAAGCAACATTGTTTCTCAGTTCCCCAAACTGTTTACTTATCCTCGGATTTGCTGCTTAGACCTGATTTTATGAATCAGAATGTCTTATCAATCTTCTGTTATTCATTCAGCCTGGTGTACCCTAGATAAGGGAGTGCCCCAAAACTCAAGCAGATGAGAAACTACAAATTCTTTGGAACATATTTATTTACATTTCCTGTCATTTAGACAGTGCAAATTCAAACGTCTATCTGTCTTCCTGAAGTTTAACCTTGAGAAGAAATTATTTCAGCAAAGAAAAGATGTCTATTGTCCATGGTTCCGATGATTATTTTTCCTCCCATTAAGAAGAGTTACTCTCAGCAGTTCATCATAACTCTATTTTCTGACTGTGAGTATAATATTAACATCCTTGCCTTTTCTGTAAATTGCAAAACTCGATGGACAATTTTCCTGAATGAAAATAAGCAAAATTTCTGTAGGATTTATATCTTTTTCTTGTACCTATTTATATACCGTTGTATATACTTTAGTGTTTCCTTCAAAAAAAAAAAAAAAAGGCTGATGAGCACACACAATCCTGCCGTAAATATCTATTTCAGCTGAAGTGAAAGACTAGGATATTATGTCATTTTCTCCACTACATGGAGGCTACATTAGTCTTTCTAAAAAAAGAGAGCTCCACATATCTGAGACAAATTTTGCTGTAGTCTGAATGATATGTGTGCTTTTTATGTTTATGAAACCACCATCCAGCAAAAAATAGCAGCCTAATATTTTGACATGAAGGTCATTTGAAAGTTTTACTGCCTGCAAGCGTGATCCATTTTGTTGACAAAAAGCTCTCTAGGGTTCTCTAAGACGCCCAGCCTGCTCAACTTTCTCAGAGTCTGGCATTTCCGCCCCCTCCCTCTTCACCTCCTCCCACCAGACTAATTATCGGCTCATTAAGGCTGTCCTAATGAATTATGTTACAGCATTAGAAAATGGTCTGGGACAAATGTGGATGTCAGTGCAGGAGGAGGGGAAAGGCCCTGGGAGCAGAGGGCCACAGACCCCGGTGTGACCTGTCTGGGCCCCCCTACACCCCAAGAACCATAGAGGTCTGGGCTGCAATGAAGCTGGTGTTGCTGTAAACACGCTCTTGGAAGGAACTGACCGCCTAATGTCTCTTGGCATCGCAGACACAAATTCTCCCGAAGGGGACGCACTGCGCACACACGTCTGGTTGGGTGTCTGAGCGTGGCTGGACAGAGTGGCAGGGAGGAAAGGGACTCAGGGCACCCTGTGGGGGACTCAGGCAGGCCAGAGATGGCAGGATGTGCATTTTCTGCAGAGGTGACCAAATGCCAATAGGGGAGGGGGGAAAAAAGGTCAGCGCAGTCTGTCTGTCTCTTTAAAAAACACACCCATGCAATTGTGCTTTTACTACTTGCTTATTTTATTCTTTTGGATGTTCTGGCAAATAAAACAAGAATACCCCTGTTTTTCTTCAACCTTAAGGACACAGAAATCACTACTGCCCTAAAAACAAAGATGGCCTTTTATGCTTCACTTGTCCCTGGCATAGCACTGGCAATAACAAAATGATACAGACAGCAGCTCCAAACTAAATCAGATCCAACAACCAAGTCGAAAAACCGAATTACTGAAGAGCAAAGTGCAGCGATACATTTTAAAATGCCAAATATATTTTAAAGGGCTTGGTTTTTATTTTTCTCCTGCATTCAGGATTGTGTCAGTGATATCGATCATAAGGGTATTATTTTCTTATTTCAATAATAGTCCACATCTCAAGCCTTCTATTTACTAAGCTTCAAGAAAAGAAACACCAACCATATAAAATCACATGACAAGCATCTGACAGTTTTGTTTTTCTCCTTGTTTATAATTATACTGATGTGGTTTTTTTTTCTTTATATAACCTCCCTAAGCAAGATGCAACTGAGCCAACTGAGCACCACACACAGGGGCCACTTCAGCCTCTAATGAGAGACAATCACCCCTGAGTTGGAAGTGCAGAGCTAATTAATTATCATATTTGGCAAAGAATCTTCTGTAGCTAAATAGATAATAGAGATGATGAATATCACTCTGTCTATGGACTTCTAAAAATATTTGGGGGGGGGGTTAAATGATGCTTTTCTGAGACAACACCATGGCAAAAATTCACATGAGGGAAAATTGGTTAATTTCACTAGTAATGTCTCTCTTAATGGATCCATTACCTCTAAGCCAGTGTAAATCTATACAGAGCTCTGAGTTGACATTTCCATGCAGATTCCCAATACTTGCAAGCAGCAAAGGTAATTTTAACCATGTCTCTAAAAAAGAAGCCGTGGACAACTCAGAAGAGCAGAGCCTTTGCAGATTAAGGGCTGTCAACGACAAAACATCGCATTTGCAAACCCTCAGCCTTCTCCGTTCACCTGATGGACTCCATGCAGAGCCTCTCTATAGTGTATGTGACTTCTTCAATCTTTCTATTCATTTTTCTTTTTTAACAGCCTACACAATTTAAGCACTTATAGATTGATGATAGAGGAAACATACTTTAAGTGTGGGGAGGGATGCATCCAAATGTGGGTCCAAGAAAGGACAGAGAACGTAAAAATAGACCGGCGCGCAAACTCGTCACTTTAGCCATACATTAGTTCATCAACATATGGTGTTGGAAGAACTGCTTTTCCTCGAAATATCCAAATGATAAGCAGACATCCAACCACATGCCTAAAAGGGTTTTAATATAGCCCTTTCTAAGAAAATGGATTAGATAACGATACCTTACCACCTACCACCTACAAAACTGCTATGTGTCAGGCACCAGGCAAATTGAGAATTCATTTAATTCTCACAACTGCCTAAACATGTGGGCATTGTTACCACTTAACGGATGGGGAAGCTGAGTCCCAGCACCACCCTAAGTTACAATGCTACATGGCGGTGGGAGCTTGTGAACAGTGATCACCGAGTGCTGGAGCCCTCACCGTTTTACTTACTTGTTTTACTGTGGTAAGAACACTCATGGGTGTCCTCTCGATGTTGTACAGCAGATCTCTAGACCTTATTCGTCTTGATTGACTGAAATTTTATGCCTGTTGATTAGTAATTTCCCATCCCCAATCCTCCAGTCTCTGGCAACCACCATTGCACTCTTTGATTCTGTGAATTTGACTACTTTAAATCCCTCAAATAAGTAGAATCATGTAGGGTTTGTCTTTCTGTGACTGACTTCTTTCCCTTAGCATAATGTCCTCAAGGTTCATCCATGTTGTTGCATATTGCAGAATTGCCTTCATTTTTCTGGCTGAATAATATTCCTCTGTGTGTGTGTGTGTGTGTGTGTGTGTGTGTATACACAATTTCTTTGTCCATTTATCTGTAGATGGACATTTAGGTTGAATAATGCTGCTAATATCTCTACAATTCTGGTTTCAATTCTTTTGTACAGATACCTAAAAGTGGGATTGCTGGATCATATGGCAGTTCTATTTTTAACCATATGGAAACTCCACACCCCTTTACACAGCGGCTGCCCCATTTTGCACCCACCAACAGTGCACAAGGGACCCAGTTTCCACATCTTGGCTTACTGTTTTCTTTTGCTTCTTCGGTAACAGCCATCCTGGCAGGTGTGGGTGACGATGCCTCCTTGTCACCCTCCCTGCGCTGCCCGGGATGCGTCTGCAGAAGCGCTGTCCGGCCCTGGGATCAGCTTGAACACCAGACAGCGATTTCAACCACGAGGAAGACGCGTTGAGCATCTGCACAGCGCTGGGCACTGCGTTAGGTAGATGAGCCTGTGGGTGCGGGCCTGGGGAAAGGTTAGAGTGGACTCTGGAAAGAAAGGTCCTGGCCAGGGGCCAAGCATCAGCGCTAGCCCTCCTGGGGGGTCAGCCAGGGTCTGGGGAGTGGAGCGGAGAGCGCGTGGGAGAGGGGACATCCGTGGGAGAGGGGACATCCGTGGGAGAGAGGGCCGGCACCTCCTCTAAAGCAGACACGGGAGGCTTCCAGTCCTGTCCTGCCTGTGCCTCCCGGACCGGGTTGCCCGGCATGGGTTTGTTAGCTTGGGATGAGGGGTGGGGGTGGTTGTTTGGGGTTGGGTTTTCTGTTCTGCTGTTTCCCAAGCCGACAGGAGGAGCCCAGCCTATTGGCAGTTGTGCGGGAGATACATTTAGATAAAGCAGCAGCCGGGCGATAAGGCCCGCAAATGTCAGGCTGCACAAAGGCCGGCATGGATCGATTGCATCCGCGCCGCCCCCCTGCCTCTGCCCTCGGCGCCCGTTCTCCTCTGCAACACCACCCACCCCGCGCCCACCCCGTACCCAGCAAAGCCCTGGCTGGCATCATGCGCCTGTGGAAAGGCCACTGTGCCCGGACACGCATTGCGTTGTTGGTTACACAGAACTGCTGCACATTTCTTAGTCCCTGTCCTTCCTTTCCGCCCCCCTGAGCCAGCTCTCTCCTCCCCAGGACTTCCCAGCCGGGCAGGTTCCTGGGCACGGCACCTGCACCTGTCGGCTCCTCCGGACAGGGCTGCCCGTCCAACAAGCCCTGGGCGCCCTGCGCGGGGACCCCGGACCCACGCCCGAGGATGGAGGGTCAGAGAGATGCTTAATGCTAACCAGCCAGTCCTCCCCCACTGAGCAGAATAGCTTTTCTGCGCAAGGAACCACCTTTCAAGTCCTTTTGAAGAAACATGAAAGGATAGAGAAGGGAAAGCGTGGGCATGAATGTCAAGGCGGGACCGGCCCCAACGTGACACCCGGCGAGCCCTCAAATCCTCTTCTGCCTGTCGGCCTGGACGTGCTGCAGAACCATCCCTTCCGCCGGCCAAACACGCGGATAATTGCGCACACGCAAACACCCCAAGAAGGGAGCATGTGTCAGAGTATTACAAGTTCTGCCATAGTGTTCTGTTTTGCTTTTTGATTTTAAATTTTGTTTGGTCCTTTTGAGCATTTGGCGGACGGCAGAGTTAATGGGAGTCAGTCCAGAACCACTTTGTGGAAATAGATGCCTCGGTACTGAACGCGCGTCCATCCTCTGCTGTTTGCGTCGGCTCCCAAACACAACATATTTTCCAGTGACACGAGAGCCTGCAAGGAGAGAAAAAAAAATGATAATGTGCGTTATTGTTTTTCTCTTAATAGCTACTGGTAAATAATAGAACATTTTCTCTATTCTGGTCCCCTGTGCTTAAAATAGTTGCTTTGGAGCAAAAAACAGACGTTTGGCATCAGAAAAACTACTCTGGAAGATTCCTTTATTAAGAGTAGCTCACTCTAAAAATAAAAATGACAGAGCAGAGCACCGAGTAAATCAGAACATAAAGGGTTCCAACATTTTAACAACCACCACCTGCAACACAAAGAAGAAAGCAGGCTAGGAAGAATAATGCCCCCCAACGTCCACCTCCTAATTTCCAAAACATGTGACTATGTTAGGCTGCACCGCAGAAGGGAATAATTAAGGCTGCTAATCAGCTGGCTTTGGGGTAGGGAGATCTTCCTGGATTATCCAGCTGGGCCAGTATAACCACAGGGTTCCTAGACATGGAAGCCCGAGGCAGGAGAGTGGGATAGAGAGGGGCCATGTGATGTGAGAAGGGCTCGGCTGCTGTTGCCGGCTTTGAAGATGGAGAAAACTCCACAAGCCAAAGAAGGTAGGCAGCTCTAGAAACTGGGAAAGGTACGAGAATGGATTCTGCCCTAGAGCCTCTGGGAGGAACCAGCCCTGCTGACACTTTGGATTTAGCCCTGTGAAACTCATGTCGGACTTCTGACTACAGGACTGCACAATAATACGTTTGTTTGTGGCCATTTGTTACGGGACCAATAGGAAACCAATAAAGAAGGAGAAGAGGGAAGAGAAGAGCTACTGCTGATTGACCGCGTGACGTGCCAAACCCCGGGATAAACATTGCATGTGTGCATTTCATCCCCTGGTCCTCACAGCCCTCCCGTGAGACGGACAGCGGTATTATTCCCACTGCATGAGTAAACTGAAGGCTGACGTGTTTAAAAGGTCTGATTTCAAAGCTCCTGCTCCTGTCCACTTACACACAGAGATCTCTCCCTGTTTCTGCTGTGGTAAAGAATAAAAAATGTAATGCACTTGTGAAATTATGGCACAGTATTAACCAGAGCCATCAATCATTGTTTCGAGATTTAAATTTTATAAGTGAAATCAAGAGCCTGCACATCTCTGAGTTACTGAAAACCATGTCAGCTGCCTCAACTGTGCAGCACTGGACGTTTCCTAGGTGAGTTTGTGGAACAACCTTGCATGCAGCGTTCACCGTGAATTTCCCCAACAGTGCTTTCTGACTGAACCACATTTGACATCTGTAATGACCCAAGAAAAGCCTCTCCCTAATGATATCACATCACTACATGTCAGGGAAACCAAAGGCGATGTTTCGAGCGGAAATGCTGTCTATAGCGTGAAGGCAGGCGACTCTTCCCCATAGAATCATGCGAGCACAAGAAGCCACGGATGCAAGACCCAGCAGAGGCTCTGGAGGGTTATGCCCATGCAGTCTGCCCTTTCAGGGGCAAGATGGCAGATTCTGCAAGAAGAAACATCTTTGTAAGAATGCATACTTTTCAAAAATCCTTCAGAAAAACATTCCCAGCACATGTCATTTGGATATCTTGATTCTTTCACGACAAGGGAGCATGAGAGATGTATGCTATGGTGGCTGAGACAGCAGTTGTCCGACAAAGATGTGGGTACCCTTCCGAAATGTAGCAGTGTTTTGGAACACCGGGGCAAGGACCATGTTTTCCAGCTCCTCTCTCAGCTAGATGGGGCCATGCTACCAGTTCTTACTAATGGATTATAAGAAGTCATGTGTGTTTTTTGTGGGCTGAATTAAGAGACTAATGTGACTTCACCACCATTTTTTCACCTTCACAATGAACATGGAGCCACATACAGGAGATAATGGAGCCAAAATAGGGATAGGGCTTAATCCCTGAATCACCATGTGGAAGACTGTCTATGCAACAAGCTTGTTAAGCCACTGAAACTTCAGAGTTTATCTGTTACAGCTTGCAGCCTTATCATAATTAAAACATGCATTCAGAAGGTTAAGAGGAGCATGCCTACAGCTTGTTTGGCTTTGGCAGCAATACTTGTCAGTACCCAGGAGGGAAAGTTGGAAGTCATTTCCATGCGTGGTGTGTAGCACTAAAGTATCCTTCACACTAGTTTCTCACAAGGCCTTTCGCCAAAGTTATTAAGGTCACCGGTCTTCAAGGCTCAAAGTTGTGTCTGTTAGTCTGGAATTGATTCTCATACAGAAAGGACTGTAAAGGCGCATATTATTTGCCTCAACCTAAGAATCAATCAATATTGATTTTGCAGGACCTTTTCAGGGGAAGAACATCTTGCTCATAGAAGATACCATCTAAAAACAGCTCAAAATGCTCCTAATTCCAACTCAGAATTGTGCCACACACACAAAAATACATTTTTGCTGGTATTATTTGCAACATATAGATTGGGAGAAAATAATAATTCTTCAATGGGTCTGTATATATATACACCTGCTGAGCTTTAGAATATTGTGGGGAAGTGGGGGGGCAGTGTTTCTTAGGAGTTCTCATTGTAGCAAAATACCCTCGAGCAAGTCGTTAGGTTTAAAAGATAATGCAACTAATCAAGGATACCCTGAAGGACCTTGCGGAAGGGAATTGAGTGTTGGTCTTTAACAGCCTACAAAGCCTGCCGTGAATGAGACTCGGCTCTCCTGCCACCGGAGGCCTGGTTTCCAAGTAAATGCTCGCCTCACTCAGGAAAAGCTGACCTCTTTCCCCTTGGGAGGAGTGTTTTCACCTTGTCTCTGCCCCAACTGTCCTTCAGTGTCAGCCGATTGTGGTCCCACTGCTGCCCCCAATGGAGTCGAGTAGCTTTGTCACAGCTGTACAGAGCTCTCCCCCCAGGATTTCCTTACCCATGCAGGACTACAAGGGAGTTGGGAAGCTCTCCCATGAAGGCCTCCTAACCTCTCCAGCCCCTCCAGCTGGCTCTGTGCTTCCCGGGGGTGCCATTTCCCAGCCCCCACCTCGATTCCTTAGATCCCAGCAACTGCAGATACCTCACTACAAGGCTGCTGATACTATATTCACATATTACTACCACTATAACCTATTACTATCAAGTTGATCTGTATAAAATTGCCATTTTTGTAGATAAAAACTAGGCGAAATGAGCAATTTTGTAGGATTTGACGTGATGAAAGATATTTACCAACTAGGAAGGCAAGTAAATTGTCAGCACTATAACAGCTACAGCTCATTAGGTTCCTGCTACCTCCCAGGCACTATGTCATGTGCTGGGCGTATAGTCTCTGTCACGGAGTGGCCAGGGCCACACTGCTTCCCCAAATAGCCTGCTTTCCTCCGTAAGAGTAACGTCCATGCACAAAGGTGCATTGTAAATTTTGAAAAGGATGCAAAATACATATTGTATATTTTGTAATACAAATTGTTCCCTTTGAAAACTAATAAATTCTCACTATGAAAAGAAATAGAAAATATAGATAAGTAACATGTAATCTTGATGGATCCAAGAAATGGTGCAATTTCAAATAATGCCACATTGAAAGGAGTAACCCTACGGGGTACCCAACCAGTTTCCTGGTTGCACTTATGCAAAACCGGAGGCCAATTTCTTATTGCCATGATGAACTACACTATTCCCAACACCCAACACAATTCCTGGTAGGTTCACAATCTTGATGAACAAAAATGAATTATAATTATTCTCCTTGACTTAAAATATGGAAGTTTATAACTTTTGAGCATATCCTTTACCTAAAATGTAACTGTTAAAAATGTGTTGTACTCTCATCCCCACTTCAGTAAATAACATTTCTCTTACTCGAGCTCCATTTGCCTTGTTTCAATTCATGCTATGCATTCTTTATCCTTTACATTCTAGTAGTGAACATAATCAGTGCAGAATCTTAGAAAAACAGACAAGAAGGAAGAAGGCATTGTCTGTAGGCAGAGTGACCTGGGGGCTAAGTCACTGGTCCCTATCAACAGTCCTAAGTCCTGTCAGGACTTCCCAATCCATCTTGCATCTAGCCTTGTGCAGATTTGAATTCTTAAATTTGTAAAATTAAGTGGAAAAGCCCATTATCTTCCTCACCAGTCATTTCTAGGTTCGAAAGGTGTATGATCCATTATTCTTTGAAAAGAGCTTTGCTCTTTTAGAAAAACCATTTGAATTACTCTTTTTAATAGCAATGATCCACTAATCTGTCTGTATTTAAAGTTGAAAGCTCAAGAATGACAGAGGGGTGCCCTTGTATTCCCATCAGTGGTTTCTTTCATCACACCCAGTCTCCCTGGAGAACTGGGTATTGGATTCTGTTGGCCACTGTGTCCCCCGGAGGCCTTCCCCGGTCTGGCTGCAAACTGCGCCCTATGAAACCTGAACCAGCCACCACAACCCTCCTCCTTTCTTCAGTTCAGTTCAAACATCCTCCCCGGCAATTATCTCAGGTGGTTCAAGGGAAAGAGCATCATTGTTTTTACCATGCGTGGACATTGGCCAGATATCACCCCGATATTAGGACTAGCTGATACTGGTACTAACGGGGGGCCCACGATGTTCGATGTTCGAGGCAGGGATTGCACGAGGCCCTGGGAACAGGTGTTGGTTTGTTCAAGGCAAACGTTTGAGAAGTTCCTCAGCTTCAGGGGCTGTGCCCTTGCTGTCTGGAGGGAGCTGGAGAAAAGAGGAAAGTATTATTCAGATTGAGTCACAATCAATTGTTATCACTGGGTGGAAAAGAACAAAAAGCCCAGAATCCATTAAAGTCTCCTTACTGAAAGAAAACTTGTAATTAGCATTTGGTTTGTCAGTTTTTAGAATGAGACTGCTGTGGTCTGATAATGCCACTCCAGCCCCCAGCAAGACCGCTTCCCTTTCTAAATCCCGGCTCTGCGGAGCTTAACGCCAGGCATCAGTGAAATCACCCGGACCAAGCTTAAACTCTGAATTTCGTAGAGATCGGTCCTGCCAAAGCGAGAATGCGCTGCTTTTCACACCTCTCTAATGTTTGGTCCCTGCTGGGTTCTATCTTCATGTCACCTTTCCCCAACCCTCCCCGTGCCCTCGAGCACCACAGGGGCCTCCTCTATCTGCAAAGGCCCAGTTCTCAAACTGCTCCCCTGCGGCTTCCCGCCCCAGAGCAGGAGCCACACAAGTCGCTGTGCTTCAACTCTTCCCTCCTGAGCAGCTGGCTAGCACTCACATTCTGAGGACAGAGTCTTCTGCTCAGCCCGCTGGGTAGCAACACAGGCACGCTGGCCGGCAGGCCCAGGGCTGCAGAATCTCAGCTCCGTTCACCGGTGTGCAAGCCATGTGCGGGCACCTTTGCAGTCTGTCACAATTTTGCATATCTCGGTGTTAAATGGAGTGTCACGCGGGCCTTGGGAAACCACTTTGAAGAAGATAAACATAGAATGTAATGGAGGAATACTTAGTAGTCCAACCTGCCACATACCAGCCTGGCGATCGATCATGGAGAGGGTATCGAAAAACTGTGAGCTTTGTTGAAAGGAGAAAAACATAATACCTATTTCAATACCAGGCTTGACTACTTATAAGCTATATGATTTGGGTAAATTATTGACCATCACTCAACACAAATTTTCTTACCTAGAAGATGGCGCCAATAATGTAATTGCAATACTTACCTTATAGAGTTGTTACGTGAGTAAGTTGAGATAGTTCATGTAAAATACTTAGCATAACACTTGGAAGGTAATAGGCGTTTATTAAACATTAGACAATATTAATGTGATCGTTATTCATCCATTTACTTAACAAAGGTCTGAGAAGTGAATGACAAAAGGTGTACGGAATGGTCAGCTAGATTTCCAGCTCACAGTAGGTGCTTCACACGATTAATTTCATTTTTCTTTTCCTTTTCACAAATGGGGAGACTAAGCTACAAGACACTGAGGCCCCTCCTGCCACATGTAATGCTGCTGCTAAGATCTCTCTGTACCGAGCAAGTCTCCTGGAAGAAGCAATGGGAAGGCAGAGGGGGAGGGAGAGAAACCTGAGAAACGTGTGTCTGCTTTAATCGATCTGCTCCAGGTCAAACTCAAGGAGCAGTGTCAAAAGTGGGAGTCCATTTAGCTGACTCGGAAAGCTCCGCTCTTGACCTCTGAGAGCTGAGAGGTCCATGAACTCATCGGAGTTTCTAAGGCTTTGGCCAGAAAGGAAAACTTCTCAGCTGCTTTTTCATTTCAGAATGAATTAATTTTCTAAATGGAAAATGGAAGTAATTAGATTATAGACTGAGTGACATTTACTAAGGTAAAAAGCAGGGAAATTTTTATATCCTTTATTTAACAGTTATTAGGTATATTAAGCAATATGGAGTAATTACTTCCATTCCCCTAAATGTGATTATTCTTTTCATGCCAAGACAAGCTCAGACTCACAAGGATCCAGTAGACCATGACTTTGTGGAAAAGCACCCGGCCGTATCGTCCCTGTCCTTCCCGGGACACCTTGGCTGACAGAGGGGACGGAAAGAGGCAGCAGAGACTCCAATACAGCATCGTGAGAATTGGGTTCTACAGACACCTGGACACATCCTTTCATTTCATCCAATCGACCTGTCCAACAAGGAAATCGACTCATTGATCCAAAATTATTTTGAATAGCACCTACTATGCGCCTGACACTGTTCCAAGGGTCTCTGAGTCTACAGCAGTGAGCATTACAGACCAAACTTCTCACCTTCGTGGAATTTGCAACCTGGAAGGGGAACTCAGACAATAAGGGAAATAAGTAAAATATGTTAGTAAGTTAGAAGATCATGGCTATGGAGAAAAGGGACAATCTTACTGACAGGTGCTTTTTAATGAACATTTAGGGGAGGGAAGGAGTTAGCCAAGCGGCTCACTGGGGAAGGGCATTTTAGGCAAAAGAATCAGCATGTGCAAAAGCCCTAGGGGCATGGGTTTCCAGGACCGCCAGAAAGGAGTGACCCGAGAGTGACCGGATAGGAGGCAGGTAGTCGGAGGGGTCTCAGGTTGAGGGGAGGGCGGTCGCTGTGAGGACTTTGGTGCTTATTCTGAGCAGGGAGTTCCCACTAAAAAAATGCACAAGTAGCCATGAAAGAGTTATGTAAGCAGTTTTCAGACATTATTATGCCTTTCATGAGCCTTGCTACTATTTCTAGCTCCTAAGGGATGAAATGACACCTTTGTTTAATTATAGAGTTCCCCACTGATCTGCATTGATTTAGGGTCCAGAGAGGGCAAGGTGGGACGGGAACAGTGCCCGGCTCGGGGATTAGACCTTTCACAGTATTGACTACGAGCCCAGATAGAAACTCCCGTGTCTGCTGATACAAAGCCGTAGCTTTATCAAGTCGCTGTATCTTTCCACGCCTCAATTTTTATATTTGCAAAATGAGTGATTGTGAGGATTACATGAGGTGGTACGTTTAAAATGTTTGACGTGAACTCAGTAGTCAACAAATGGTAGATATTTGTGTTTAAAGAATGACTTCTTGTTTCTAACGTGATCACCAGCTCTCGTTCTGTCTGCCTGGGCTTTCTGGCTCCCTGGCTCAGGCTCCTTGGCTCCCACCTGGCACCCATGTGCCTACCCCCTACCCCACCGCCACCTTCTATCTGGCACCACAGCCTTCCCCAGAGCCCCCCACACACTGCCTTTCAACCAGGGGTCCTCACCAGGGGAGATTTGCTGTCCCCAGGAACATTTGGTGATATCTGGAGATTTTTATGGTTGTCATAACTGGGGTAATGCTATTAGCTCTTAGTGGGTAGAGGCCAGGATGCCGTTAAACATCCTACAGTGCACAGAACAGCCCCACAGCAGAGAACTGTCTGGCTCCAAATGGCAATCGTGCCATGGCTGAGACCCTGCTCCACCTGCAACAAGGTGGCATCACACCTTCCCCCGCATTCTAAGCACTGATGCACCCGATTCTTCCCGACTCTGTGTGGTTCAGCATGTCCCCAACAACACTGGCACAGTCCTGACCACGCAGTGGTCACAGTTGTTGAGCAAGACTTTGCCGAAACGGAATTGTCTGGGAACAACTACATCGTACCATTCCTGCTGCAATCTGCTGACCATAGTGCCAGAGACCAGGACTCCAGCTGGCAATTCCCATATCACGTCCCTTAAATTTCCATAAGCAGTTTGAGCCCCTCTCCCTCTAGGTGGATAAAGTAAGATCAAATGAATCAGTACAACCTCTTATGATTGTTTTCTAACACAAAAAGCCTTAGTAGAAAAGAAAAAACACAACATATTGAAATCTAATCAACATCTCGAGATAGGGGTCTCAGAATGCTACCAAACACGGTGGCCCTGTTGGCACGGAGGTGACCACACACGGTCCAGGCTCCCCTGAGCCGCAGGCAGCACGGCGAGGCTTGCATTAGCACACAGCAGCCCCCCGCAAGGGGAGGCGGATCCACGCAGAGCCTCTGTCCGTGCTGGGCAGCGGCAGGAGCAAGAGCTCGGAGCTGATATTGACCACCGCCGGCCCTGTGGCTGGTGTCTCTTTGTAGTGCCTGAAGTCACAGCCGCTCATGCTGGCCTTGCCCTTTTCTTTGAGCACACACAAAATTATCAAGATTCCCTTACTGTAGAGAAACGTGACATTACTACACAGAAAGGAAACAAGGTGTGCAACAGAACTGGGAAACCGAAGTGCCCCGCGAGGCAGGGACTCAGAGGAATCGGTAAGTGATGGATACAGCCAAGCATCGGAGGAGGGCAGCCCTAAGAACGGGCTTGCAAGTGGGGAGCAGAGAGACAGCCCAACATCCCGCCACGCAGAGTGGCTAGGGTTTGATATCAAGGAACTATGTTTGAATACAAAAGAAAGTGGTGACCTAAGCTACCGTCTTAGTCAGTTCACTTTGCTGTAACAGAATACAATAGATGAGGTGGTTTAAAACAACAGAAATTTATTTCTCACAGTTCTGGAAGCTGAGAAGCCCAAGACCAAGGTGGTCGTCTACCCGGTTTCCGGGGAGAGGGCCTCGTTCTTGCAGCCGTCCCTCCTTCTCCTCCCCGGCAGAGAGAGCAGGGGCACCGGCCTCCCCCTCTTCTTCTAAGGGCACTGACCCCAGCCTGGGGGCTCCACCCTCGTGGTGTCTTCTAAACCGCATCACCTCCCTAAAGCCTCAACTCCAAAACCATCACACTGGGGGTCAGGGCATCATCAGATACATTTAGAGGGAGGGCAGGACACGAATGTTCAGTCCACAGCAGCCACTGAATCGTGACTGATAGAAGACTGTATTTGAAGATGAAGGTGTTTTCATGAGGTCTGGAGAGAGGGGAGTCATCACTGTCAACCTCTCCCCCTGCATTCTAGAAGCTTCTGCCTTGTGGTTTTCTGCTGACCAGCTGCCTCTGCCTGGCTCAGTCTCAGGTCCTCTCGGAGTCTCAGTGTCTTCACCCATCACGTGGAAGACGACACATCTGCTTCACCGTGTGTGGCCACTGTGAGGGTAGGGGATGTGCTAGGCTCTTTATCGGGTTAATTTGCCTTCTCTCCCCAAATAAAACTGCCATTTTCTTAGTGCAATTAATCTTCAGTAAGTGTTAGGGAAAAAGCCCTTTGATTAAACAAATTTATATGAATGTGCTCCTGACTAATAAATCATTCGTCCTTCAAAAAAGATCTGGTATTTTTTGTAGAGTCCATGTTAACCAAAAAGATTCAACACTTGGTAGACTTGTGGATTTCAAACAGTGTCGCACGATAAAATGGAAAAAACGAAGGTTGATGGTGACTAGGAACCAGCCTCTGACGTCAGCTGCCTGAAGTCTCCCCGTTCTCCGGCCTCACCTTCTACTCCTGAGACCACAGATCCAAGAGTTTTGCAGGGAACTTCCCAGCCCTGCTGGCCAGCCTGGCCCATTTAGCCAGCTCTCTCCAGACAGGCACACGAGCATGAAAACAAAGAACTAAGCACCTGCCCTGTACCGTCTCCCTCCCACCCCGTGCACACTCTTTCTCCTGACGTGACCTGGGGCAGGCCACGTGGCTGCTACAGATTTGTGCAGACGGGGTCCACAAGGTGCTGGCAGCATGGCAGCCGCCGGGAGTATCTGAAAACTCCTTGTGCTACACCAGGTGAGCCTGGTTTTCATCACACAGCTCAGGAAACTTTGTCTCCTACGATGCCAAATGCAAAAGGCCAGGATTATCCCTCAATTCCTTGGCCTGAGTCACTTCTGGTGATAATGAATGTGGATGGACCCTTTAGTCAGACAGAACTGTGTTTGAATACCACATTTAATACCCTTGCCGTTTTGGATAAGTTATTCATTCCCTCGAAGCCTAAATATCCTGTTCAGTAGAATGGGGTAAGAATGGTAATTCCCTCCCCTCCAGGAAGGGCGAGTTGAGCTCTCGGGTAGGTGACAGCTGAGCCCAGCACTGCTGCTTCTCAACATGCTCAATGACCCCGTGAGCTGGCACCGTTGTTGTTGGTGCTGCTGTCACCGCCACCCCGGGAAGTAGGGCTCCCGAGTCCTGCCCGAGCCCCCAGGGCACCCTTGACTGGGACATGCTGTGCTGTGACCCCGCGTTGCCCACCCCACGCGGCCAGCGGCTCTCCTGTGCAAGATGTAGTTTTAATTTCTCATGCACTCGCCTGCCCATCCCCTCTGGTTTGATGTTCTCCCTAAAAGAGACAAAAAGAGTGAACTAGACGTTTTAAAGCGGCGAAGGTTCTAGCAGGGCGGATGGGTGACGGAGAAGGGAAGTGTGTATCTGCTGCCAGAGCTTTCCCAGTCATTGCCCACCTGCGCCCGCCTTAGAATCACAGAGCCCCAGCTGCCTCTGTCCCCGACGCTGCCACTGCCAGGCCCTCCCACAGCAAGGGTGAAGCCCCCCGCCCCCAGCCCAGGAAATGCTGAGTCTCCGAAAGACATGCTGTAAGTGAAAAGCACGAGGCATTTAGAAGTGCAAGAATCAATCTTACCACATGTATAAACGAAGTAAATTCTATAGGAAGCCCTAAAATAATGACTGTGTCAAAGAAAACGGTTTTATAGTTGGCATCTTGGTAGCAGATAAAATTACATTGTTCGGAATTTGGCAATTGAGTAGTACAAAGGAAATTAGGAGGAAAAAAAAAATCTTGTTTCTAACCCATGCTGCCATCTTCAAAGAACGTTCTTAGGATCAGCTGCCCTGAGGGGAATCTGAGACTTGCGCAGTAAAAAAGACACTTTTGGCAGTGAGGTTAAAGTTCTAATGAAGTCCAAGTGCCCCGATTCCCGAGGCAAAGCCTCTTTCAAGGCAGGGATTGTCCATGAGGTCATGTTTCCTAACGAGATTTCAAGGAAGTGCTGGGAAGTGTCGGTGCATCTCCTCTCCCCTCCCTGAGCTGCCCGCTGTCTGCTCGACTCACCCCTGGGAGCAAAGCTCCCCAGATGCAGCCCTCCCTGCAGGATCCGCCACTCCTGCCTGCAGGCATCGCCTTCCGAGCCCCTTCAAGTGAGAGGAGGAAGCTGAGCTGAGTGTCAGGCCTTGTCACTTTAGACAAACCACAGACGCCCTGCGGTGATGTCACCAGCCACCCGAGCTCGGAGATGTCAGATACCAGCAGCCCAATTCATCGTGAAACTAGAAATATGACATTCCTTGGAGAGACATCGAGAGACAAGCAGAGCCCACGTGGATGTGTCAAATTAAGAAAAATAAAGGCTGGAGAGCTGTTTCCATAGATAGTCTAATGAATTTTGAGTTAGGAAGAAAGAGTAGCCCTGATTTTAGATAGAATTGCCGCCAAACGTTCTCAGATCCGGTCCAAAGCACGCTCCTGACCACCTCTCGTCACCCCGATTGGGAGTCTATGGAGCTGTAACTGATGGCAGGGTCAGAAGAGTTTTCGTGAAACCAAGAACCAGACCGGAGTGTATTTCATGAGTATTTTTATTTGCCCTGAAAGGCCACGCAACTCTAGCATGGCATGAAGGGGCCAATTAGGCAAATGTCGATAGACCAGCAGCCCTGCACCGCTGTCATGCTGGCACTGTGGAAGAAACAAGGTTCAGAAATACATTATTCATGCCATGAGGACCCTTACACCCTGAGGAATACGTAGACAAAGACATAAGCACCACTACATACGGAGCACAAAGCACGCGTCAGTAAGAAGCGCACAGGGCTGCCGGGGTTCAAAGGACGGAGAGATCCTATCAGGTTAAGGGGACGGGGTTCAAAGGATGGAGAGATCCTATCAGGTTAAGGGGACAGGAAAGCTTTCAGCACAGGCCTCGAAGGACAGAAGCTTAGAAATTATCTCAGAAAAGAACTAGTGAGCAGGGTGGTGAATTCCAGCCTGGGGAAACCACATAAACAAAGGCACTGTCATGAAAGCACAGGTATAAAGGGAATTAGTCCACCCTCTCCTTAGTTAATTCAGCATTTATCAAGGAGCTGGTACCTGCCAGGCACAGCTCCAGGCGCTAGAGGTAGAGCAGTGAATACAACAGACTCCCAGAACTTGAAGATAGGTCATAGATACATGGGTTAGGAGCCGTGGCAGAGTATCACAATGGAATAGTGCAATGGGATGGAGTGTGGCTCCTGGCTACTGGGTGAGATGCTGTCAGCAAGTGGCATTCAGATCTGCATATGAAGGAGCCAAGCAGGAAGAAGGATTCCTGGTGGAGGGAAGAGGTGACCCAGGGCACTGAGGGGGGATGGCCTTGCATGTTTGTAGAAGGCTGGTGTGTGTGGGGGAAGCAGCCCCCAAGAAGTAGCAAGACTGAGCTGTGTAAGCCAGGGGACAAAGCTGGGGTTTTATCGCAGGTGAGTTGGGAGGTCTGTGGAGGTTCTGAGCAGGAGGTGACATGATCTGACTCATATTTTGAAAAGACGGTGCTGGGTGCCCGGTGTTCATGGCCAGGATGGAAGCAGGGACGCCTGAGAAGAAGCCTTTTCCAATATTGGGGCAGAGATGATAACGGTTTGCACAGGTGAGGCTGAGGTGCGAACAGAGAGAAGAGAATGGATCTCGGATCCTCTAAGAGTCAGGATTGATGTTTCCTGCTGGTGGTCTTGAAATGAGCCCTGAAGAAAAAAGAAGAGTAAAAAAACCCCCAAGACTTACGCCTTAAACAACTGGTGGGTCTAGTTTCTGAGATGGCCATTCTATTTTGGTCAAATTAAGTTTGAGATTACCTTAAGGATTCATGGCAAGACGTCCAGGAGGAACACACACACGCGCACACACACATCGTTGTGAAAGAGAAATAGAAAAATCAGGCAGTAACTGGAAGAGGAGCTTTTTGTCTTAAGATTGGAAATCCTGGACCTTTTTTATATATTTTTCTACATCCAACTACAGCGGATAAACTAGAAATACATGGCAAAATTCATAACCATTTCCGATAGAAAAAAGACCAAAAATAATTAATTAACTATAAGAAAACCAAGAAAAATTAAAACAAGAATGGGATAATATTTTTCATCCAACAGTGGAAAAACTGAAAAATATCAGTTGTTCATGCAGATGTGAAAAAAATGAGCACTCTCGTGCACCTTTGACAGGTGTGTATATTAGTGCAATATTTTTTTAAGTCCGTTTGGATATGCCTATCAGAGTAATCAGAGGGAACAATTCCATTCAAGATCTATCTTGCAGGAATGTGCACATAAAGGGTCCAAGATGAACATGTAAGGATGTTCTTTGTCCTGTGTTTGGTAAAGAGTAACGAAGTAAATCATTTTACATCTCCATAGGAAATTCTCCCTAGGCATGCCTACATGGAAATATGTCTATATTCTAAGTGGAAAAAAAGTAAATAGATGATAGTGGGTGCATATGATTTTAATTTTATTTGAATATTTACATTTGCCTATGTCCATGGAAGATTTTATAACGGTGAGAATCGATTGGAAAGATGCACACCAGGCTATTCACTGCAGCTGTCTGTGGGGGGTGGGAGGGGAAGGAAGCCTTCCGGTTCACTTGTATATTTCAACTTAAATTTGTATCATAAAAATCATCACTTTGAAAGATTAATATTAGGAACTAAAGATAAATATTAGGAATTTAGGCAGGACGGAACACAGAGCACTAAACGAGAACATTCACGGTGCCGGCAGGGCGTGGAAAGAGGGCCATCCTCACACACAGATGTAGAGGGTGATCTGGGACGTTCTGGGGCACAACCTTGGACACAGGGGGCGATTTCTTTAAGGTGTATGTACCCTTAGATACACCAAATGCCCTGCTAGGAACCTATCCCAAGGGTCCAATAAAAGATATACAGAAGAGGAAGCTCATTGCCACATTTACTTATAATAGTGACACTCTTAAAGATATTTATTATTTAATACTACATTAATGGTTTTATAAATCACATTCAAACACACCATGGAATGGTACCAGGCAGCATCAAAAATTTTGTTTTAGAAGATTACTGAATGACACAGGAAGTGTTTACAGTATGTGCTAAGTATACAAGCAAGATGCAAATTTCTTCACATCACAAAACCACTGTTTTACACACAAATAAATGTATAGTCATCCATTAAAAGTAATATTTGGAGAAAATCATCCAAAAAATTAACAGCAATTACCTCTTGGTAGCAATTAGAATGTGTTTAATTTAATATTTTTATAATTTTATATTTTCCTAAATGTTCTTCAGTGAGCATGCATTGTTTTCATAATCAAAATATGTGAGTAAGAGGGCTGGGTACCCTCTGGTGGCTCATGCCTGCAATCTTAACACTCTGAGAGACCAAGTAGGGAGGATCCCTTGAGGTCAGGAGTTTGAGACCAGCCTGAGCAAGAGCAAGACCAACCCCCCTCAAAAAATAGAAAAATTATCCAGGCAGGGTGGCACATGCCTGGAATCCCAGCTACTTAAGAGGCTGAGGCAGGAGGATGGCTTGAGCCCAGGAGTTTGAGGTTGCAGTGAGTTATGATGACACTACTGCACTCTAGCCCCAGTGACAGAGTGAGACCCTGTCTAAAAAAAAAATTGAGTAAGAGAAGAAAGACTAAATTAATATATCTATTTGTCCCAAATCTCATTGGATTTTGTCTTTTTACTCAACTTGAAAAGCCTCTGAAGGTAACCTCACTAAAGTGCAAATTGCTTCAATAAAGCAGTTGCATTTCACACATTCATTACTGCTCACTTTTTACACGTTCCCACTCATCAATGTTGAGAGCATTAATGCTCAGGGGTACCCACAGCACCCCCCCAGTGCCTGGGAGATATACGAGCCCGAGCCCAGGGCAGCATCTGTTAGCACAACAGAAGGTCATTCCTCAGCAGAAATTGAAATGGATGTTATTTACTCTAACAAACGCCGATTGCATTACAGACTTATAAATCACGCACACACATGCGGAACCGAGGGGCCCCAACCGTGGCAAGCCAACGTCTGCGTAAATGGCACCTTGTCTGCCTTTATCCTAAGCTCCTGAAGCAAGTCTGGTTCCGGCAAAAGTCAAACATCCGGATGGAACCTATGCCGATTCACACCCTGCTCGTCCTAAACCACGTGAAGTTCACACAGCCCGGGTGCCCTATAGACATCTCAGACATTTCCAATGGCTGCCAAGTGCTCCTAGAACTGCCCCGGACCAAGTGGAACCCCAGAGGGACAACGCTGCTCGGGAGAGCCCTGCGGGAAGAGCCCTTGGCTGAGCTCTCGCACAGAACTGCACAGACTTCCTTCTGCCTGAGCTCCGTGAGCTCTGCGAGCAGTACTCTATTAGTCCGTGTTAGAAACAGTTACTAAGTATCAGGTAGTAAGCTAAGCACTTAACATTTAGCATGTCATTTTATAGTTACAATAGCCCTATGAGACAGAAAACATCTATTCTCCCAATTTTATTGAGGAGCTTTACCTCTGAGAGGTTAAGAAACATGCTCAAGGTCACTTGGCTCCTAGGCGGTGGAGCTGGGACGTGAATCCGAGGGGTCTTGCTCCTCGTCCCCACAGTTACCTGCTACAGAGTATACCGGCCACGCAGGCTTTCGACACCACCGGAGTCATGTGACCATGTGACCGCCCTGTGTTTCCTGGCACTTGTACACAGGGAGCTTTCAACAAATATCAGCAATTGTTACCAGACCTCCAAGATAAGGCATCAGAAAGAGAGAAGGAACAGCAAAGATTTCCAGGGGCTTCCGGTACTGTCCATTGCTCAATTCTACCATCCTGTGCCCCTCATGGAAGGTAATACATGAACCACTTTGCCAAGTGGGAGCTGCCCATCTTCGGGGACCTTCAAGTGCTGCTGGCTGCTGGAGGCAGCACCAGAGAGAGGCTGGAGAATCAGTGGAGGTGACACTGTGTGACCTGGGCATGGAGCAGCCTCTCTGTGCTAGTTGAGTGGGATAATAATTCCTGCCCTTATTGTCTTCACATGCTAATCAGAATTAATTGGGGAAAATTATTTTTGAACTCTAGGTCTTCTATATATTAGTGCTTGATTGCAATACATCACTTGCTCAGAATAAGTACTTGGACGCCAGAGATGAATCCTCTCTCCTTATCCTCTTAATAAGGATTCAGGCTTGGACCTGTGCTCAATCACTCCTTCTCAAAATACAGGGAAAAATAACAAATGGTGATTCTCTCTCTCTCTTTCATTTTTAATCAAATGGATTAAATCGAAAGATAAAGAGCCATTTTTAAATCATGAATTTTTTTAAGCATTGCAAGGTTGTTCATTTCATGGAACGGAAGCTGCTATGTGGCCTGGTTCTATATCTTGGAGTTACAATACATTCTGGCATTTTTTATCAGCGACAATTTAATGTTTTAGATGTAAACTTGTTACATTTTGTGGAAACCACTTACTGCCAAAGGGTCTTCAACCACGTGCCACAAGACGAAAGGCCATTAGCATGTCCCCCACCCCTTCCAATTAGACAAGATGTTTCCAAATGTGACTTCAGCATTCTCATTTGCAGAATTAGACAGAACCATAGTTACACCAACTGCAAAAGATGCTTCTAGCAAACAGCCAGAACTTTGCAAAAGGAAATCCAGTCGTGCTCCACTTGGTGATGTCAAATATCTGGGCACGTGCACACGGATGGCCCATCTAGAAAGGACCTGTGTTGTCCCTCACCCCTTACCCCCTTCCCACCCGAGTTTCTTTTAAGTCAAAGGAAACTATTATCCTATAAAGGTTTTAAAATGCATATGTCCTCAGAATCTCTAAGCTGTTATAAAAATCATACAATTAATCACTTGGCACAGGCCCCAGACCTAAACTCGGGAGGCATTTCAGAGCTTCCCACCCCGCCAGAAACCTTCCTGGCACAGCCTGGTGAGCACCCCCGGCCTCTGCAGCCACGCCGGGCTCTGCCGCCAAGGTCTTGACCCTCCAAGTCCCTTCGTGCCTCGGGCGGGCCGGCCACTCTTCCGGAAGCTGCTGCAGGACAGACTCCAGCAGACTGCTCGAGATCCAAGGGTGTCTGAAGGTTAGAGCAGTAGCACACAGCCGCATTTTACAGCTGGAGGAGTGACGAGGAAATAATAAGAGTCGTCCCGGGTGTCAGGACGAGTCAGAGGAGGTTCCAGGAATAGACTCCAGGTTCCCGTCTCCCGTCGCCTGGCGGCATCACCACCAGGAGACTTCTCGAGGGCAAAGCGACCTCACACGTGTTCTCAGCCCAAAAATATTTGTCCTGAATGCTTTTCCAAGCCCTCTTAAGCTATAATAAACCGAACTTTAAATCAGTGTTTTTATTTGACATCAGAAAATCAGTGTTAAAATCCTACTTATAGATGTGTTTATGAATTTATCATTTTCTCTGGGCTTCTAGACATAAACTCAGAGGACAAAAGGCCCTTCCTTCCGGCCAGACTGATGAGAGGAGCAGCCGCAGTCTGGGAAGCTGCGAGCCGTGTTGGCAAACTGCAAACGCTACTGCACAGCCACCTGCTATTGTAGTTGACATGGAAGGCAGGGGGCTTCCCTGAGATCTGGAAATGGACAAACTCGGAGCTCATGAGAAAAAGGAGACAAGAAAGGGAGGAAGGAATAAGTAATGGAGGGGGGAAAGAAAACAGGAAAGATGAGAAAAAAGGAGAGGGGAAAAAGAAGGGAGATGAGAGAGGCAGAGGGGGACCTACCTTGGTAATTACGGGGACAGTCAATGAAAGTTTGATGCCCGATTAAATATTAGTACCCAAATTCATTTCAAATAAAGATTTCTTTGCAAAAGCATACTGAGAAACATGGCTGTAAACAAGTAACAAAATCCTAATGGATCCATTCTAGCATCTTCTCTGACGATGATGGTCCTCAGAGATACGGGTTGCACAATGGGCACAGTCTACTGATGCTTCAGGAAGAACGTTAATGTTGGAAGCAAACAAGAAAGGTGACAGTTTGCACGATTAAGACTCTCATGATCTCGTGGTGACGTCGCAAGTGCTGATGTTCAAGGGAGGGAAAGGAGGTGAGCAACCTGGCACTGGAGCCGTGATTTTCACGCTGAATGGGCGGCCGGCAAGCTTACGAGGACAGCACGATCGCCACACCTTAGAACACAAGGGACCCAAAGTGACCGTGATAAACACGATGCATCAGCCCCAAACCGTGATGAAATGCAATACCGACACTCAGGGAAAAAAGGAAAATTTTAGAGTACTGCGTCACCAGCTCTGACTAACAAGGGAAGACTACAAATGCAGTGTCTTTATTTTAAAGCACATAAAATAAACTAAAATAATAAAATGATGCCAGGAGGGGTCCAGGTTGGTCTTCTTCAATGTCGTTGACTCATCAACACTTACAAGAAAATAAATGAGTGCTTCAAAAGTGCTTGTGGGTATTTTGAAAACTTCATTCACTTGAAATGAAGCATTCCCCTGCAAGTTTGTTCTGCCATATTGATTTCCTAACAAACTGCATTGTTATAGATGGCACAAGGATGAACGTCAGACAAGTCCCAGTGAATTATTACATAATAATGTAATAGAAATCAATGGGTCTTCCTAACACAAAAAAGAGAATGTGTGTTCCTTGCCCGAAAGTGTGTTCCAAAGGAATTCTAGTCCTAAGAAATTCTATGAAAAAGGATTCTAAAGACAGATGTAATAACAAAAACAATAACAATAATATCAACAACACACACACACACACACACACATACATGGATTATGATATGCCAGGCACTGTGTGCTGGTCAGGGTTCTGCAGAGAAACAGAACCGATAGGATAGAGAGAGAGATACATGGCAGGGGATTTATTTGGGGAGTTGGTGCAGAGGATGATGGAGACAGAGAAGTCCCACAATGCGCAACCTGGAGACACAGGGAGACAGTGGTGCTGTTCAGTCTGGGTTGGAAGGCCCGGGCCCTGTTTCACCCAGCCCGGCCTTCTTTACTCAGTCACTGAACCAAGCACTAATCTCCTCCAGAAACATCCTCATGGACACACCTAGAAACAGTGTTTTGCCAGCTGTCTGGGCATCCCTTAGAGCAATAAAGTTGACACATAAAATTAACCATCACACACTATGATAAGAACCAAAAATATTCAGGGAAACAAACTTCACAAAACACTTTCTCCCTTTTATCCATGCATGACACGTGACGTTTTCTACTCTGACAGGTCCTGCAGCAAAGGAACCTACCTGACACATCCTAAATTAATTTGACAATGGCACTCTATTTTTGCATAGTGTCTATCAGCAACAGTTTGGGAAATGCTGAGGTATATTCATTTTTCCATCCCACAAATATTTATTGAGTGCCATTTTTTGCCAAGCACTAAAAGGAGAAAGAGAGAGAGAGAAAAAAAAATAGTAGAGAACGAAAGATTCAAGGAGACACAACAACGCTAAAAGAATAAACCAATAAGACATGTGATGCAATCTGATTTTTATAAGAAAATGGAGGGAATGGCAGAAATATGCTTTGCCAAGATCACAAGGTCACGCACCGATACAGGCAGGCACGTCTGCGTGGGCTCTGCAGACTGCTAAGCTTCGCTGCAGGCAGGCTGAAGATTTTGAGAGACCTTGTTCCTCAAAATAAAATTTATTTTGATTATCTTTAAATAAATATCCTAAATAATGTAAATCTGTATCGAATACAAAGGAAATGTGTTCAGCTGTAAGAAAAAAATGTCTTGTTAAATGATTAAATGCTAACACAGGCCACCAAGAGAAGTTACAGGCCTCGAAATCTCCACTAATAGGATTTATTGCCATCTTTACGATGAGGCCGGCTAGCGCTGCTCGAAGCAGGGGCTTGAACTAGTGTGCTCTGGAACTCCACGCCAAACCTTTAACTATGGCTGTGGGGTTCTGCAGAAGCGTAATAAAAAGTGTGCACACATGTGTGCGTGTGTGTGTGTGTAAATATGAAGGAAGAAAATAGCCTAATATTGAATACCAAGAGACAACTCATTGCTTTTATTCGGGAATGCAGAGAATAGGAAGAAGGAAATGTAGGTGATAATTACCATAAAGCCTTCGTTTATGTATTAGGTAAAATTTGCACACTTTATTGTATCTATCACCCCCAATTACAGCAATTTCCATTTCCCCAAGGCAATAATTGAGAAAGTTAAATTTATAGTGGAACCCAAATGTCAGAATCCCCATTCTCTTAAATGGTGTCAAAGACCTTAGCCCTTTCTTCATTTAAAATCCTTTCTCCTGTTTAAATTCTAACCATCAAGGACAACCATCCAGCTTGCTCCACTGCTTTAAATGTGACATTCTGGTTTCCACTCCACTCTTGAGATGTGACTCCGTGAGGACTTGAAGAACGAGATTATAAGTGCTCGCGGAAAAGCGATCACAACGCGGGGTGCCCCACACCCTCTCACATGCCAGCCCTAGTGCAAGACATATTAGGTCGATTGCTCTGGAATTTGGGCTTTGGAGAGGACCGTACTGCTGGGGGAAGCCAGGGACAGTGTTGCCTGCTGCTATGACAAAGAGCAAAGCAACAAACCTTTCAGGTTTCATGTGTGTTTGTGCAACACACAATCACCTTAGAAACTCCTCTACAGCCTTTAAAAACTAGAACTAACCAGTGATTTGAGCCCAAAGCCTTCTTACCCCCCAATGAAAACTCTGTGACACACACCCTCACAAACACCCCCAGGCCCCCAGGATGCCTGCTGCCCTTCTAATGTCAGCCACGTGCCACGTGCACCAAAACCCACGGTGCAGCAGAACATATGCACAAATAATCGTACTAGGGAGTGCTCGATGCAATCTGCCCACATCCTATAGCGTCTACACACAAATAATCCCTTTCAACACCACACAGGGAAACAAAGCTTCATAAACCATAGATAGTAACTGCCGTTTTTTCTACACACACTTGGTGCTCAAAAAGAACATTATTTGACTGCATAAATATCAACTCCTGTATTTAAGTCTTTACATGATCTACATGTCCAAAAAGCGTCTGGCTTGTCTGCAGCTCCACTGAAGACCTGTGCTTCAGAACATCTGCAGTCGCGGTGTGCCACCCTAGAACAATTCAGAATATTTCAGTCTTAGCTGCCAACACTACCAAAGTTGGGCTCGGAGAGTCCTCTGTTTATAAAAGAAGTGTGTGTGAGACTCCCGCAGAGTGCGGGGGATGGGGCGTGGAGTTTTCCTCTGGCGGCTGCATTTTTCTGGTGTCTGTTCTTCTCCGAGAATGAAGGAAGGAAGCCTGGGTCCCCACATGTGTGCCCACGACGCAGCACCTCTCCGTCCCTCCGGGAGCACGAATCGCTCCTGGTCAGATTGTGCTTTCTTGGTACCTGGCATCAGAGAGAAAGAATAGTTTGTACTGAAAAAGTGAGTTTCTAGAACATTCATAGTCAACAACATCCACTCCCGGTTCCATTGCTGATTTTCAGACACTCTGGAACGCTCGCCTTGGAATCCGGACAATAAGAAGAATTGTAGTTCACTGTCCTTTCTTGTCAACTGAATATGTGTTTTCCGGTTCGGTCTTGCTTCACCAACCTGAAAAAGCCATTAAAAGCCTAGTGGGTCTGAGACCTTGAATGAGTCTTTCTTCCCACCGCCCGCAAATCTAAATAGGTCTTTTTTAAAAAAAAAAATCATCACTAATTTTCAATACCGCTTTTCTAATTGCTGAAAATAGTTCCATTCTCTCCTTCCCACCTTTTGTCTTCACAAGGTGTCTGTCCCTCTTTCAGAATCTTAGCAGCCCAGCATCAAGAAAAAGTCCTATATTCAAGTGCCTTCTAATGTAGAAATATAACCTATTGGCTATGTCAGGCAAATTTGATGCAGAAACCCCAATGCTTCTGTTCTTTGCAGAAATTTTGAAGCCTGGAAATCATTTCAGAGATATTGAAAAATCTTAATACAAATCTGAAGAAACCCAGTGACTTCTGACCAGGATATATACAGGGTATCCCAAAAGTCTTCATACAAGTGAAAAATTTGATAAAATTTTGTAATGAATATTTTGCGAATAAAGAGACATTCAGCTACAACTTCCCATTTTCCCTATGTATGGAGACTTTTGAGACTCTCTGTATTTGAGGAAAAAAGATGTTTGAGACTGGGAGACACAAAGCTGGAAGCTGAATTCTCTTAAGAAGGGGTTAATGAGTTACGGAAAGATACTGGAATGCCCTGTAGTACCTGCTGTGTATGTGCTAACTGTTGATATTCTTGTTGGTCCCCTGTCCTTCCTAGTGCTAG
Organism: Cheirogaleus medius; assembly: GCA_008086735.1. Classification (NCBI taxonomy): domain Eukaryota; kingdom Metazoa; phylum Chordata; class Mammalia; order Primates; family Cheirogaleidae; genus Cheirogaleus; species Cheirogaleus medius. The sequence continues at coordinate 104,122,284 of VBSM01000361.1, read as the reverse complement.
AGGAGAATTTCGTGTTTCACCAGACAAAGGCTTGTCAGGTGAAGGGGAAACAGAATCTGGACTTCCTTTATTTTAAACTTGGGTGAATTTTGTTTCTAAACGTTCCAGGGTTGTTTTATAGAGCTCACGCTGTTTTTTCTCTTATTGGCTTGGATCTTGTGGATAATTTATTTAAAAGACTTAACTGGCCCCTTATGGCTGGAATCCATTTTAATCTCTAAATTGACCACTCTTCTCAATTGAATTTAAACATGAAGAGGCTTGATGTTTCAGACTGAAATGGTGAAGAGTCCTTTAATTATAATACACGCTAATGTACAATATTTATAAAACGTGAAAAGGCATAAATAATAAAATAAAATAACTTGCAATCATCCACCCAGAAATTATCATTCTTTTATGTTATGGTGTATTTTCTTCTAGACTTTACTTATGAAAAATTAATTTTGATGTCACATAAATGTCTCCATATAAGTACTGCTGGAAGTTTACATTTAGCAATTTCGTATTTCATGGTTTTAAACTTGAAAATGTAGCAAGATATATATGTCCATTAAGAAAAAAATTATACAGTAAACAAAATAAAACAGAAAAATATTAAATGCGTGTCATATAATGTTCTTATGGGGAAATATGTGATAAAATATAATCCTTAAGCTATTACAAATAAAGTCTTTCTTAAGCTAAAACTAAGGTCTATAACTTGAAAGCCGGTGGTATGTAGGGATGAATTTCTTTGTTTTAAAAATATCTTAACCGTTTCTTGCTATTCAAATCCAGGAACCCTCCCTCAGCGAGTTTGGTACTAAAGAGCGGGCCCTCCCCTCGGCAAACTGTCGGAGAAGAATCACGTCTCTTCCTGGGGCCAGAGCCTCAGACGGGGCCTTCTCTGCCAGAGCTGACCGTGTGCTCTCTCCTGGCATTTGCTCCTTCTTAAGTAACCCGAGTTTGAAGTGAGTAATCAGGGAAACTCTCAGAGGAGACTCGGTCTGAAAACCATTCATAGTCACTCCTGCATCTTCATCCTTGGAGAGCCTGGAAAACAGTCTCCAAGAATTACTTTCTGCCGAGTTGGGACTCACTCTGGACATGGCGGAGTCCTTCTCAGGACTTGCTCCTGGAGCTGCTTTCTTCGAGCCCAGAGAGGCTGAGCCCAGACAGCAGGCCGGTCAAGCTCCCATGCTGACGGTCAGCAGGCAACAGCAGGGAGTGGCCAAGATGGCCCTTCTGCTCCCAAGAAAGCCTCCAACCCTCCCAGTCCCCTACCTCACCCCCTCATCGGACTTTCCAACCAGCCAGGCCAGACAGAGCAGCTCCGGCCCAGCCAGTCGCCCCATGGCTACCCTTGCTCAGGCGTCACCAGGTGTGTCAGCTTGGCTACACCAAGGTGCCCAGCCATTCGGTCCACACTGGTCTGGATGCTGCTGGGAAGGTCTGTTTAGATGAGATGAACATTTAAATCAGTAGCCTTTAAGTAAAGCAGATTGCCCTCCATCATGTGGATGGGCCTCATTCCATCCATTGAAGACCTTAAAATAAAAAAGACTGGCCTCCCCCGGGGAAGAGGGAATTCTGCCTCCAGGGGGCTGCCACATCATCTCCTTCCTGGGACTCCAGGCTGCGGGCCTTCCCTGCAGATTTGTGACTTGCCAACCCCCACATCAGGCGAGCCAGTCTTTAACATAAATCAGTATCTCTCTCTCACTTGCTCACTCTTATATTACATATAATTATGTGTATTACATATGTATTATATATTACAGACATATATTGTATAGTACATTAACATATAGTATATATAAATACAGCATATTTTATACATATTTATATATAATTATTGTATATCATACACGTATGTTTATATATTATACATTCTACATTCTGCATATATATGTATACGTTATATACGTAATGTATAACCAATACATTCTATCGGTTCTGTTTCCCTGGGGAACCCTGACTACTAATGCATCAGTAATTCATCAATTTCTTGCCACTCATTTGTCCTACTCAAACCACCCTGGCACAATTCCCACTATGACCAGCAGAGCGCAAAGAGTCAGATGGACTTGCTCAGGACAGACATCCAAATACAATCCTTTCTATTCCACTGGCGATAGAAATTGGGTTCGTGAGGTGCAGAAGACTCGCTCCAGGTCCAGGCCGGCGGCTGGGAAGCACGGCTTCCCCACGCAGAGCTTCTGCACATCACAGGGCTTGAGCTGTGGTGGTCCTGCACCCCAGGACCACTGCTGGAAGCAACGCGTCCTCCCCGGGGCCACTGTGCGCGCGCTGACATTCCCTGGGCCACCTGCTCTTCTCTGCCACCTCCCCACCAGCATGGCCACGCTGCTGTCCAAGGGAGGTTGGGAGCCCAATGCTCAGACCTTTGCTCTTTGAACATGGCTTCAATATTATCACTTGAACTTGTTAACAAAGGCCACCCATACTTCAAGGAATATCGTTTTTGCCAGGGAGGAAGAGAACGTGGAGCACGTGGGAGGGTCTGGTGCTCCACGGAGGTACAGCGAGTACTCGCCATCGGTCCCAGGCCCTCCCTGCGTCCCGGGCACGTCACCTCAGTCTAATTCCAGAGTGGACATCAAAGCTTAGAGAAACTTCAGGCAAAGTCACCTGCAAAGACAAAAGCCATGAATATCCTTGTTTCCACGGATTCAATCAGTAGTGCAAAACCCAAGGAGCTTCCGAAATTTAAATCAGACTGTGCACAATTAATGACCAGAAACTCCAATTTCATGTTAATTGGTTTTAATTAGAGTTTTTTCCCTATGCTTATCTACAAGGGCTTTTTGTCGGTGTACCAGCAATCTCATCTTCAAATTCCCTGCATCACACGCCGTACCTTTGAAGTCGAACAATAAAACAAACCTCCGAACAGCACCTGAATGGCCCATCGGGGAGCAAGGAGGAAACCGGTAATAAGGCAAGAGGAACGGACACAGAAAACACATGCTGCAAAGTCGCACGCGAAGATGGCACCCACGGGGCTGGAGATTCATTTCCGATTAGCAAGGTATCAAGTCAAATTTCTCATCCCGACCAAACATAGAGCATATGCCCAGGCTTCCCAAGGTGACCGCGGTAATGTGATGGGAACGTCGGGGACCCACACGGAGGAGGGCTACAGACGAACCTGCCTCCATCATCCGCAAACCAGGCGAGGTCCCTCCTTTGGAGGAAAGCAGGAGGGGGAATACCTGCTTGTGGATGTCTGGTCGCGGAGAGCTACTTGGCAATGTCAAAGCAGGAGGGAACCTGTTCATTTGGGGTTAACGAACAATTCCGTCAACCCGCAGGTCAGCAGCACAGAAAGGAACTGGTCAGGACACTCGGGCGCCTTTCCTGCTGCCTTCATGAACGAGCCTCGAGGGGCCATAAACAGACAAAAGATGCTAATTCACCTCTCCAGACAACCTAACATGCTCGCAGCTCTGCTTCTAGTTTATGAACTGCATTACTTGTGAAATTTTCACTCATATCCACTCTGAGGAAGGGCCGTGAACAGCAGCCATTTGAGTCTCTGCTGTAATTGGGACTGTTAACAGCCAATTTTCTCAGCCACTGACACGGCTCTGCCTGTCTCCGGTAGCAAAAATACTCGTCTTCGCTTCTAATCAAAGCTCTGGCTCACGGTTTATATGCATCCATTTTATTTTATTGTATTTTTGAGTGTTCCATCAACACGCCCTTACCCGTGGAACTAGTTTTCCCTTGAGCACTCAAGTAATGACTCTTCTAAGGTAACAGCTGTGGGCAGATAGATCCTGCGTATTTCTGGGGAAGCCACAGTTGTTCGGAAGGTCAGTCGTCAAATGGGGCTCATTTTTCACGGGAGACAGAGGCAGTGCCAAGGTCTTTGCAATTTGTATGGAATTAAGCTAGTTTTGTAGAAGTGATAACATAAGCACTAGAGCAATTTTCTTTTTAAAAAATATGGCAGAAGAAGATTTATATCTTTAAAAATTCATGAAACATTGATCAAGCAGTTAAGTTTTAATGAGATTTGTAAAACAAATGATAAAGCAAAAGTTATGGTTGTTTGTAGGGAAAAAAGATCCTTACTAAGGAGATCTTATTATTCCAAAGTTTACTATTTATTATGTTACAATTATCATAATTAATGAGATAGTAAGTTGTAATGTTAGAGATAGAGGTAACAGAGAGTGTAATAAAATAATAAATACTTTTTATTCTGTGTTTACTAATTCAAGAAAATTCAAGGAAACTTGACATTATTTCCATTAACAGTTTGAAGCTATCTCTTAAGCATAGAAATGAGTTTGTAATATAAATGGTGTTCTGATTATGGACACTTTCTTTTTTGACAGTGATTTTGTTTGTTTGCTTGCTTGTTTTTTTCTAACTCCTCTTTCTCTTATATCTGGTCTCCTACTTTCCTATTCTACAATATGCCTGATTTCCCCCAGATAATCAATGTTTGCCAACTAGCATAGTTATATTCACAACTATCTCCATGGGCCGTATAATCATGCACATGCATATACATTTATCTAAAATGTTGTTTTATTTAAATTAATGCTTTACAAAAATTGAAAACTTTCTTCTGCATCTGGCTTCTCTCACTTAATATGGCATCCTGGAATTTCTCCATGTTAGCTGGTATAGAATGCCTTCTTTTTAATATCTGCATAATATTCTATGGTATCAAATGCTGGCCTTCCAAAAACATCACTGCACTAACCAGTCAATCATACAAAGTCAGTTTATTTCTTAGTGGGATAAAGGAGAACACCACCTTGACAAAGTCTCAAAGAGGGCAGGGCACAGTCAGGATATTTATTGCAATTTTGAAGTCTGGTTTAAGGTGAGTCATTCAATTAGGAGACTTGGTTACGTTGGGTAAATATCATAAAATAATAATTTTCTTTCAGTTCTTGTAAAATAGCTTATTTTTAGCAGTTTTATTTGGCTATAATTGACAAGCAAACTGCACATATTTAAAGTGAACAATTTTATAAGTTTTGACCTATTTATACACCCCTGAAACCATCACCACAATCAAGGAAGAGAATACATCCTCCACCCCCCAAAAGCTTCCTCATGCTCCTCTGTAACTCTTCCCTTCCATCCCCCACCACTCCACCCCAGGAAACCACTCATCTGCTTTCTGTAACAATAGATTCTAGAGTTTTACATGATTAAGTCATATAGTATGTATTCTTTTTGTCCGGTATCTTTCACTTCTGCATAATTATTTTTCCATTCATTTACATCGTATTAATATATATCAATAGTTCATTCCCATTCTTGTTGAAAAGCATTCCATTGTATGAATATAGCACAATTTATTTATTCATTCATCAGTTGAAGGACATTTGAGTTGTTTCCAGTTTGGGCTGTTACCATTAATGATAAAGCTGCTATTAAAGATTTGTGCACAAGTCTTTGTAAAGACATATGCCTTCATTTCTGTTGGATACACAGCTAGGATTAGAAAGGTTGAATAATATGGTTGATGTTTATCTTCTTAAGAAACTGTCCAAGTGTTTTCCAAAGTTAAATCATTTTACTTTCCCACCAGCAGCGTATGAGATTTCCAGTTTCTCCACATCCTCACCGATGCTTGGTATGGTCAGTTTTTTTAATTTCAACTATTCTAATAGGTGTATAGTGACATCACATTTTGATACTAATTTCACTTCCTTAATGACTAGTAATGTTGAACATTATGTTGTTGTAGAGTGGAGTGGTCTGTAAATGTTAATAAGGTCATGTAGATTGAGATTTCTATTCGTGTCTACTTGTATTTTTGCTGATTTTCTGTATATTTGTTCTGTGAACTTTGAGAAATGGCTATTGAAATTTTTGTGCATTTGGAATTTCTTCTTGCAGTTCTTTTAGTTTTCAGTTCATATATTTTGAAGCTCTATTTTTAGGGGCATAAACATTTACAATTTTTAAGTCCTTTTGACTAATTATCCCCTTTATCATTATGAAATGACCTTCTTTATCCCTGGTAATATTCTTTTATATTCTTAATGTTAATATAGACACTTCAGCTTTCTTCTGACTAGTGTTAGCATGGGATTTTCCTTTTGCATACTTATGTATTTAATCTATTTGTGCCTTTAAGTTTAAAGTGTGTTTCTTATAGACAAGATATAACTGGGCCTTGCTTTTTCATCCAATTTGACAATCTCTGCCTTTTAATTGAAGTGTTTAAACCATTTACATTTATTGTAATTATTAATATGATTACATTTTAATCTATCATTTTACCATTTATTTTCTGTTTTTTAGATCTGTTCCTTTTTGCCCTTTTCCTCTTTTTCTGCCTTCTTTTGGATTAATTGAGTATTTTTTATGATTAAATTTTATCTCCTTTGTTGGCTTTTTAGCTATTACTGGTTGCTGTATTATTTTAGTGGCTGCCTTAAGGGTTATAGTAAACATTCTAAATTTATCACCATCTATTTTCAACTAATATTATATTATTACATGTATTATATAAGAAATATAAAATTATATAGTTCTGTTTCTCCCCTCCCTGACTTTACATCATTGTTTTAATATATTTTATTAATACTTTTCATGTTGTAAACACCACAATACATTGTTATAATTTTTGTTTAAAAAGTTAAATACCTTTTACAAGGATGCTAATAATAAAAATTATTATATATCCATCCATGTTGTTACCATTTCCTGTGCTCTTCATTTCTTTGTAAAGATTCAGATTCCCATCTGGTATCATTGTCCTTCTACTTGAAGGACCACCTTTAAATTTCTTATAGTATGGGTTTGCTGATGGTGAATTCTTTCAGGATCTGTGTGGCTGAAAATGTTTTCATTTCACCTTTGTTTTTGAAAGTTCCTTTTGTGGACACTGACTTCTAAATTCTCAGGGTTTTTTTTTCTCTTTAAGTCAGAGTACAAAGATGGTTTTGTTTCTCAATGTTCTCCACTTGCTGTCACCCTAAACGGAAGGATAGACTATTAATGCTGTGTAGGGGTGTGATCAATCCATATCTGCACCACGATTTGAGATCTCTGATTGCATACGAAGTCCTGGCCATGGTTGTTCCAAATTTCATAAAATGCCAGATTTTTCTGATCTTTTGTGCTGGATGATCACATGTTGGCTCGTTTGAGGTGCAGCAGCTGCACAGCCATGTTTGAGACTCTAGAGATCACACACCTGCAAACTGCAGCACAGACGACCACAAAGAGAAGGATTATGACCAGATTTGCACTCTGCTTCTCAGCAAAGAGTCAAGAGTGACCAGGTCAAACCAAGAGAAGCCACCCCATTCTCCACTTGAAGAGCTGGCAAAACCAAATATAGGATTATTAACAAAATTAAGTAATGTCACGATTTATCTGTTTGCTTTCCACATCATTTTCTTAATATTAAATATTCCAGCAAAGTCTTCACAGATGTATTAATAAATATAACATCCTTATTCTATGACCTATTAAAATTTCTTGAACCTCTCAAGAAAGCATTGTTAGAACCTTGGTGGAATTATATCTTCTGAAAATGTCTGACTGCTATTCTCTAAACCAGGCGTCCTCAAACTATGGCCCGTGGGCCACATGCGGGTGTTTTTGCCCGTTTGTTTTTTTACTTCAAAATAAGATATGTGAAGTGTGCATAGGAATTTGTTCATAGTTTTTTTAAAACTATTGTCCGGCCCTCCAACGGTCTGAGGGACAGTGAACTGACTCCCTGTTTAAAACGTTTGAGGACCCCTGCAACCATGGCATGAAAGATTTTCCTTAATTTCTGGGTCTGTTATAAAACATGAAGTTAAGACTTGAAGAGAGAAGACAACCCAGAATTTCTCTCGAGTGATTAGTTTTTATTCTCAAATCAAGGTCCAGTTTTTCTCCTTCTTGAGTTAAATTATCAAATGATCTACTTTCCTAAAAGAAAAATTGATAGATCAAAATGAATATTCAATCCTGATCTACTATCCTGAAGGTAGTCATCTGTTTACCAAAGCAGAAAGCTCCAATCCAGTTGTGGCTAGCAGCCAATGTTCTTTTGTGCCACAAATCCAACACCAGTCATTGGGAGCTCTCAATGATCTGTTCTCGGCAAAAATATTCTACAGTATTGTTAAATGGTGTTGTAACATTTTTAGTGCCACTCATCAAGAATAGTTCAGTACCAGTCAATAAATTCTTTAGGATCAAGATGATGAGGTAAATTTAAAGCAAACTAAAAATAATGCATCTACCTTGTAAGACCTGTACAGGTGATACAGCCTCCAGTACTCTTCCAAGATCTATTTCTGAGAAAATTCAGTTACTAAAGCTAGCTCCCATAAAAGGTCCCCAAATATTGTTTTGGTGGAGACATGAATTTCCTTTTCTAATATGACAAAATAAGGTTTTCCTGATTTCTAGTTATTGTGGTGTTTGCCAACTAAAAAGTCACCCAATGGTTGAGTCGAGTTAATCCATTAATCAGTTGGACTCATAAAACGAATTGATTAACTACGAAAAGCTGGGACTAAGGGAAACTGAATAGCTCCAAAGAAATGTATGTAAAACATCAACAGTCAGTTTAATTGTACAACTGAGCCAGCTCACAAGTAAATCGTAGCCAGGTGTTGTGTCCATACAAAGGAGTGAGTAAGAATGCAAGGAGCAATATTAAGAACTTAGCCTTATATGTAACATAGGTCAAAGCATCCTTAGACCAGTAAGAGAAGAAAGACCATAGCTAGAAAGATAAAGAACCAAAGAACGCACATAATAGCATGAGTATCTGCAGCCTTGTCCTGTGGACTTTAGGTGGAAGATGTCTACAACTCATGTCGTCATTAACTGAGTTCAAAGTTCTTGGGTAGACGCTGTCTCTTTTTGAAGATCATCTGGTTCTTGGGGATTTCTAAGAAGCTTCAGCTTGAGGTCTCCAACAGAGAAGGTCTTCCAGTGAGTTAAGGATAGTTTTTGCCTCTTTAACTGAAACACATGAATCCAAGAATCAGTCTTGCAGAATTTTACTGCTGTGCTGGTTGTGACTAGTTCTTGATAATAACCTTTTCACTGGGGCTTTGGGGCCATTTACCTCTGTGTCTCTTCCAGAAGACCAGGTGCTTGCAATCTAGGTGACACAAAGGTTGTTTAAGAGGATATGAGGAAAGGCTGCTTATACATGTTGCTATAACGGGGTATATCAACGAATCAAAAGTCCCTGCAATATTTGACCATGTCTGTTTGCAAAGTGTGGAGTCTAGAGTTGGAAACAATATTCACAGATACATGGGCCTGCCTGTCACTAATTCATGGAGCCAGTCAATGAGTCCTACAAATAGCTGACCTCATTGTCATTAAAGCCAATGGCAATACTTTAGGCCATAGAAGTTCTAGAATCCCTGAGAATTTGCGAATTTCAATGTTAGAATTTTCTTCGTTATTTCTTTCTTTCCTGAAAATTGAAAATTATATAAACAGTACAATTTCTAAGTAAAGGGCAGGGCTTTGCAAAGCTCTTTAGTGATATTCCCAGTAAAATGGCATTCCCTGTTCCTTGACTAGATAGGTCATAATCCCCCAAGTTAGAAACACAAATCAAGTAATTTTTTTTTCCTTTTGCTACTGTGAGAGTTATAGCACTTCAGCAAGGAAAGGCTTCATTTCATCTTAAAAATAAATAAATAATGTTCAAGAGACTCAAAACCCACTGCAGAGGGCAGTTAAATGAAACCCACCTGGAGATGAGCAGAGGGGTCCTGAGGTTTCACCCATGTCCCACCTTCACTCACTTTTACCGTTGCAACAGCATTCTGCTGGTGACAAATGACACACGCACAGGGACCCCCCTCACACATGCAGCCTTAACAATGTTAGTAAAAGTTCCCCATCAACATCGACTTGCTACATTGGCCATTTTTCCTTCCTGTTGTGGGTAATTTTATGTAAGAATTTTTGCAGGCTTCCATTTGAGGGGTTTTGTTTTTTGTTTTTGTTATTTGTTTTTTACTTTGGTGTTGATCTCTTGCATTCTATGATAGCCTCTTTGAACCTTTCCAAAGATTTAGTCTTTGGGCGTACTGTGAGCATCTCACGGGGCTGCCTGTCTGACATAACACCTCCGCACTACCTATCTGTGGGTTCTTCATCTGCAGACTCAACAAACCTGGGATTGAAAATATTTGGAAAACAACACTGGATGGCTGGATCTGTACTGAATATGTACAGACTTTTTTTCTTGTCATTATTCCCTAAACAATACAACAATCATTTAAATAGCATTGACATTGTATTAGGTATTATAATATAAAGATGGTTTATAGTATACAGGAGGATATATGTGGGTTATACACAAATACTATGGCATTTTATATAAAGGACTTGAGCATTTGTGGATTTTGGTATCAGCAGGGATCCTAGAACCAATCCCCTAAGATACAAAAAGACAGCTGTGATCAGCCAGGTGTTTCCTTGAACCTCCCTGTTATTCCTTTTTGCATGAGCCTCTACTTTTACGATAGCCTTAGAGCACTCAAACATTCTTTAATTTGCTGATCATTCTTAATTGAGGTCCCTACTGAGGTCAAGAACTCTCCTTTTTTCCAAATCATTCCAAGATCACAGACTTCTCCAAAAGCCTATCCACTACCAGTGTACATTTTAACCTTTTTTCTCTATCTGCCAATCTAGGCAGATTTCCTCTGGTGAGGGGTCTTTTTCTAGGGGTGAGGTGAGATTTGTTTCAGCTTAACTCGCCTGATATTTTCCTGTCTCATGCCTGATGTACAACCCATTGACAATCAATCTGCATTTTCTAAAGAGGCTTCTAATAAATTTATTAGGAATATAAATAGCTCACAAGCAGAGGTTAGGTTTCCTGTTCTTTAAGGTAACAGAAGAAGAGTAGTCGGATTTAAAGGACTAATGAATGCAAATATATGAGAGGCAAAATAACAGGCTGCCATGGGACTTCAGCCTAACTTAACTGAGAAACTTGGCAGATTTTTAGTGAGCAATAAAGATTGTACAACATGATGAACCAAAAAACTTAAAGACGAGATACCAAAGTCAAGTCTACAAAGCCTCCACTGGTCTAGCTACAGCAACGATTGCTCATAGACTGGGTGGGCAGGTTTTTGCCACTGAGTTGAGAAACGCTGTAGAAAGTTCTTGGTCACTGATGATTTTCATGAAGCTGCATCGGAAGACGAAGGGCTTGTCTCTTATGCACACATATGTGTAGACAAGGTTAGGTGAGCCAGTGGGAGGTTGTTAAAGGGTTACTTTTAACTCACAGAAAGCCTGTTACTGTTCAGACTTCTGGGAGGGAGGTCTGGTTACCAAGGACTTGGTTAAGTCATACGGTGGTGTGACAACTTCAGAAAAGTTAGGAACCCACTGTCTGCAGGAACAAGTGAGACCCCGAAATGTCTTAATTATTGTCTCTTAGTTGGTGGCCTGGAAAAATGTTGAAGGTTCTGTAGCCTGTGATAAGCAAGAGATTTATCTGGCTGGGATAAAGCGTGTCCTAGATAATGAAGTTTACTGTGACAAAATTGTCACTTCTGTTTGGAAACCTCCTGCTCTTTCTGAGCTAAGACAGTAGGTAGAGATGGAATCTGTCTTAAAGCTCACCTCATCTTTTGAACACAACAAAGGCCACCTACATATGGGATAAGAACAGAATCACAGGGAAATTGAGGGTCCTTGAGGTCATGATGGAGGAAAAGCAGGTGATGCCTTAGTAAATCCTTGGGGCATAACAGATTAAGTTTTTGTTGATTTTCCCAGGAGAAAGCAAACAAATATTTACTATGTTGATATAAAGAAGCATGAGAGAATGCAAACATAATATACAACTATAAAATATGCATTCTTAGTAGGCACCAAAGACAAAATTAGCATTTGGGTTTTGTTCTACGGGGGGAGGAGGGAATGACTATTCTATCTGTGGCCCCCAGGTACTGAACAAATCTACCTCCCCGCCCAGTATTGGTTTTTCTTGGTGTGTTTGTGTTTGGTTTTGTTTCTGTTTGTTATTGATGTTTGTATTGGTTTACTAAGAGGATAGGAGTGTTACTAGAATTAGCACAAAGTATAATGAGTCCTTTCGCTATGAAACTTTGAAGATTTGCTTTGGTCCTTCTTCAGCTTCTAGTTGTAGAGGGAGTTACACAAGTCTGAATAGAGAATCACTTCACTTTTCCGCCTCCCATTTCTTAGCCCTTACAGGGCAATTCTTCTTCCAATGTTCTGTTTAGAGCTTCTACAAGTGTCTTTAACAAGAGTCTTATTAACTTGAGCTTTTTAAAAAATTGAGCTATAATTCACATAACATAAAACTCATCATTTTAAAGTGTACAATTCAGTAACATATTTAACATATGCACTGTGCTGTGTGTCCATCACTACTGTCTAATTCCACATTTCCATCACTCCAGAAAGAAACCCCACACCTATTTGTAGTCAGTTCTAATCCCCCTTCCACCCATCCCCTGACAACTGTTAATCTACTTTCCATTTCTAAGGATTTGTATATTCTGGGTAGATCACATACGGCCATGCATTGCTTAACGACAAGGATACATTCTGAGAGACTTTGTTGTTGTGGGAACATCATAGAGTGTACTTTCACAAACCTAGATGGTATCACCTATGCACATCTAGGCTATATGGTACAGCCTATGATTCTAGGCTGCAAAGCTGTATACATGTTACTGTACTGAATATCATAGGTAATTGTAACACCATGGTAAATATTTGCATATCTAAGCATAGTAAAGGTACAGTGAAAGTATGGCATTATAATCTTATAGGACCACCTAGTATATGCCATCTGTCATTTACTGAAATGTTGGTATGTGGCATAGGACTATAAATGGAATCATAAAATACATGGTCATTTGTGTCTGACTTTGTTCATGCAGCTTAATGTTTTCAAGATTATATCATGTTGTACCATGCACCAGAATTCCATTCCTTTTTATGGGTGAATAATATTCCATTGTATGGATATACCACCTTTGGTTATTCATTCATGAGCTGATGGGCATTTGTGTCATTTCCACTTTTTTGCTATTATGAATAATGCTGCTGTAAACATTTGTGTACAAGTTTATGTGTGAACATGTTTTCATATCTTTTGGATATATCTAGGGCTGAAATTGTTGGGTTATAGGGTAATTCTATGTTTAACTTTTTAAGAAACTACCAAACTTTTTCATAATGGTTGAACCATTTCACTTTCCCACAGAAATGTATGAGAGTTCCAATTTCCCCACATCCTTATTAACACCTGTTATTGTCTGATTATTATTATTGCTATTATTATTTCCACCAAGTAGATGTGAAGTGGTATCTCATTATGGTTTCGATTTTCATTTCCCTAATGGCTGCTGTAAATATTTGTGTACAAGTTGGTCTTGTTGACCATTTGTATGTCATCTTTGGAGAACTATCTATTGAAATCTTTTGCCCACTTTTTAATTGGGTTATTTGTCTTTTCATAGTTGAGCTATGAGGATTCCTTATATGTTCTAAATACTAGATCCTTGCAAGATATGACTTAAAAATATTTTCTCAGTCTGCTAGTTGTTTTTTTTACTTTCTTTTGCATCAAATTCACACATAAAGAAAGACATCCATAGTCTACAAATCTTTCCCCATGATGCAAGTTTGCTGGAGTCTTCAGAAATTCTAGATGCTAAGTTCTTTTATAAAATAGTATTATAATATTTATTAATCAAAGCAGTAGTAATTTTTCCATGTAAAAAGTCTATTGTTATTTAAGCATTGGAATTAAAAGAAGGGTGAAAAGAGGTGAAGATTTATAATAAATAATAATTTTGCTTACTGAACAAATAGAAGGCATATTATTACTCAGTATAACTATAACCAAACAATGGACCTTTATAGTTCAGTTCATTAAATAGCCATATGAGAGACTAAAGGAGTCTATTAACTTCTCCTAATGCTAAATGAAAATTTCAAGATGCAATTATTTTTTAGCCTAATGAGCAACAACATAAAACCAGCCAAGCCCTGCATCAGGTACTAAAATTTGTCCCATGGTTGGTCTGAACTAAGGACAACCAAGGCTTGCAAATTAGGTTTAAAGGCCCAACTCAAAGATCAGGGTGCTGGCAGAAAGGCATGAACATTTGCCTCTGACCAGGGTGGTTGCACCTCCTTCCACACAGCAGCTGTGCTCCCAGAACTCATATGTATTAATAAATCACGCTATTCTCAATCAAACCTATTTTACATGTACCAGAAATTTTGCTATTTAAAGATATATTACAGTAAATCCTTTAAAAAACAAAGAACACTTTGTGAATAACAATTGCTCTCCAGTTAATCTGTATTGTAAATTTGCATTTTCAAATAACCCATTTTCTTAAAATAGGGCGCGCCCTGCAATGAGATGACAGCCGAACAATGCAGATTATTCTGCAAAGACGGAAAACAAGGGATGAGCAATGCACTGGGGCGTCGCCGTAGTCTCTGCGTTTCGAGGAACGTGCCGGGTCTGGAGAGGACGGACAGGTGAGCAGCTAAAGTGACGAACCTATTAGAAACTAAGACCCCTGAGAAAACGTTAGAGGATTTAACTTGGAACAGAGAAAGCTAAGGTCTAACTTGTTCACGGCCTTCAAAAATATACAATGTAGGGAAAATGGTTACAGTTAGGAAGTAAACAAGGAGAATATAAAATATGAGTACGGCTATGTGAGAGCAAGTGTGGATATGAACAAACAGCACAAAGAAAATGCAATGATGATGAATGTATGTCTCCATATCTGCTATCAACATTGGATATTTGTCATAAAATACCGGTGTTTCGTGTATTAACAGCATTAAATGTACTTTTAAAATCTTAAAAAAATGCAATGAGGAAAACAGTAGGTATATGGATACAATGTGGTTTTGCTTAAAACTTCCTTTAATGCTATTAGAGTAGTATAATGCAAGACATAAATTATGCTATAGTTATGTATTAGAATTTAATATAATAATATAATGTCATATCTATAATGTCACATATAGTACATAAAGTGTAGAGGGAAGTCAGCTGAGACACATACTCACAGGCAGCCCTGAGCAGGTAAGCAGCAGGACAGGAGAGAGACCCTCGCTGCTCCAGCCGAAGTCACCTCCCTTCCTGACTCTTACTGCTGCCGCCTCCACCGCTGTGAGCCGCAAGGGTGTCAAACCCCCACTTCCCTGGGTCAGCTGGGGACATTTTGCACTTTCATCCACTGATCGATTCTACAAAGGTCAGCGGACCACCTCCTGTAGTCCAGACTGTGTGCTGGCAACTAGAAATACAATCAGAGCCAAACACATCCTCCCTGCCCTCGCTGAACTTGCTGTATTTAAAGACGATTATAATAAAGGATGATGAGCAAAGAGATAGCAGCAGCAGAGGATGCAAACAGACGACTTAGAAGGGGAACTGAACTCGTATTTAAGGGATTAAGCAAGGCTTTTGGCGGAAACGACACGGAGGCTGGGTCAGAGGACAGGTTGGCGCCCCCCAGGACTGGTGGAAGAAGAGCTGGAAAGTTCAAGGAACTGACGCTGAAACGGTGGAGACAAGTGATGAGTCCGCAGAGGTGAGAAACTGCCAGATCGCGCAGGACAATCTGAGTCATACTAATGAGCTTGACATTTCTCCTGCATAAGCTCTTGGAGGCTTGGAAGCAGGAGAGGGACATGGTGGGTCGCCTGTCAGATGCTACGTGGAGAACAGCTGGGAGGAGAGAGAGGCAGGGCACAGCAGGTAATTCCAGCACACGCAGCACTACGATCTTAGCAGTGGGCTGGGCAGATTGAAGAGCAAACTGGGAGGGAGGAGACTGGACTTGGGGAATGGCTGGCTGGCTGCAGAGAGGAAGAACGTGGGGACTCAGGAATGTCACACCTATCATAAACCAAGCAAAGAGAATTGGAGAGGATGGTGTGGGTGGTCCCGAAGTTCAGGACGAGCCATGGCAACAAACTTCTTAGTGGCAGGTGAGGGCAGGAGAGATGATCACTTTGAGGTCCTGGGCCAGGAAGTGTGAGCTCAGAGAGGGGACAAGCGTGGATGGGAGTCATGGGAGTGGGCAGAAGAAACTGAAGTCAAGCTTCACCTCGAGGGCAAACTCCAGACCCATACTCAGGGTTACTACAACGGAACTGCTACTTTTTCAGTCCACACCAGCCCAGAGAAGGAAAAACAAGGGGCCCAAGAGCAAGAGCAATTGCAACACTGGCTTCACAGCCACTAAGAATGGACTTTTAGGTAGAGTGGCCCTTCTTCTACCAAAGCTCAACCATACCCTTCAGGGATAATTAAATGTTCCCACTACATCCTTCAGGGCCACGTATCATTTTAGAACACATGCCTGTTCTGTGCGAGGGCCGGGAGACACAAAGATAAAAGCGGTGTGGTTTCTGTCCTTACGGAGTTCCCGGTCCAGGGAGGGGCCAGACAAGTAGCTCGACGATGTGCAGAGTGCTGAGGCCAACTCAGCACAGCACGGGGCCGTGGGAGGTCCCGGGGTGGCAATGCCCTAGCTGGGTCTTCAAGGTCAGTCTTGACAATAGCTACGTAAAGAAGGGGGCAAGAGTTCCTGAGCAAGGAGACAAGACTGTGCAAACCATGGATGAGGCAGAACCTGGAAGTAAGTGTGGAGACGAGAGCCCGTCACCTCAGCTAGAAGTTGGAGCAGGGAGTGTTGGGAGATGAGACTGGACAGTCAAGCAGAGATATGGCGGGGAAGTCCTGGAATTCCAGGCTAGGTTGTTGGAACGCTTTTTGGTGTTAGGAAGAAAGTGAAGGACTTTTAAAACAAAGAAATAACATGTTCAGATGTGCTGCTTCCAGAGGCTGCTGTCACTCTATCTAGATAGAGATGGTCAAACATAAGGATGTTGGCCATAATTATAGCGTGTTTTAAAATATGACAAAGCCCAAAGGCCTTCTTAATTCTGGGAATGATCATCGAGAGACACTATGAAATAGCTGTTTCTAGACCTTTATTTTGTAATTATAGTCAGTGAGTAAAACATGCATGTGCTTCAAAATTCTAAAGGTACAAGATTAAAGTCAATGAAAACTAAATCTTCCCCGCCCAGACCCCATGGTTTTTTTCTGTGTCTTATGAATCATTTCAAAGAGATAGTCAGTCTCTTCCCTCTCTCTCTTCCTCCTTCCCTCTCTCGATCTCTCCCCCATCTCTTTCCCCCTTTCTCTCTCTTTCTCAAAAAATAAATATTTTCTTACACAGATGGTAACATAGTAATCATACTGCTTTGTTGCCTTTTTCATATAATATTTCTTGGAGATCATTCTCCATCAGTTCATACAGAGCTGCTTTATTCTTTTCAGCAGATGCTTAATTTTCTCTTATGTGGATGTATCATAATTTATTTAACCAGCTTCCTATTTTCCTATTGATGGACTTCTAGTCTAATGACACTGTTTTGCTATCATAAAAAAGTACAACAATAAGTACCCTTGTACATGTGTTGTTGCTTTGCATAAGTATGAGAATGCATGTAGGATAAATTCCTAGAAGTTAAAATTGCTGAACTCTGAGTTCTTAGAAGGGTATGAATATATTTAATTTTGGTAAAATGTTGCCGACTTGTTCTCTGTAAAGGTTGTAGGGCCTGACCCTACATCAGTGCAAAATCCTCATGATACCAAACTTTTTGGTCATTGCCAATTTGTAGGTGAAAACGTTATCTCATGTTAGATTTAATTTGCATATGTCTTACTATGAGTGAGGTTGAATATCTTTTCCTGTGTTTAAGAGCCACTTGATATTTTTTCACTGTGACAGATAATATCTTTGGTCCATTTTCCAGTGAGTTGTTGACAACTTTCTTATAGGTTTGTACGAGCTCTTTATATATTACAGAAATTGAGTTCTTTGTAAAATTAGTTGCAATATTTCTTCATTTTTTCATTTTTCTTTGGAGTTCATTTGTGATACCTTTGTCGTGCACAATTTTTTTTTAGTTTTATGTAACCAAATTTGTCAGTCCTTTATTTCAAATATAGCTTATGGATTTGGGGTCAGATTTACAGAGTTTCCCTATGCCAAGAATATTTTTTAAAGATTATCCTGTATCTTCTTCCAATAATTTTTTATAATTTTATTATTGTGCATTAAATTTTTTGCATCAGGAACTTACTTGATTGTAAGCAGGAAATCTAACTTTATTTTTTTCCAGATGTTAGACTATAATTGCTCCAACATTTCCCTTGATTTTATTGAATATCGACATTTTCCCTCTGATTTGAAATCCCACTTTTACAAGGTATGAAGTACCTAGAGTATTTGGAGCTATTTTTGTTCCGTTTATCTATTTATATTATAGATCAGATTATTTTAAATTTAGGGAATATGCCTCCTCTTTATGCTTTGATTTCAAAATGTCCTAGCTAAAATTTGTGTGTTTATTTTTCCATAAAATCTTTCAAATCATCTTATCTGACTCCAAAAGAATACACTCATCAGTAATTTTATTTACATCTCATTAAGTTTATAGATTGAACTAGAGAGAACCAGAGCTTTATGATATCAAGTCTTCCTATCTAAAACAGTAAACTTTGATTTGTACGAAACTGATTTTGTGTCGGTTAGTACAGTTTAAAGTATTCTTCACATAGATCATGTGCAGCTCTTTTAAAAACTGTATCTATACATATAATCTCTTCGTTCACTCTTGTAAGTGAAGTCTCTTCTTCCACTGTATCTCCAACTGGTTTCGTTTACAAACGCAGACACTGCTGGTCCCGTACCCAGCATCTTACCTGCAGTCTTTCTGCTGGGCCTCGGGGATGTTTGGTTAACAATTTTATCATCTGCAAATAAGGATAATTTTATCTCTTCTTTCTAATTCTTATATCTCTTGGATCCCTCTTGTCATATAATTTTGGCTAACATCTTTGAAACAATGCTAAAAAAGAGTGACAATAGGTAGATATACCTTTTTTTGTCCCTCACTTTAATAGAAATATATCTGGTATTTTCTTCGCAAGCATACTGCTATCTTCTAGGATAAGATGTATGAGATGAGATATATATTTATCCCTTTATTCTTCCTAGAATTAAGAATGTACATTGAATATTAGCAAATGCCTTTCTGGCACGTTTGGAAATAATCTTGCTATTTTTCTCTTTTAATCTCTTAAAATCATAAATTATATTAGTTTTCCTAATTAGTTTTCCTATCTAGGTAAACTACCCTGCAACTCATGAAATAAACTCCGTGTTATTTAATTTTATTCTTTTGTAGTACTGCTGGATTTTGTTGCTAATATTTTATATGAGATTATTACATCTGTAGTTTTTCTCTGGTGTGCTATTTTGGTCAAGGTTGGCAAAATAACGCTAAATTCATAAAAAGAATTTAGAAACTATGCCCCTGTCCCCTTTATGTGCTCTAGAATATTTAATAACGTTGTAATCATACCTTCCTTAAGTGTTCAGTAGAATTGCCCCGTGCAATTATCCAGGCCTGAGGCTGGTAACTCTTGACAGCTTTCTTATTTCACCTACAATAACTGATCTCATTAAAAGCTTCCTTTTCTTTGGGGAACTTGTTTTGGTAAATTGTCTATATGAGGCTCTCAAATTATTTATGCAGAAATAAGAAGAGTAATTTGTCATGATTCTTTAATTTCTTCTTACCTGTAGTTATTAACTATTATTTTATGCATTTGTGCTGTTTTACTGTTTGTCTTAACTGAGTTTGTGAACAGTTCATCTATTTTTACTTCTTGCTTTAATTTCAAGATCTAGTTTTTAAATTTATTTATTACATCTATCAGTTTTTGTTTTTCAATGCCATAGTATCTGTTCTTATCTTTCTCAACTCCTGTTTCCTCCTTTCTTTATTTTATTATTATTTTTCTACTTCTTTAGTGAGATTCATCATTCACTTCCTTTCATTTCCCTTTGATATTAATACATGGACTTAAAACTATGAATATTACTCAAGCCTGCAATTTTTTGCTCATTGATTTCCCTGAAGGATTTATTTATTATCCTTGTTTTCAGATATCCTCCAATTTCAGTTTTTATTTTCTCTTTCACTCAATAGTAGCTTACAAGGGATATATTTTGTTATTAATATTATTATTTTTGTTTCCATCTTATTCTTCATTCATGAGCAGTAAGGATTTTTTGTTTTTAATTTCTAGTTTCACTATGATCAAAGAATATTGCATCCTATTTCTGCTTTTTGGAAATTAGTATAATTTTCTTTGGTGAATTTTTGTGACTATTTTAGTGATACTTGAAAAGAAGATACATATTCTGTTTTAAGGGTACAGTATTGATTTATCTGAATTAAATATGCCTACTAAATATGGGGGGTTTCATCTGCTGGGTCAGTAATGAATTGAGAGAAGGAATCAAAGTTTCCCCTCACCCATTAATTTGTCTACTTCTCATCATAATTCTGTTTATATGTATATTTACCTGTTTTTATTTTTAATATTGATGCTGTGTTATTTGGTACACAGTCTGTTGTTGATTGCATTCTTTGCTAGTTTAAGTGCCCATATTTGTCTTGTTTTCTGCTTTTCCCTCCAAAGTCTGGTATGAAATTATGACCTTTGGATTTATTTTTGTTTGCATTTGCTATGAATTCACTTATTCTTTTATTCTAATCATTTCTTATTTTCTTCATTTTAGCTATGTCTCTCAAATGGATCATCCTTCTCTCTGTGGCACTGAAAGCTGCCCTGAAGGAACCCAAGACCGTTGTGAATGTTTTTATTCTCAGATATTTTTGCTCAGGTTCCCAGAGTATTACACCTTTTTTTAAAATTTCAGTAACCCTACTAGGATATATCTACCATACCAATAAGCATCCATTTCTCCTGGAATTCCATTTGCCCTTTTAATCTGTAGACTTTGGGAGTGTTTTCACTTACGGAGTATCTTTTTGGATTGCATCTTCAAAATTTTTTTACTATTCTATGTTTTTGGCTCATTTCTTCAGGGACACAAATCATTCCTATGCTGAATATCATCTATCTTCCAACTATGTTGTCCTTTATCTGGGTTTTTGAGTTATTCATTTCCATTTTGTTCTGCTGACTTTCCGGAGCCCGTCCCCTCCTGTCGTGTGTCTGGCACAGCCTGCGAGCCTCGCCGCCACCCACCAAGCGCCCTGGGCGGGCGCAGCTCCCTGTCGCCCCTCGCTTCTCCCCGAAGCTCCCCCGGCCGCTCTTCTCCTTCCGTGGCCTCGAATCCTGCCTCCCTCTCAGGACTCCGCTTCCTGCTCCAGTTGCGTGGAGGTTAAACTATCCCATTCCCATTCACTCACGTCTTTGTTTTTAAGTCCATTTGTATCTTTTGGTCATGATTTTAATCTGCTCCATGACATTTTAGTGTTCATCTGCCATTGGTTTTGCCATTTTTTTCCTCACAACAGCTTTGCCAGGCCAGCCGGAGGCAGCGAGCCCCAACGCCACCGAGGCCTGTAGCAAACCACTTCTCGCCCATTCGCTGGCATCTTCCTTGGTTTTCCTTGATGCAAAAGGCCAGGGAGAAACTGCTTTTTCCCTGAGACGTGATTATGGGACTTGCCTCTCTGGGGCTCCTCATGCCTGGGGGGACCGTGCTGAGCCTGCAGTCTGAGTCCCTCCTGCGTGTTCCTGGCCGCGTGGCTGGCCCTCGAGACACTCCCGTACATCTGTGGTTGAGTGTGCTCGTGGGCGTGTTTTCCTTGTGCTCCTTAGAACCTCTACGCGATGCCTCACAGGGGAGAGGAAGCAGCACCCCCTCTACGCCACCATTCCATTGGGGACGTCCCCTTTCCATCCTGCATAGATCTTTCAAAAAGTAGTTATCTGCCTTCCATAATGACGTGTCCATTTAATAAACACATCATTAGACCCTACTGCACCAGGCGCTATGGATATTGCCTGACTAGAAGCAGGAGCCTGGAAGAATCCACACTGTGGATTTATTTTAAAAGAAACAACATGAAAGCTGTCTTCTGGCGCCTCAGATGGGAATGAATGACATGGGAGGGGGTCTGCTCTTAGCTGGTAAAGTCTGACATAAGGAGAGACCTTTGGGTGGGTGTTCAAAGTCATCCCCCACAGGAGTCAACAGCTGAATGTTAACAAACCCACATATGATCAAAATTCTGTCCTGGAGCCAGCAATTTACTCTGGTTGGAAATCTAAGCCCCAGGCAACAGCTGTTTCTGACCCTCACCCTAGCATGGAGGCCTTCTCACAAATGGCTCTCACAGCTGGGAGTTCCAAACAGTCTATTCTTTCAAAGCAGTTGTTCCCTAAAGCATGTGTCCTGTCTGGTCGGGATTTTTCAGAGCCAGGGACCAGTGTTGCTGGAGTCTGTCTGTTGTTGGGTGCTGAGGCAGGGGTCAGCTGCCCGTCAGGGCCAGCCGAGACTCTGAGACCTGGCCCAGATGGCACAGACTGAACTTGCAGCTGTCCTTAGCAGAAGCCCAATGGGTCCGCAGCATAATTCCCCTGTGTGTTTCTTTAAAAGATCTTTCTTTCTATGATATGTTGAGACTACACACCAGAGATAGCTTCCTCATGTACGGCTCTGAGAGCAGGGAGAAAAACTCAGTGTCCAAACAGACTATGCAAAATTGATTTCTCATTAAAGTAGAAAGTTTAAAACTAAACGGGAAAATACATGCTTTTACAAAATACTGTTTATTTCAGGACCGAGAAGGGCTTTTCAAGTATCAAACATTCTCTTACATTGGTATTCCCGCAGTGGTTGAATTGCTAGAAGTTACAAATATTCCTGTTTAAAAACAAAGAAACAGAGTGATTGATTACCTCATGGGAAGAGCAATGTGGGGTATTATGCACATGTTTTTGGACAATCAGCTATTTCAACACAAAGGGAGAGAGAGGTTCTTGATTGGGTGAGCCCTGATAATTAAGGGTGACCTTCACTGAGGGAAATTTATTCAATTTATCCAATAGTTAATAATGAAAAGTCATCTCATCTGAAAAGGATGCAGGGTAAGCAAAATGGGATCTTCCAGGAACCTCTCTAAATTGGAAATATTATTGGACTCAAATGTAATTTGATGAGAACCATATTGTAATACACATTTTTTCTTTTCATGCATGTGGGTACTTTTCAGACTCTTAAAAGATATTATTTTCAGAGTATTACCTACTCAATCTCTAACCTCGTAAAGATTAAACCAATGCAAATAAGATGCTATGATGTCAAATACCTTTTTCAGTTAAAAAAAAATCCAAGGTGTTTCAAAGAGTCACAAAAATGCATGAATATACTTAAAGCCAAAACAAAAATATCCACATATGCAACAGAAATGATAAGACATTCTGAAGGTACTTAAAACTATTTATTAAACTTAAAATGATCTGAGTAAAAGCATTCTTGCTGAAATCAACTCAGCTTAGGACCTTAGGTTCCAAGATACATAAAGCATAGGCACAGATAAACGCAATGTGTCATTATGCATGGGTTTTTTCTGCTCTCTTCTCTTTTCAAGTAACCTGAAAACTTGCTGATACCAGCAGCCCAGCATTCATTTATTCCCACCTTGCTCCCGAACACAAAACTGTGCATCCTCTGGATGGTAGGCAACAGAACAGGAGATAAATACTATTACCTGGGAACTCATTATGTTCCAGACGATTAATAAGTGCAACTTCTTTCGTCCTCACAATAATCTTCTAAGATGAATACTTATGTCTGCATTTAACAAGTGGGAAAATAAAATTGAGTAATTTGTCCGAGTCACCTTTCTGGTGGTGACAGAGCAGGAACGTGAGTGTCTGGCTGAGGGACTGCCAAGTCTGTGCCCTTCACACCTGCCCACCAGCCCCAGGTCGAATGTGAGTGAGGCCACAGTGACAATTCAGTCCACCTGTGCTCCATGATGACACAAGGGGGGCAGGTGCACAGCGGTCAGGGCTCTGTGCTAAAGGAAGGGCAGCCTGTCTTTTTCTGTCTCTACCATCCCATCACTTCCGGCTGCAGCTATACCAAAACACACGAATTCTGTGGCTTTCCAAGTGTGAATGCTTTTTTTAACGTGCTCAGTGTTTTATTGATTTTTATTTGTGGCTTGCTAGAATGTTTTTGTTTTGTTTTTTCCTACTTACTGTGTTCGATCTCTACAATGAAGTCAAAAGAGAGGCCATACAACCAGGACTTTCACAACCCCAAGCTGTGGGCTGACTCAAACTCTGAAAAGCGACAGGCATTTTCAGGTTACAGCAAAGGGTGCATTTTATTCCTGTTAAGGCAAAACAAACAATGGCAGTATTTTTCCAGAGAGGTGGTAGGTGGTTGATGAATGGGACAGATGACAGATAATGATGGCAGATAGATGATTGATTGATTGACAGGTGATAGATTTGAGCTGCTGACATTTAAATGCAGATCTGATACAGAAATGAAGCAATAGCGTTTTTGAATCTAGAAGCATCGCTAGACTTCGCCACATCTCTGCCCCATCCCATAGCGCCACATTTTACAGAAAGCTGAGCCTGTGGGAAATGAAGTGACTGTCCCGTTCACGTAGGTCGTTAGCAGTGACAGATGGGACATGAACTCCGCTCCCCTCTCCCGCAATACAGCTTCCCACCACGCTACATCACGCGCTCTCGTTCTCCCTCCCTCTCAGGTAAACTGAGGCCCCACATCCGCTCTCGTCATTGCAAAGCTTCGGTTCCTGCTGAGCCCTGAGCCCTCTTACTTTACAAACTTCCTCTTTCTTCTCCATCATCTACTCTTCCATCCCCATAAGACTAACTTTTACAAATTTATCTCACAGGTGCCTCTCGGGAGCGATTGCCCCTTGCTGCCCACACATCGCCGTTGCTCAGAATGGGGTGTGCAGCTCTCGGGCCAGGCCTTCTGGCTGCTTCCCATAGGTTTCTTGGAACCAAGGGGACTAGACCACAGCGTTGTCCAGGCTCTCTCTCCACATGTCACATGCTCCCGTCCTCCTTGCCTGGCCACACATTCCATCCCCGCCCCCACTTTCCCTCAGTCCTGCCCCTCAAGACCCCAGTGTCATCGTTCTCGACCCTCCTGTGCTCCCTATTATTTTTACAGCACCTAAGGGACCCCAGAGAACCATTATAGGAAAGACTTTGAGATTTCTTTCCATGTTTCAACAGGTTTCTATGTTTGAACTTGTTCTTCTTTGTTTTTTAACTTATATCCTCTGTATGTGGGCTCACTGATCTCCCTTTCTTCGCATATTATCGTCCCTAACTCTGTGTCTGTTTCTGCTTCTTTCTTTCTATCCCGTACTTGCACACAGCTGCAGCATTTGGTTCCAGGAACCGCTGAACATGGCAGCCAGTGACGTAATTTTTACAGTAGCTTTTATTAACTTTCCCTAATGGCTTAGTAGACTTAGCCAAACTACTTGGGTGTCACAAAAGCTTCTAAAATTGTTTGATATAATTTCTTCTAATCAAATACTGTGCTGAGCACACTTATTGTTCGACATTTCAACCAGGAGAAAACGGGCAGTATTTCCACCACTTGAGTTGAAAGTTGATGAAAAATCTTTTTTATTCTGAAGAGATACCTTTCCCACATTACATGTTGAATTATAGAAACACAAAGTCCTTAGGCTGTGATAGAGGATCTCCACTCTGCTACTTTCTAAACCAAGGATTAGTAAACTTTATCTGTAAAAGCTCAGATAGAAAATATTGTTGCCTTTGAGGTTGAGTGCAACTACTCAACTCTACTGTTATAGAAGGGGGCAGTCACAGATAATGTATTAAATGGACCTGCCCATGTCCTGATAAACTTTATTTATAAAAAAAAAAAAAAAAGGCAGTGGGCCAGACTGAGCCAGCAGGCTGTAGATTGCAAGCCCTTGCTCTAAACCAAAAGGATATGGCATTAGTGGGGACCACAGCCTGGGTAGACAGCTGCAGTTATCTGCAAAGCAGCTTTAGACAGGTCCAAAGAACACATTTACCAACATATCTGAATGGAGTTTCAGTCTCAAGGATAAGACCCTGTTAAAGTTATTGGAGATTAAATTTTAAAAGAATATCAAAAGAGAGCAGTGGAGGAAATAGCACAGAGAGGCACGGTGGAAAGGCGACACAGGCAGCGTGTTGAGGGCCTGCTGAACTCGCATTAGAGGTTGCAACCCCCTAAAAGGGCGATGTATAAAGAGACACAGATACGTAAGCACACCTTCAACAGACAAAGACCCAAATAGTTGAAGAACAGACTAGAGGCACCTGAATGCTTGCAAACACTTACTTCCCCTCTGCTGGGCTGCTTCCCCAGGTCAGGGGACTTTGGAGAACCATCCTCCTTCTCCTCCTCATCTTCCTCATCATCCTCATTATCCTCATTGGCAATATTTTTTAAAGTTTCCCTTTAAAACACTACGCTCTGCATGTTAGCAAACGGCACTTAATCAATCTTTACAACATCCGCAAGGCGGGGGCTATGATGCTCTTCTCATTCTGCAGACGAGGAGGCTGAGACTCTGAGGTTGATAACCTGACCACAGTCACTTAACTAGAACGTGACAAAGCCCAGATTCAAACCCAGACCTCCCCCATCCAAAGTCCATTCTCTGAACTAGAAAAACTAAAGCGCCGCTCCTTGGCTTTGCAATGTGGCACATGAGAGCTGCTCAGATGCTCATGACCAGACCCTTATCACCATCTGGGCCCATTAAGAGCATTTTACGGGTAGCACAAATAGCTGTAGATTCGAAAGGACACCAGCGACCTCACCCTTGCCAATTCCCTTCTGCAGAGGTGAGGGGTTAACAAGCTCACCCATGGTGTCTGGAGCTGACGCATGTGGAGAACAGCGGGGAGACCTGCTGCCCTTACACTTTAATGCATATGTATAGCATCACCCTCACTGGCCTTCTGCGTTAGTTCCTGTGGGGTTTTTCTCTGCAAGGAGACTATGGAAGAAGCCAGCAGGAGGGCACACAGCCACCAGCCTGGAACTGTCTCTTGTCTCAGAAATAGCCCTAGTACAAAAGAGAATCTGTTCCCAAGGCAATCACAAAGGTTGCGTTCTTCATAGACCACCAGATATAAAATTCACTTTAAAACAAAAATTGCAAAAAGACTACCCATTACCTGGAGTTTGCAATGGGCTGGGATTCCTCAGTCAAGCAAAACCATTTAGGTGCCACTGATCTTCCTAGCAGCTATGGGCAGTTACAGATAGATACCAGTGGGAAGTAAACAAAAACACACCTTTGTTTTTTCACAAGGTGGCTTTTATTCTAATGTGATGCTTTCTGCAATTAGCAGGGGCCCAGCTACATTTCCCAGATGAATGAACATCTTCCCATTCTGTTCATCCTGTCACCCTGGGGTTAGCTGTTCCAAACTTTGTTCTCTCAGGGCCCCAAAACTGAGAAGACCCTTTATGGACTCGAGCAAGTTTGGCAGAGAATTAAGAGGGCAAACCTGAATATAGCACTAGGGCGTTACCTCTGGCATAAACCATCACTTCTCTACACGACAGCTCAACTTACCCAAAGCCCCATACTAAAAAGAGGGAAATGCCACAAGAAAGGTGTTCTGGGCAAGACAATATAATATAAAACAATTCAGAGGGAAGCTGCATTAACAAGGCAACATGGTTCATCATTTTTGTGTGTTCTCAGAAAAATGAACATAACCACCTCTCTTGGTTTTTTAGTGTGAACTACCTAACTGTATGTGAATTGCTCAACATACATGGCCCAAATATGCAATTTGCAGAGACTTGGCTCTAAATATTGTTTTCAAAAAACCTTTAGATGGATGACTTGGAATGTAAAGATTTGGAAGTATGGAATAATTGAAGGTTTGGATTTATAGGAGGTAGTTGCTTAGTTTTAGGAGATTTGCACTGAATTTATATCATCAAAAGGGGCAAAATTGCCACTTAAATGTCAGGTAAAAGTGTCCCTATGGACCTAAGCCATCACAGAGCCTTCGGAGAAGCGTAATAAATATTTTTAAAATAAGTGCATGAAAGAGAGAGAGAAAAAAAGAAAGTCTCAAACCAGTCAGGCTGAAATTGTCATATGCCCAAACAAACATGTCTAACCATATTGTGTGTGACACATAAAGGACCCAACTCTTCTGTCAAACATTCATAAGAAAAGACAGGCAAGTACGTGGAGAAAGAATTCTTTTATTGAAACTTAAGGCAGAACCTCCCCAGAGTAAGCAACAGTACCAACGTGTTCAGGAATCTGGGGCCTTTCTCCCCTCCCGCCTCGCCCACCCCACGTCCCCAGTCCAGCTCCCCATGCGTAAGAATCACGACATTATGACCTGGTTCAGCCTCATTTGAACAAGAAAAAAGAACATTGCAAAACAGGGTCTCCACCAAAAGTTCTAAGGAAACCGACTTGAGCTTTCTAAAAAGTGGAGGAAATGGAGCCTTATTTTAACGCCCCTTTCTATTGTGGGAAATTTCCAACACAGACGAAAGGAGACAACAGCACAATGGACCCCATCGTACTCATCGCCCAGCTTCAGCCATGACCAAGCCACGGAAGATCTTGCTGCATCTAGCACGCTGCCTGCTCTCCCTAATCTAGCGTGGGCCTGTTGCAGAGCTGGTGCCCGCTCCGCCCGCATCCGCACCCCCGCACGGGGACTTCTTGGTGTGCTCTCGCTCGGGCGCGCCCGGGCTGGCGGGATGCTGGTACATGCAACACGGGCAGAGGCTCGCTTGAAAACTGCCCGTGAGGCCGGGCTCGCGCCCACCCCGCCACGAGAACACATCTGGGCTGGCCGGCTGGAGAAGAGACGCGGTCGCGCTCCACGTCCCACCTCAGGCCGTCCTGGATCCGTTAACGGCCAACCGGCGCCCACGTAAGCAATTCGGGCTGAGCAGGTTTGTTGGGCCAAGTCTAGTCGAGACCGGGAGAGCGACCCAGCAGGGCAGTCCAGAGTGGAGAGCAGTGACGTCATACTGCGGCGGCGTGCTGCTGACGCTCGCGGCGTGCCCCCGACGCCCACGGGGTGCCCCCGACGCTCCCGGCGTGCCCCCGACGCTCACGGCGTGCCCGTGGCGTGCTGCTTTCGCTCCCGGCGTGCCCCCGACGC
>VBSM01000361.1:103984817-104093122 GCA_008086735.1 Cheirogaleus medius | reverse complement strand
CTCACGGGTACCACAGGCTTATTTTTTTTTTCTTTAGCAGTTTATTGGAAGCAGGATCCAGGGTGGTCCACACTCGGTGTTCGGTCGCTACGTGTGTCTCTCGAGTGTTCGCAATCTGTAGACTCCACTTCGCGCGTGCACACATGCCCTCTCTCCGTTTCTCAGCATCATACCTGTTGACTAAATGGACTCCTTTCTCCTGGAGCGCTTCCACACGCTGGGTTGTGTTCATTGTGCTCTAATGGTAGCACTGCTGCTTAGGTGATTCTGCCCTCAGAATTTCCTACAAATGGAAGTGGATCTAGAGGATTAATCCAGTGCAGGTTGGATTTTTGGGAGAGGTGTGGGAGGAAGCAAGACTCCTTCGTAACCGGGTGCATTTCCCCCGTCAGGAGGCAAAGAACGTCTGGTTGTCTCTGTGTGACACAGCAGCCATTGTTCATCAATTCCCAGATCCATCCATTCATTCATTCATTCATTCAGGCTTGAAAACCGATCATATTCCAATCCCGTCATTCCATGTTTATTTGTTATTTGAATACTTCAATTAAAACCTTTTCTCCTCGCCTGTAATTTGGGTGCTCGGGGCACACTTGTTACATAAAAGACAGAATTAATGCTTGATTGTTTTTATCTCTTTACAATTTTTTGAAATAAAATTTTAGTTTACAGCCAGGTGGGGTGGTGTGTGGCTGTAGTCCCAGCTACTCAGGAGACAGAGGTGAAAGGATCCCTTGAGTTCAGCAGTTTAAGGCCAGTCTTGGCAAAATAACCAGACACCAACTGAAAAAAATTTTTGTTTTTTAGTTCACTAGTGTCTTTCAATGGTGGACAATTAATAGATTTTTCTTTTATTTTCTTTCTTTTTTTTTTTTTTGCATCATTACAAACTCACTGATGTAAATATGTTTAATGTATATCAGCCCCTTGCAGATCTTATTAGTATTGATACTTAAAATATCCAAACTTCAGCTGGTAGAAGGCTCTTCAATTTAGCTCCTCAGTCCCATTGTCATGATTACAGTAGATTTTGATGTTGAACTTGTCTGTTTCCTCCCCCAGACCTGGCATGGGCCTTTTTACCAAGGATCCCTGGTTCCTTTTAGAAGGAAATGGTATGTAGAGACCACAATATGAGCTCTAGAGGTGGTTGCTGTTACTAGACTGGACATTGTTTCTAGGCCTTTTCAATGAACAGATCCCAGGACGAAAATAAGTTTTTTAAATATGAAATCCATCATGAGTTCATAGTGATATTCCAAGTCAATTTCAAAACTCCAGGGGTTTTTTTCTTAACTTCTTCTATCATATATAAGCATCTTCCTTTTCCACTACAAAATGTTTTTGCTCTTGGTGACACTGGGAATGGTAGAATATCACATGATTATTCAGTTACTTTATTCAGATCACACAAAATAGTCTCTGAATTATAATAGCAACATTGCCACTAGCATGATGATTACTGAAAACATCTTATAATCTTTTTATAAGGTGTCCTCTGTGTATATCTGCACAATGGAGAAGTAAAGTCAAATTACTATATTTCAAGTAACTTGAAATAGTTTCCATCGTGTGGTTGTGCCAGCAACTGTCTGTTAATGTAAATTTTATTTTTTATTTCTAGGGGTTGTTGGTTTCATTTAATTCTGTGTATTAATTACACAAAATATTTACATTTCCATAGTCAACTTTAATAAGATATATTCAAAAGCCTAATGGGGATGCTTTTTGTAAAACTTTAAGTACTTGAATTCCTGAAAATGAAGATGATTTAATGCATTTATAGCTTTTTATAGTTTTACCCCACAGGTATATCTCTAAAAAATGTATTAATGTACTGTTTTTTAAGTTTTTCGAGCTTTCTTTGTTTATATATTTATTCATTTGTTCATTCGTTCATTCTGATAGGAAACATGACCTTTCTGGATCAGAGACAAATTTTTAATGACTCACAGAACATCTTGTGTTGGTTCCCCATACCCTACACACCCATGGGGTGATACAGTGAGAGCCACATATATACCACATATGAGGGGTTCTGTGCCACAGGAGAGGGACCCCAGAATTACTGATCTCAGAGTTTATACAGGATGGTTGGCCCAACTGCTCCTCCTCCCCTCTGGAGAGAAAGGGGGAGAGTAAAGGGGGAGAGCTCCAGAAAAGGAGGGCAGTATCATTAGGTTTTACAACCCTTTGAAATGTAAACAAATGCCTGAAGGGAGACTTTTTATCTTTCTAGAGGTCTCTATCAACCTTTAACTCAGGTGCCAACAATCTTTATCCTGAAAGCCCTGAACTTGCAGAAACAAGGAAATAGTCACGTAGCACCATTTCCCAAAATTATTTAATTTGACTTGGTTTTGAACTTTATAAAAAAGGGTATCATCCAGCATACCATATTCTGTAACTTCCTTTTCCACTCAATATTATATTTCTCAAATGGTATGACAGAATTATGTATCCTTTAAAATTTGGATATAATCACCTGTAAAATCGTCTTGCTTGGCATTTCCTTCTGGGAATATGTTTGATTGCTAACTGGATGTCTTAGTACCTATAAGATTTTTGCTTTGTCTTTCTGTTGTCTCTTCAGTCATTTGGGATCACTCATATTTTTCTAGAAATACATTTGTTTTATCAAGCTTTCCAAAACTGTTAGTATAAAATTGTTTATATAACTTTATTACATTATTCATTTCTTCTGTTTCTCCATTATGCTCTTTTTTATTCTTAATATTACTTATTTGTGTCTATTTCCTCCCTTCTTCCCTCCTCCCTACCTTTCTCACCAGATATTCATCTATTTTATTCATCTTTTCAAAGCCTTTTGGCTTTGAGGATCTTTTATGTTGAATCTTGGCTATTTCACTGATTCTAATCGTATATTTATTATCTACTTCACTCCATTCTCTTTGAGTTTACTTCATTGAACTTTGTCTAACTCCTTAGATTGATTAACTCTCTAGATTTTAGCCCATCATCCATTATATATACATTTAAGACTGTAAATATTTCTTAAAATACTGCTAACATGTACCTTGAATATGTAATAGTTTATCATTTGCTTTTAGACATTGTAAAATTTGTACTTTATTTTCTTGTTGACCTATAAATTTGTTACCAGTGTTTTTAAATTTCTAAACACGTAGAGCTATTTTCTATCTTTTGTCATTAATTTTAATATGATTGTATTATAGTAAGCAAGCATGTTGGATGATTACAGTAATTTGCAATGTGTTAAGAATATTTTCTGGCCTAGTATGCAATCCATTTTTACAAATCTTCTGTGTATGCTTTAAGAATGTATATTCTCTAGTTTTCAGGTACAGGGTTTCATATATGTCCATTAAATCAAACTTGCTAATTGTGTTGCATAAATTTTCTTTAACTTTGCTAATTTTCAATAATTGAGAGAGGTGTATTTCATGTTCACACAATATGGTAAATGCGTGAATTGCTTTTAGTAGATTTGCTATACTTGGCTTTATATATTTTTATGTCCATTTTATTAAGACCATATAAGTTCAAGATTGTTTGATCTTCCTGATGAATTAGAAATGTTATTATTATGTAATGCTCTTCATTTTTTATGATACATTTTTGTCTGATAATACCACTATGACAGCTTTCTTTTGGTTAACATTTGCCTGGAATATATTTTACATCTTTATTTTTGCATTTTCCATGTTCTTATACTTTATCTTTTCTAAATAGTATATATTAGTAGTCGAATTTTTCTTTTCTTAATCATATCTGTCATATAACCGGTGAGGTTAATCCATTTAAATTGTGATTACTGATAAATCAGTACTGGTTTCTACCGCCTAGTTTCAGGCTATTTGCCTTATATTTTTTATGTTTCTTTTCTTTCTCTCTTGCTTTTTTGTTAATTAAATTTTAAGTCTTTCTTGCTGTTTTTAGATTTTCTATTTGTGTTTTGTGTTCTGTAGTATTATCAATGCGAGAATTTCTTTTCCTTTATTCTTCTTGGTATACAATTTGCCTCGAATATCTGTGGATTTGTGTC
Organism: Cheirogaleus medius; assembly: GCA_008086735.1. Lineage (NCBI taxonomy): Eukaryota > Metazoa > Chordata > Mammalia > Primates > Cheirogaleidae > Cheirogaleus > Cheirogaleus medius. Next base: position 104,089,095 of record VBSM01000361.1, on the reverse strand, counting down.
TTTCATCAGTTCTGAGGAATTATCAGTAATTATCTTTTAAATATTTCCCTTCTTCAGTTCTCTTTATTTTCTTCTTCAAAGTAATTAGACATAAGTTAGCTCTTCTCATTTTATTCTCCATGTTTCTTAATCTCTCTTTCAAAATTTCCATATTCATGTTATGCAGACTACATCTTGGATTATTTCTTCAGATCTATCTCCTGGTTCATGAATTCTTTCTTCATCTATGTCTAAGCTGTTCCTTAACACATTCATTGGATTTTTAATTTTAAACATTGTGTTTTCCATTCCTAAAATTTTCATATGGTTCATTTTGTTTTCAGATATGCCTAGTCAGCTTTGTAAACCTTTATTTTATGCTAATTTTTATTATTATATTTTTACTTTAAACATTGTATTTATAGCTATTTTATATTTTGTATCTGACAACCCAATATTTTAAAATGAGGTTTTACATATGACATCTGTTGTCTTGGCTAATTTTCTTTTATAGTGATTTAGACCTTTTCTTTGGGCAGTTATTTGTGAGCCCATATTTTATTTACTTAAATCTGTAGTGATTCTGGTACCTAAACTTACAAAGCTCTCACCTAGAGGATATGGTGTTTCCCTCTCTCAGGCGCCAGAGGCACTATTAACCTGTGTCCACTCTAGGCCCCATTTGAAAAACTGGGTTGATGCAGAAGTTTTAAATTTAACTTCTGCACCTTTCATGGTCTCAGAGCTTTCTGTACAGTAAACCTGATCAGGCATTTGACATCAAGAACACTTTCCAGGTGTTTGTTCACTGCTCACCGCTCTCTCTTATTATGGTCTTGAATCTCTGTTCTTTTGTTTTTGCTTCTGTTTTTTGTCTTTATTCAGATATTTCTCTTACTTTCTAGTGAGCTCAGGGATGCATTAAAAGTTATCGTGACATATCTGGGACTTAGTTTTTTCAGTCCAATGTCCCTTCAGATCACTTATTCTGGAAAATTACCAGGAGCAAACCTCTGATGTACAAAATGAGATTCTGAACATGAAAATTAAATTTTTGGAATGGTATGAAAAGCTCAGATTATCCCACTTAGGTTTATACAAAATTATACAAATAACTGAAACAATAAATAGAATACATCTGTATAATAAAAGTAAGAATGGAGTTTCTTCACTAGTGTATTTTATTCATTTAAGTTCTCAGAGCTGACATGAAATAGAAAACACCACAAAATAGAAAACACCAAGGAACAGAAAACACCACAAACTGGAGCTATTTCCTAACAAGAGCATGGTGTTATACAGCATGTCACACAAACAAAAAGCTAGCAATAAGTTAATCTTACGATACCGTTAAGTTCATAAAGCATTTTTCATAAAAAAGCTTACATTAAAATTCCTGAGATTTAAATGGCATCATAATAGTTATTGACATCAGGGTTTATAAAATGCTTTTATATCCATTACCTCATTTGATCATCACAACTTTTTGAAGGAGTGGGACACATGTTTTAATCCCTAGTTTATAGATGAAGAAAATTGAGAGCCTGTGAGACCAAGTGAGTCACTGAGTATCAGATAGTAAAAAGTTGGGACATAAAGCCAAGAACACTTTCCCTAAGCTTTTTCTACTACATTGTCTTGAAGATTTTAAAATGTTAATTAAATTAACCTAAATAGAGTTTTTTGTCTTTCAGAAACTTAGAATAAAAGAAGTGGCAATCAAAAAAGTAGCAAAATGGTAAAAGAAGATATATTTACCTAACAACAATAAAAATTGCAAACCAAGTTTGACAAGAACAGAAATCGTAAGAGGAGGTTACCATCACTTTTTATTAACACTCTAACCCAAAGCAAAGTCATGAAACTGAGTAGGATGCTGTTTATTAAGATTGACATTAAAATATTTCTAAATCAGCAAAATCTGACACCATCCTTAGCCTTTTTAGTCTATTTAATAGGCTATGGTCCTAACTATGGCGAGAAGCTAATAGATAACACACCTACAAGAAGACCTTCTCCGTCGGTGTGACTAAGGTCAGAGGGTCTCAAATCAAGCGTTGTGTATCTATGTAAGAGATTCTACTGACTTCTATGGCATTTGTTTTCTTCTAGTATCTCAAATCCTAGAGGAACCTGAATGCCCAGCCATGGACCTTATAGTACCTCTGAGAAAATAATAACTCCCTGGGCCTAGTCAACTCTACCCTCTCATTGCCCCTACTCATCACCAAAGGCTAGATAAGATTTCCCAGTGAGGCATTCCCTGGTACTAATACTATCTGGAAACTTGAGATAACACCGAGGCTCAGTAAACTAATCTATGTCCAAACATGCCAAATGACGGATATCCGACCAGCTCTTCACAGACTTTGGCCTGCAAACTACAGGCGAGGACCATCATTCCATCATTTTCCAGGGGGAGGGAAAAAAAGCTAATTGATGGTTAGTCCCATTGGGGAAATAACTGGTTACCAAAGTAACCAGTGTCAAAACACAGTGCAGTGTAAGTATTCTCTGCTGTTCAGCTCGCCCCTTTGTATTAATAAAGCCCAAGCAGTCTGGGGGAAATAGTGTTTACCTTAGTACAGACACTTAGCTTACATATTCAGTTTAGAGTTTACCAGGCCCCTAGGAGAATTGTTTGACACTAGTTACCTGACAAATTCCACTTGAAGAATAGCATCCTCAGAGTGAAAGTGGTAGAAAAACAGAGACTACCCTGAAGTTACAGCGTGAGTCACAGAAACCGCTAGAGCAGAACAAAACCCAATGAACAGTATTTCAGAGTAGCTTAAGGTGTAAGAAGAGAGCATTTATAATCTGTTTGGCCAATGTATAACCACTCTGAGCTATTTTCTAAGCTACTTTTTAGATCCCTGGGACTCATGAATGTTAAAGGCATTTTCACTGTAAACTCATGGAAATACATTAAATAGTTTGCTAGACATTACTGTGCGGCCATCCGGACATCACATTAAAGCCATACCTCAAACATAAAATGAAACTTAGAAAAAGTAGGAAAATACATATGCATGGGTTTATAGTCTACTTTGTGTTTTGGAAATTTACTATCAATAAAGAAAAGTTCAAAACTGGAACATAAGCTGTCCAGAGACTCACACGAGGCTAGGAACTGCGTCTGTCCAGGTGGTTTCCGCACAGGTGCATCTGTACGATGGCTGAACTGCACGTGGCAGGAGCACTGTGGCACACAGATGCCCAGCACGCGCGTGGGAATCTGTATTTGATCCAAGAATCCTCCTCAAAGTCACATATGTTTCATGTGTAAATTAGGAACTCAACTCTGATCATTTGGCCCAGTGTCTCTGCCAATTGTTCCTTCTTTGTCATTCAGAATGTCACAGCTGTTCTTGTCAGAGGAAAGACAAAGAACAGAAAGACAATCCATTTAGTCTTCCTTTGCTTGCCCTTCCATTTTAAAGAGAAAAGAAAAATAGAAAGGAGAGGAACAGGGACCTGTTTTTCCTTACAGGTTGATTCAAGTGCTCTTGTCCGTGACATGATACGCTCTCATGTCAGCCCAGTTCTCGACACCCACAAAGTCCTCCTGAACGATCCAAGCCCAGGGGCTGCCCCACCCTTTAATGGAGAAGGACTTGGCCATTTTCCCTTGAAGTGGTGTCTGGTGAAGTGGCTTTTACAATTTTGCTAGCCAGAAAAGTGGAGAGCAGGCTGTTTTGAGCATGCTTGTGCTACTATTTTTAATGGCTCTACATGAACCAACCTGTTAGAAAGGAAACGCAACTGCTTTCTCCAGACCTTTCCAGATCTGCACTCTGCTTCTATCTCCTTTCATCTTCGCTTCCATTTTCCTCATGCTCGTCGTCTCGCTGCCTCTTGAGTGTCTGTTCTTTCTGGCCCCGGTTCGTTTAGGAACTGCTGACTGATGAGAGAGACCTCTGTGCTCCTTGAACAACTAAACAATGTCATCCCGCCCTTCCTGAAGCCAGTGAGGATGTTTGCAAAAACCCAAACCGCCTGGGGAGGTGTCAGGAAGTGAACCAAAGAAGGCATGCTGTTTATAGGCCAGAAACATCGCTGAGATTTTATTCTGGTTTGGTTGTTTGGATTGTAACGAGAAGCAGCCCCACCCCAGGAAATGCTGACTGTCTACAGGCTTCATTCAGAGAAACTACCTCTGTAACGTCTGACTGCAAGCCCCAGGGGGCTCGCGCATCGAGACAAGTTCGGAAAGGATGGCGAAAATAATTGCTTACCTAGTGTAGGGTAAAAGAGAAACAAGGAAACATTTAGAACACACTTCAGAAACTCTCGTAAATTTGGGGACTTTCCAAATGCTTTGCTTACTGAGATACTGGAAACTAACTTAGTTTGGAAATGTTGTGAAACTTGCACTGTCTTGAAACTAAAGAAAACAACAAGATACGCGATAGAAAACAATCCCGGCAGCATACAAGACAGAGAGAAGCTCAAGAAACTGTCAAAGAACACTGATGCTTCTTTGACTGAAGAGTAGATAAAAGATTTATATTGCCCTTATGGGATAAAATAAGGAAGTATATTATGAAGATGAGACAATTGATTATAGAAATTTTAGAGCTAAATAAGGCCTTAAACATCATCTAGGTGAGCTCTCAGTCTTTCTATATTAACTGTGTTGGAGCTGGATCATCCAGTTTAAGCTACCCTGTACTCCAAGGGCTAGACTGGATGAGACTGAGGAACTGAGAAGTCAGGAGACGTGCTAGTGTTGCCGTGAGAGACAATGAGTAAAGCAGTCAACACAGGAAGACCCAGCAGGTATCAGGTGGAGAGAGAGGAGCTCTGGGCCATGCAGAGTCTTGGGGATGAGCTAGGATGAGTCATTGAATATGACTATTATTTTTAGAGTCCTTTACTTTTATTTAAGCTATTTATTGTAAAAGTCATTACAGAAAAGCTTAAAATAACTATAAAATCTCACAAGCAGACTAACCTGGCTATTATTTTTAAAGGGAAAGAAAGTCTCGTCCAGTAGAACCAAAGATGACCATTAGTGGGATTAAATGACTACAAGAATTTTGTCTGGGAGAGATGATCACCTTAAGTCGCCAAGAGTTCAAACTGTGCCTCTGTGGCCAAGAAGAACCAAAGACATGTGATCATCTCTGCCCTCGGTTGTCGGCTGCTGTTTCAGGGAAAACGGAACTTGCCCCTTGAACTCTCACTTTCTGTCCTCGAGAAGAGCGTGGCTCCTCGAATCCGTCTTTCACCCAGGCCACTGTCACTGCATCACTAGGGTGTGCTGAACTCTAAGATTAAAGATCTCCCCATGACAATGAGATTATCAGACAAGGAGAAACAGAACTGCATGACCATCCACACCTCGCCCTTCATTCTCGTCCCACCTGCTGACGGAGGAAAAAGGAAGCCATGCCCACACACAACCCAGGCCACCACCCCTGGGACCCTCTGCTTTTCACAACAGTTTGAGCCCCTGGGCTTCTAGTGTTTGCTTTCAAAGAGAAAACAGAGCAGAAAATCTCCCAACCCAAAATAGGGGATACCATTGTGAAACAGTGCTCTACAGAAATAAAATAGCTTAAGGACTTTTCAAAATATATCCAATGGGTTCTTAACAAAGATGGTGTCAAACAATTCTTGAACATATTGAGGCCAAAGCACTTGTAAACACTCTGGCCTTGGAATACACTGCAGAATAAAATCTTTCTGCCATACGCGCTTAGTTCCTCTTCTTTAAATGGGGTTCAGAAAATGGTATTTATTCTCCTTTAAGCATTATTAGTTTCCCTCTCAAGTCATGTTTATAATAGTTAAGCTCAAAAAAAAAAAATCACCCCAGGTTCAACTTCCTGAGCTGACTTTATGAGCTGGTAATACATCACTGGTTCATCATTAAATCATAACCAAATAAGCATGAATGAGGCTCACTTTCCACGACTTCGTAAGACAACACATACGAGCAGTGATTTTCGATTCCCTAGGATATGACTTAGGTCCAGACCGGCATTACTGAACTTCTGTAGAGCCTATTACATTAAAACCAATGAATTTATTTGTACATCAAAAATGTTCACCCATTAATAAGTTGAAAAAGTATATTCCAACTTTGTAGTTGTTATTGGCTAAACTGTGCCCGCCCTCCATCCCAAAATTCATTTTTGAAGCCATAACCCCCAGCACCTCAAAAGCGGCTATATTTGAAGACAAGATTTTAGAGAGGTGATTAAGTTAAAATGAGATCCTATGTGTGGGCTCCAATCTCCTCTAACCAGAGTTCTCAGAAGAAGAGATTGGGGCCCAGAGAGACACCACACACTTGTGCACAAGGGCGACCACGTGAAGAGACAGCAGAGAACGGCCAACTAAAAGCCAGAAAGAGAGGCCTCGGAGGAACCAACCCTGCCAACACCTTGATCTTGGGCCTCCGGCCTCCAGAACTGTGAAAAAATGAATTTCTGCTGTTTAAACCCCCCAGGCTGCAGCACTTCGTTATGACAGCCCCAGGAAATTGACGCACTAGTCATCTCCCGTGTGCAGAAAGAACGCCTGGGAGTCCTCCTCCCACCAGCCAGACACTCATATTCCACTCACCACCTGCAGTGCTGCAGTTGGGCCACGTTAATCCAGCTTGCATTTTGCCCCCAGACTGTTTCATGTTAACCCTTAAGGATCAAGGCCCATCTAACTTGGTGCCTACTCTGAACCTGGAAACAGAAGAGTTTGCTCATTGGAATTTTCAAGGAAAAGTGGAGGCAGGAAGCCAGTTCACCCCTCAACTCAAATTGAAAGTAAAGTGAGGGGAATAGGTCTCTGGAGCGTCTCCTTTCCTTGTTCGCCTTTCTTCCTCCATAGCCTTACCAGCAAATGAATGCCATGAACCCTGGTTCAAAGTTGTTATAAGGACGAGGTGAACTGATAGACTTAGACAGAGGAGAAGAAAATGCAACGGGCGAGGGGCGTGAGGAAAGGCAGGGGAGGGACAGCTGGTGCTCACGGAGCTCAACCGAGCGGGGAACACCGCCCACCCCCAACACTTTCTATGAATTATCACCATAAGCTGGTGGGATAGGTAGTAGCAGCAACTTCATTTTACAAATGAATTTACTAACATTTCAAGAAAGGTTAATTTGCTGCCTAATTCTCATTGCTGGTAAGCAATAGATATGCAGCAGAAAAAAAAACTCCAGGACCCAACTCCTAAAGTACCGCAGCTGTTCCAAAGTCGGAGCTTCCCTATTCTAGCCAATAACTTCATGCTAATTTTGCATCGTACTTTGACACTTGTGTTCACGTACAAAAAACAGAAGTTCTCAATGCATGCGAGTGTGCATGACCTTTTCCCTCTTGTGCTGAAAAGGCAAAGAACTGGCAGGAGAGAAGGAACACAGGAAGGCAGAGGGAAGGGGGCCGCATCCACCTGTGTGGAGCGTTGCATCGCAAGGACCAGGTGGCGCAGACTTTGAGGGGTTGGAATGAAAATGAAGAGAGAGCCAGAGTTTCCTGGAACAGCTGCTCTCCCTGAGAAGCAAAGTGAGAGCGGCAGAAACGGAGAGAAAGGAGTGCAGGAGAGAGGTCTATCCTGTGCACTGAGCAAGTGTGCTCCACTCCCCTGGTGCTTCCCTGATGAATGAAGTGAAGATCTAAATTACTTTAATCACTTTTTGATTCTAACTTGTGTTTATTTGAGCTAATGAGAAATGTTGGCTGTGCGGTGCCTAGTTATACTTGGGTAACATTTTCCACGTTTTCCAGGCTGGGTGTTCCAAAGCCAAGTGGAGTCCTTAGCTGCACTTTGTTTTCCGTATGTTCCCTTGTACCTGACCAAGGGTGCATTTTGACTTTCAGCACAAACTCATCAGGAGAGTGAGGCAAAGCAGCAGAAATGCCCGGATCTAAGGGGTGTAGATTTTTTGCAAGACGTGCAAAAGTTGGAAGGATATCATACCAATCGGGATAGTCGAGGTTATGCTTTGTAGCAAACAGCACTACATTCTCAGTGTTCTAACGTAACAAAAGCTTAACTCTCACTCACACGAAGTCTGAGGAGGGCGGACAGCCGTCCTACATGAGAAGACGGAGTCCCAGGCCTCTGCCGTCTGTGCCTGCACCGTGGTGGCACCGGCACCAGGACCGACCGGGACAGGAAGAAAACACGGCGAATCCCACACTGGCTCTCAGGGGCTCAACGGGCTCTGCCCAGCTGCAAGGGGACCTGGGCAAAGTAGTCTTCCTCTTTCTAGAAAGGGGAAGAGACCGGGGTCATTGTTGAAAACTAGTGCTGTCTGCCGTAAACAAAGTGGGCGTTATGACAGATCAGTGCTCCAATCTGGAGGAAATTTGGCTGATTGGAGACTCCACGTTTCACACACAGCAACAGACGTTCGCGGTAGCGTGCGAGTCCACCTAACAGCAAGGTTGAAAGCCTTCCTTACTATGCTGCAAAACAAATGTTTATTTGTTTTCTACCCCAACTTCCATGGACATGCATTTTCCCTGAGAGACTGGAGTCTTCCCGGACGGCAAGCGGACAATGACGGCTGCCGCGCGTGGATCCATCCGGCCCCTGATGGTCCCACCTGCCAGGCCCCTTGGAACCCAGCGGCCACTGCAGAGCTTCAAATTAAATCAGTTTTGAAGATGCTCGAACAGCTTGATTTCTATTATAACCTTAAGAAACTCACGGGACATGCCAAGACATGGACCAGAGACAAAAGGCTTAGTGTCTGCTTGGTCAATCAGAAATGTCAAATCAGGTGCAAAAGAGCAGTAAAAACCATTATCCTTTTTCAGTCTCTCAAGGAAACATGAAAAAGAGAAGCACTATTCTATTTTACCACAAAGGCAAAAAAACAAACAAACAAAAAATCCCCCTGTCCCTCTCTTGTCACTCAGCTTTCCCTTCCACGCACTCCTCGCCCCGAAACCTGTCCCCCCGCCGGCTCTCACTGCAGTGTGTTTTAGGACCCACGCGGATCTCCCCGCCTCCCCACTTGCCCCCAGCTTTTCTCCAGCACCGTCGGGGCTCCGCCACAGACCCAGGCTTTGCTCCGCGAGCCCAGGGCTGAGCCATGGGGGGCCCTACTATGGCTGGTGTGCAAACACTTTCTGCTCTTTAATGAATTACCAGCATGTAAAATTACTACTTTCAGGAGGCATATTGTATTAGCCAGCTCGGCTGCCGTAATGAAATACCATAAACAGGTGACTTAAGCAACAGAAGTTCGTTTTCTCACAGTTCTGAAGGCTGGAAGTCCAACATCAGGGAGCCAGCGTGGCTGGGTTCCGGTGCGGGCTCTTTTCCGGCTTGCAGGTGGCCGCCGACGTGCTGTGTCCCCACACGGCACGCGGGCAGGGCAAGCTCCCTGGAGCCTCTGCTTACGAGGGTGCCTCTCCCACCAGGAGGCCTCAGTACCCCATTGCACCACATCAGCCCCCAAGACCCCACCTCCACGCAGCAGCACGTTGGGGTTAGGGCTCCACGTGTGAGTCTGGGGGGGACACAGTTTAGCCCGTGACACATATCACGTTTGTCTGTGACTTCAAGTACGTCCGTCCAGCCCACTTCCAACAACGCAGTTTGGCCTCTCTCCACACTGTGAGATTTTTTTAATCCTATAATCTTAGGTATCATTTTCATAAAATGTCTACACCACTCACCTAAAAACTCACTCAGCCTAAAAATCAAAACTTTTATATTGTTTTTTTAAAATTTCAGAATATTATGGGGGTACCAACACTTTGGTTACATATAATGCCTTTGCCTCGCCCAAGCCAGAGCTACAAGTGTGCCCTTCCCCCATACGGTGTGCTCCGCACCCATTAGTTGTGAGTTAACCCACCCCCATGACCCCTCCCACCTGTCCAACACCTGATGAATATTACTACCTTGTGAGCACCCTAGTGTTGCTCAGTTAGTGCCAATTTGATGGCGAATACATGTGGTGCTCGTTTTTCCATTCTTGGGATACTTCACTTCGAAGGATGGGCTCCAGCTGTATCCAGGATAATAGAAGAGGTGCTAGATCACCATTGATTTTTGTGATTGAGTAGCACTCCATGGTATGCATATAACATATTTTATTAATCCACTCATGTATTGATGGGCACTTGGATTGTTTCCATATCTTTGCAATTGTGAATTGTGCTGCCATGAACATTCGAGTGCAGATGTCTTTATTATAGAATATCTTTTTTTCCTCTGAGTAGATGCCTAGTGGGATTGCTGGATCAAATAGTATTTCTATTTTTAGTTCTTTGAGATAGCTCTAAATTACTTTCCACAGGGGTTGTACTAATTTGCAGTCCCACCGGTAGTGTAAAAGTATTCCTATCTCTCCATATCCATGCCAGCATTTGTTGTTTTGGGACTTTTTGATAAAGGTCATTCTCACTGGAGTTAGGTGATATCTCACTGTGGTTTTGATTTGCATTTCCCTGATGATTAGAGATGTTGAGCAGTTTTTTACATGAAAACCCTGATATAAAACTATCCTCATGTGGTCATCTAATCTTTGACAATGCAGACTAAAATAAACACTGGGGAAAAGAATCTCTATTCAATAAATGGTGCTGGGAAAACTAAATAACCACACGCAGAAGATTGCAACTGGATCCCCACCTCTCACCTCTCACAAAAATCAACTCAAGATGGATAATAGACTTCCACCTAAGGCATGAAAAGTAAAGAACTCTGGAAGAAAATGTTGGGAAAACTCTTACAGACATCGGCCTGGGCAAAGAATTTATGAAGAAGACCCCAAAGGCAATCGCAGCAGCAACAAAAATAAATAAATGGGATCTGATCAAATTAAAAAGCTTCCGTACAGCCAAGGAAACTATCATGAGAGCAAACAGACAACCTACAGAATGGGAGAAAATATTTGCATGCTACACGTCCGACAAAGGGCTGATAACTAGAATCTATATAGAACTTAATAAAACTAACAAGGATAAATCGTACAACCCCATTAAAAAGTGGGCAAAGGACATGAACAGAAACTGCTCAAAAGAAGACAGACTAATGGCCAGCAAACATACAAAAAAGTGTTATATTGCTTTTGCTTTCTAAAACTTAATTTTAATTCTTCAGTTCTTCAAATTCTTGCAGTGGAATTAAATGCCTACATAAATATGTTTTCATTGATCAAATGAATATTTGTCACACAATGGCTTTGTGTCAGGTGCTTTTGCTGATGCTGATGATTTAAGAATCCGGGAAAAAACAACCCTGGCCTCATGGAGCTTACACTTCAGCAGAGGATACAGGTGGCTGAAAAGCACAGACATAAATAATCTACTTACAGACTGTTATGGGTGATGAGGGAAATTTTTGCAACTGATGCCATAAATAATAATAATAATAAAGTAGGAGGCTGCTTCCTTTAAAAAGTTAGTCCTAGACGGCCTCTTGGCAGAAGTGACATTTCCGCTGTAACCAGAAGAATTGAAGCCACTGAGAGCTGGGAGAGAAGCACCCTACTTGGAAGACCCTGCAGAGCCAAGTCCCTGAGACCAGGAAGGACGAGCAGAGGCCCCAGGCAGCCAGTGTGACCACAGGAGCCAGGGCCGCCCGGAGCACCCGAGAGCAAGCGCATGTTCTCGCATCTCTGGTAAGGAATTCAGATCTGATGCCAAACTCCTCGGTGGATTTAGTGTTTCAAGAAAACTAAACATGAATATAACTTCACATATCTTTCTTGAGATTAAGGTATTTTGGTGTATATTTATGAGAACATGTTGAAAAAGAAGAACATTTATATGATAACACATTTTAAATACATAAAGGGTTAAGAAAGCAGCATGTGGCTCTATGTAGGATACCAGATCGGAGGGTGATTAACACATTACCATCTGGCAAAGTTACCAAAGACATCTCCTACCTCCAGCTCCCGTTATCTGGGGACCCGATTGCTACCTGATGTGCCTTTTTCTATTTATTTTCAGGAGTCGCTGAACTTCTATAATATATTTTTAGAAGTATGCAAAAATTAAAGTAAATGTTTGTCATGGAGGATGTTGTTTTTTTTCCCTTCAATCAATCATTTGTTTAACAAATATTTATTCAGCACCGACCATGTGCCAAGTGCTCTGCTAGATCCTTGGGACACAACGGTGAACAAAACAGCTAAGGGTTCTGCAGACCTCTGGGCTCTCAGTCGAGTGTCAGAAAGAGTGATCCGCAGAAGCCGACGCCGCACGCTGGCAAGTGCCATCGGAGAACCCTACAGTCACCGCAGCAAACAACGAGCGTCAGCAGCGGAGAAGCTGTGAGCTGGAGAGATCGGAGAAGTGTTACCTAAAGAACCAACATCTTAACTGATCTAAAGGAGGGATGGCCAGGGTGTAACTAGGTAAAGAAAAGAAAAGAGAGCAATTTAAGAGGAGGGAAAAAAGTAGGATCCATCCCAGAATGTTCACATGAAACAATCCCAGGGTGGGAAAATGCCCTGGCCGCACCCCCCTCTCACTCTGCTTCCCTCCTTCCCTCCTGTTCCTGCCTCAGCTCGCAGCAGAAGTTTCCCAGCCTCACTTCTCTGCCCACCTCAGTATCGTCTGACAAGCTGACACCCCTCGGACCTGAGCACTTTTCACTTCGTTTCCTGCCCTGCCCTGGCTCCCCCTGCCTTGCTGGCCTTGACTTCTCCTGGGTCTTCCCAGTCTTCAGACTTGCAACCCTCTACCTCCTCTGGTCTCTGCGTACCCGCCCCTGGCAGGCCACACCACTGGTCTTTAGGAACGAAGGGATTTTACAGAATGGATTGAGATAATCCAGAGTATGTTTTAAAGAGATCACTCTGCATGCCACATATAACACAGAAGCTGAGCTAGAAGGCAATAACAAGACACATGCGGCAAAAACGGGTATGGATAGAGTTTGATTAAAATGGAGGCATTTATAATGTAAGAGGTATTTAATATATTTAGGAGTTAAAATCCTCGGGACTTGGGAAGGACAGGAGGAAGAGAAAGACGTCATAATTCTGAGGTTCCTGGGGACCAGAGAGATGATAGCACCTTGCACTGAAGTAGGATATCAAGGATAAGGAATAACTGTCCGGGGCACATCACGGGTTCAGTTTTGGACATGAAGAAGTGTCCTTAAGAAAGGCAAGTGGAGACGTTAATGAGCAATTAGATAACATGCATCTGGGATTCGGAGAAGCAGGCTGATACGGAAATTTAAATTTTAGAGTCACTGGAATATAAACGGTGCTTATAGCTGGCAACCGGCATGAGCAAGGATGAGATCACCCTGCAAGAGTGGAGTGTGAAGGAAAGCAGACCTGGGAGAACACTGTGAGGCCGCACAAGCTATAAAAGCTGCTGGGAGAGGGTGCGCTGGAGAAGCAGACCGCAAAGAAGGCAGAGGAACTAGGGAAAGGAGAGCCCGGTGTCCCGGAAGCCGGCAGAAGAAGGAAGGAAGAGATCGATCACGTCAAAGGCTGCAGAGAATGCAAATGAAGGCTGAAAAGAGCCCAGCACACGTGATGACACGGAAATAATCTCGTGGCCTTTGAGAGAGAGATTTTGTCAATGTGACATTAGTAGAATCCAAAGTGGAGCACACTGAGGAATGAGTAGGAAATGAAAAACCTGAGCTATAATAGTGACGCTCAACAAAAAAGTCAAACAACCCAATTAAGAAAATGGGCAAAGGATCTGCGTAGCCATTTCTACAAAGAAGGTGTACAAATGGCTGACAAGCACACGAAAAGATGCTCAACATCACTAATTATTGGGGAAATGCAAATCCAAACCACTTTATACCCATTAGGATGGCTCTTGAAAGGATGTGGAGAAATTGGAACATTCGCACGCTGTTGGTGGGAATGTAAAATGGAGCAGCTGCTATGAAAACAGTATGGAAGTTCTTCAAAAATGTAAAAATAGAATTACCATATGATCCAGCAATTCCATTTCTGGGCATATACCCAAAAGAATTGGAAGCAGGGCCTTAAAGAGATATTTGTATACCCATGTCCATAGCTGTATTGCTCACAATCGCAAAAAGGTGGAAGCAACCCAGACGTCCATCAGTGGATGAGTGGATAAACACAATGTAGTATATAGATACTGTGGAGTAGTATTTAGCCTCAAAAGAAAGGAAATTCTGACACATGCTACAACATAGATGAACTCTGAGGACATTAAGCTAAGTGAAATAAGCCAGTCACAAAAAAGACAAATACGGTATGATTCCATTTATGTGAAGTATCTAGAATAATCAAATTCACAGGGATGGGAGGCATACTGGTGGTTTCCAGGAGCTGGGGGGAAGGGAGGATGTGAAGTTGCTGCTTAATGGGCTTAAATTCTAAATTTAAGAATTAAATTCTTAAATTCTAAATTCCCTCTGCAAGATGGAAATTCTGGAGATTATTTGCGCAACAAGGTGAATATACATAACACTACTGAACTGCACACTTAAAAATAGTTATACTGATAAATTTTATGTTATGTGTATTTAACCAAAATTAAAAATAAAAAACTCAGCTATAAAAATATAACCCTTATATGTAGATAGAATAAATTATGTGTTTCAGTAGCTAAAAAAAATTAACTAGTTACTATATACACTTCTTTCAAGGAATTTGGTTGTAGAAAGGAAAAGAAATCAGGTGATACCCGTAGCTAAAACACGAATGTGAGATTAAGAGAAATCCATTTCTTCTATAAATGTGGTGGAAGCATGAGCATATTTAAATAAGGGTGGGAATGATCTAGAGGGAGGAGGAATATTTTGCAAAAAAAGAATGATCAATCTCTCGGAGATGGGAGAAAACGCAGTCCGGACGACCGCAGAAAGACGAGCCTTTGCTAGGAGGAGGAACACCTCCTTCGAGTGCAAAAGGAGGCGTGAACCAGATACTCAGTCAGGGTACTGGTTTGGGAGCAGGAAGTTGGTGGGTCCAAGTCTAAATGTTTTAATTTTCCCTGAAAAGAATCAGGGCTCTCTTTAGAGAGGAAGGATATTATTGAGGCTTTAGAACTCACAGAATAGTGAAGAAAGTTTGAAATAGTCATTAGGGAGTGTAGGAGACCTTCTCGACGAAAGACATGGAGTAGGGTCGCTGGGAAGGGTGGAGACCCCACTCAGGGCTGGTGTCTAGGAATTTTTCTGGCCTATGGTGTGATTTTTCTCTGCCATCCTGGGATGCCTAAATGCAGGCACAGAGAAAAGGTACTGTTGGCCTGATCCAGAGTTTCGACAGACAAAACCGCAGAGAGACGGGGAGTTTATTTGGTAAGAGCTACCTTAAAATAATCAGATGGACCAAGGAATCTAAGGCAGATATGAAGAGAAGCAATAAGAGAAGCTAATGGATAAGAAAGGCATTAAAGAATGAATGAACTGGAGGTTCTGAAGGGGCAGAGTTGGTTTTAGCGGAAGTGGCTGATTGAGAAAGCTGGAAGGATGGAAAAGGATAATCAGAGAAAGAGACGTGCCTATTAGTGATCTTGGCAGCAACACTTTGTCATCAAATGAGGGAGTGGCCAGGGTGACACGGGACAGAGGCCACTGGGAACATGAGGGTCGGAGCACCCAGTGGCCAGGCCATCAAGTGTACACGGAAGGCACCCGGGTAGATGGCAGGACCAGGGTGGAGAAGAAGACAGAAAACGACGTGACAAAGCCTGCAAGCCTCCAACGTGTCAGGAAAAAAGGAGACGTGCTTTTTAAGTCTCATCCATCACATTTACTATTATAGGTTGCCTTGTGTTCTCCCAAAGTTCATATGTTAAAGTCCTAACGCAACAACTCAGAGTCTGGCTTTATTTGGAGACGGAGTCATTGCGGATGTAATTAGTTAAGATGAGGTCATTAGAGTGGACCTTCATCCAGTATAACTGGTTTCCCTATAAAAAGGGAAACTTGGACACAGACACACAGGGAGAACGCCAAGTGAAGATGGAGGCAGACCTCAGGACGGAGCACCGACACGCAGAGGAATTCCAAAGACCGCCGGCAAAGCTCCGGAAGCTGGAGGAGAGGCGAGGAAGAGATGCTCGCCCACAGCCTCAGAAGGAAACAAACTTCTGACGCCTTGATCTTGGACTTTGAGCCTCCAAACCTGTGAGACGATCAGCTTCTGTGGTTTAAGACACCCAGTCTGTGGTGCACGGTCACAGCAGCTCTAGCAACTAACACATCTGCCTCAATGCGTTTCCACTGTCTTTGTGAGGCAGTCTGGGGACGTAAACCTGGGGTCTCGGTTTCCTGTCAGGTTGGATATCCTCACTGAGTCCAAGCCGTAGAAGAAGTTTTCTCGTCCTCTGGGTGCACCTTTGCAGGTAGAAGACGCCAGTCACAAGCAATAGGTGATATGTATGCATTCCTCACTATTGCTGTCAAGGAGTTCATATACATTATTTTACGAAATCCCCACAACCACCATACAAGATAGCATCATTTTCCTAATTTTGCAAATAAGGACTTGTCAAGGCTCAGAGCAGTTAAGGATTTTTCCTGAGATCAGACCAGCATCAGAGCCCACATGTGCATCGCATCCAGGCTGGTTGCAAAGCTCCGGTTTCTTGCATTTCCTAGTCCTAACTGCAGCCTGACTCCTCCCAGAGATGGGGTCCCCGTCCCTTCAGCCCTCTCGAGGGGCTGCCTATTCTGCCCCCGGGAGGCTGAGAAGGGGTCTTGCCTCTCTATTTTATCCTTGCTCTTTGGGGTTATTTCTGTCCTGCTCTGTCTCCACTCCTTCTTGCTATTACCTGCCGCCTTCTGCAGCCCTGTTCCAAACCTCCTGGAATAGTCTGAGTCCTCCGTGACGCGGCTCCTGCTTGGGCTTCCCGTCTCTCTCTCCGCTGCTACCCGGCTCCTTTAATCTCCGTTCTCTTATCCTTCTCAGACACCTGCCGTTCTCACACCCCATGCTCTCTCCAGCCTCCCAGCCTGTGCACACACCATGTCCACCGCCTGTTCTCGCCCTTGCCTCTGCTGGGAGAAATGTCCTCTGTCTTCTGGTGGCAGCTCAGGTACCCACCTTGAGGGGAGAGACTCTTCTATATTCTCCATTGCATTCCCAGTCACTCGACAGTCAAAACCATGCCTGCTCACCGCCTCGCTCAGCCTGGGGGTGTGGCAATGCTTCAGACAAGCTTCCTGCCCCGCAGAACAGCACCCTGGTGAGGGAGAGGCCAGGGACACGCCAGTGCCCACCACAGAGCTAGAGACCGCGGGCAGCAGGGCATGGTCGCTGAGCTCTGCGGACTCTGCTCTTGCTGTGGTATCTGACTCTATGCAGAAAACCTGAACTCCCTTCTAAAGCTGATTTTCTCGTATTTGGAAAGATGTTACCAGGGAATTATTCCTTATGAAAAATATGCAAAGGCCACATCTAACTTTCAGGTATGCAGTGAAGTGGGCCTCGATCAAATATATCACGTGTGCAGGCCGGTCCTCTAGATTCCGTTCGGGTGGTGGCCTCTGGCCTGGCCAAATTTGGCGGCGGGAGCTTGCCGCTAGAATGCCAGAAGGGATAGCTGGGGTCCCCAAGGGAGTGAAGGCTTCCTGCTGGGGAGGGGAAGGCCACGAAGAAACGCAGGCCTGGGCTGGCAGGTCAGTCTTTACAGAGAAGCCAGGAATCTGAATTTTTAGATACAACTCCAGACATTTTTTGTTTAATGCTGACCTCAAATCCCTGCACCACAGAATATAATTCCGGCCCTTGTTTGGCCTGTGGACTGTCAGTTCACCTTCGTGCAGTGATTTATGCCCTCCTCGCCTCCTTCGCTTAGTTTTACAACTGGACTTTCTCTCCGGCCTTCCAGGGAGCGTTCCGTGGACGGGGCTGGTTAAGCTCATTCGACTGCAAGGCTTCCCGACATCTGAGTCCCCTGGAAACACACTGAAGAATGGAGACCAGGGCTGGGCGTGGCCCCCACCGGGGGCAGAGCCAAATGAGCCCCCTCTGGCCACACAGGCCGAGCTCCTGCCCGGGTCAGGGCTGTCAGCAGAGCAGCAGCTCAGGGAGAGGGCAGAGGGGAGTGAGGGGGGAGGCGAGAAGAACCGCCGCCGCTGTTGGGTGTGCCGGTTCCCGCGGAGGTGACCGCCGCCGAGTAGCAACATGTTAAATGAGGTTGACAAAGTGTGAAGTGGAAAATGTCACCAGCAGAAGAGAGACACTGTGAACTTTAGTTCTGATTTAAATTAATGGGAACTCAAGGAGAGAAAATCCTTCAGTGTTCCAGGAAAAGTCGCGAGGTTGCGGGCGTGAGCCCGCCCGAGGAGGTGTCTGGCGGGTGTGATAGATACGCCCGTGTGCACCTCCAGTCTGCTTGTAGACGACATTGACATATTTAGACACGTAAATACTTCCATTATTGGATGTCATCCGACTGCCAAGCTTTGGGTTCCACTGCAACACACTCAAGTTTTTTTCTTTTTCCTTTTTTGCTGCCGTGGCCTGCAGGAGTACCGGGGCCAAAGCGCTCGCAGCAAGGAGGGGCAGCCAGGGCAGGCCTGGTGTGTGCCGACGTTGGGACGTTGGGGTTTGTGGTGCAGTGAACAATCAGCGAGGGAAGCCCAGACAACAACAAGAGAAGGGATTGCTTCCAAGGAAACCAACCGCAGCTTCTCGGCAACTGTGCCGGGCCAGGCATTCAGGAGTCGGACCCGCTACCTCTGTGCAGCCACGGTGGTCCAGCCTGCCCGTGCACCCCTCGTCTCGGGCACCCAGGTGCTCTCTGTCAAATGAACTAAACACAACAGGACGAAGAACACCTGCTCAGTTCCTTCCTTATTTATTATCAAAAAAAATCAGGCTCACGTAATATCCAGCACTGATGACGGGGAGGTTCGTCTTGGCAAGCAGGTGGATGGATAGGGGAATCTGGACGTTAAGTGATTACCCACGGAGAAGTCCTGGTGGACTAGAAACCAGGTGGGTGGGAGGGTGGAGAGGGAGGCAGGTTTGAGGGATGGCAGTGAGCGCAGCAATGCCCTCGCCGCCGCCGATCGCGATGCTGAGACAGCTGCCGTGAGAGTAGCGATTAGCATCGCCTTAACAATCCAGAGGAGTAAAGAGGCAGATGAGGAGCTGCTAGAATGAGCATCCTTAAATAAGTGACATAAGTGTAATGGAAACAGAGACGTTCCTAAGTGGCTCGTCCCAGGCTGCTTTGCAATAATGTGAGTGTTAAATATACACCAAAAAGGTGGGGGGAAGCGAAACCATAAATGAAATGATTTTGGTTATTAGAAATAGACATTGCATATGCATTTATATATAGCTAACTCTCGGGGTTGTTTTGAAACAGACAAATGACAATTTTAAAAAAAAACTGACATATTAAGCCTCCTGGAAATGGTATTAGAATTCTGGGGAAATGGCGCCTTCTGCTCACAGGGCCAAGGCGAGCGCGCATATGCAAAGTTTGCGAGGGCTGCTCGCTCCTCTCTGACATGCATTGAGCCGAACAACGCTATCTATGGCTGTCACTTCTATGGCGCCAGCCATCCCTGACTTTCAAAGCAAATATTAATTGCTTTTTGCGTGTGCAGTGTTTATTTCCCCAGCTTGATTGCAAATCCTTTAAGACAGAGAATCCTGTACCTCCCAATGTCCTCCCGCCTCCTTGCTAATGAAACCAGTCAAGAACTCGCCTGTAGATTGGGCCCCCCACAACCAACCTTGGCAATGCACCCATCCCAGTCACTCTCCAGTCCTGACAGTTAAGAAAAAGCCACGTAGATATCTGTGAGTTATCAGGAAAGCAGGCGTTTGCAATCGGTGACAACAAAGCACATGTACGACTTTTTGAAAGGGAGAAGGCATTTTGAGAACCAAATATCAGTAACAAGTAACTGTCAGATACTGGAGCTGCCCACGGCTGTTCCAAGCAGACTCCACCAGGGAGGTCACTAGCAAGGGAGACGCACAGTGTGTGTGGTCTCATTCTAGCCCTGCCCTATTCTGTCTGTGAAGCTGCATAGATGAGCCCACTTTCCCCGTTCCCTGCAGTGAACACACCCAAGGCAGGTCAGGGTTCCCGGGTCAGAACAGCAGCCACCAGCCTTCCGTCTCTGGTAGTGGCCCTAAAGGACTCTTTCGTGGAAGACATCACTATTTTAACTTCAAAGCTCTCCAAAATGTACAAAATGGGACAAATGGCTCTTCAAGTCTTTAAAATTACAACCACCACGGAGTAATTTTTCATCCTTGAACTCTGAAAATGAAACCTGCAGGCTGTGTTTCTTCAGCGGTGTTAAGATTGAGGGATAGGGTATCTACTGTTTTGTTTGGGGAGGCAGTTATTTTTTTAAGTTTGCTGGAAAAGCACAACATGTACTTGTTTGACCTGGAAATGTTCTGAAATTTTTTTAAAGAATATTCCTAATTGCAAAACTATGTCTATGAAGACAACAGTTTTCTGTTTTCCTTCCCGTGGGGTAGGGCAGCCCTCCCCCCACCCTTCCCGGTTCCTGGACCTGACACCCTCCTTTTAGGTCGGATTCACCCGAGAAGTGGCATAAGTGTCCAGGTACCAAGTCCTCAGGCAAAACTGCAGCACAGAAATCTGGAGGTTCTCAGGCAGAACTATCTAGAATGTTCTTAACACTCAGGGACAAGATATGTAACATTCAATTTATTGTCCAACACTAAATAAATGTACAGTCAGGAAGGAAACAACTTTCAAAACGTAATATGAATACACTGCAGGACTCAGAGACTTTTACAACAGGGTGAGATCTTGGAGGTGACCTCGAGGGTCTACGCCCAATTTACAGGGAATTTCAAACACCTGCCTAGGACTGCAACCAGCACAGGAGCAAGAATCCAGCTCCTGACCCACTCCTGGCATGGCGGTTTCCAGCTGTGCCAAGCAGACTCTCCCTGCAGGGAGGAAGCTCACATCTCAGAATATTGGAAAATGGAAAACAGAAAAGGACACGAATTAGAAACAAATCCACATTAAAGGGATGATGATGATAACAATTACTGTTTATTGAACACCACCCATGTCCCATGTCTCAGGCACTGAAATGGGATATATATACATTAAATAATGAAATCTTCATGCTAACTTATTATCTATTTGTTCTACACTTTATGAATGATGAAACTGAGGCTCAAAGAGGTTAAACAAGTGGCCCCAAGACATGCATTTACTGGAGGGCAGAGCCGAGATTCTAGCCTGGGTCTTTCCATTACATCATTCAGTCTTCTCCGGCCAGGAGCCGGAGCCTGCAGGATGACAGAGTTGCTTGTCTATGGCTTCTTTCCTTTCATCACCTCCAGGCCCATACGTAATTTAATCAGAAAGGACAACATTCTTGCCTGATGAGACTTAGCAGAATGAAAGCAAGAGATAGTCACAGCAGCTCTAGCAAGTGTCCCCGTGGCTGGCGACAGCCCGCGCATAGCTGTGCGCATAGATCACCCACGTAAGTCGTCCTAACTCCTTCTCTCGGCAGCTGCGCAGAGCACAGATAATGCCCATCACCTAAGCAGTCTTGCGCTCCCAGGAGGCCCGGGCCCCCTACAAGCCTGCTCTATCAAAAAAGCCATTTGTTTTGCAACCAACAAAAGACAACACTCCAAAATTTAAGCTCAAGATCCTAGAGCCCCACGGGCAAAGCCCCACTCTAAAATTAGGAGTGTTTGACATGCCTGTACAATGTAGCCCATTTAAAAGACCATTTTTAGTTGCATGGCTTTAAAATGAATTTCTTCGTGTCCAGTGTAGTAGAGGTCAAACATAGCTGACTTAAATACTGCCTGTAGCCAAGATTAGTAAGACCTTATTAATGCATACTCTGTTCATTGTTTATGTATGTATATACATCACTTGGGCAGAACCAGATTGACATTTGCCTTTGAACTATCTTCGAACAAGAAATTTACGAAGCATGCAGTGTAATTAATATTGCACAAAAAATGCCCAATTTAAATATTCCCATTCAATCCCTCTCATTTATTCATTAAATAGTTGCCTAAAGACATCTTTCTCTTACTATTTTCTGACTCTAGGATCAGAATACTATGTATTCTTTAAAGCAACACAAAATTTAATTTCTTTCTATGATTTTGAATATAGATTTTCCACTGGCTGTTTTTGTTTTCTAAATCCCATAGCGGGCTTCCAGAGGGAGTGGAAACGATGAGACGAGGTCAAGCCGGCAGAGCGGGGCAGCCAGGTGGGAGGCAGGACGGAGGCCGTGAGGGGAAGGTGCACAGAGGCACCTGGGCTTGGACCCCAAGCGTGAGACCTCGTCGTGGAACCTCGGCATGGGGGCGAGCTGCTCCCAGTACACGTGAGGACACAACCTCTGTTTGCTCTAGACCCTGAGAAAGTACCCACTGAGCTTCCACCAACTGTTCAGAGCTCCTTTCCAAGCTGTTGGGTTGGATGACATTTTGTCTAACCTTTTTAACAAACATGGGAGTGAGCACCACACTGTTTGGCTGAAAGACTACATTTTAGGGGAATAAATGAATACAAGGGGAATTATTTCAGAGCCTTCAACAAATGGCCCTAATCACCATGGTCCCAAAACATAACAAATGCAAATTAGACCAGGGGAACCTGGGGGGATGGGTGCCTCGGGACTAACCTCTGCCCCACCTCTGGGAACATGAGCCGTGCAGGGAAACGGCCAGGGAAGCACATTTCTGTGAACCAAATGTGACTGCTCTTTAAGTCTGTCCTCGGCTGTGGCTCCCCCAGGCAGGGTGGGGCAGCGCAGCCTCACTTGCCAGGACCCCTCTGGTGCAAGGAAGGGAGGCCCTCTCAGGTTTCTTCAAGGAAATGAAAACCATCTGGAACCTGTCCCTGAAAACTCCCAGTGGCTCGGGCAGGGATGCCACCTCTGGTCTCTTTCTAGACGGCTCCATTGTCCTGTCTCACCTGTCTGGTGTCCTCAGAACTTGCAACATCCACGACAGTGCCCTGAGTCAGTCTCTGTTACTGGATAAATTGTGCCTCCCAAATTCATATGCTGACATTCTGATCCCTGCAAGGACCTCAGAACGTGCCTCTTTTGGAGATAAGGCCTTTACTGAGGTAAATAGGTGAAGATGAGGTCGGTAGGGCCGTGGGCTCTAATCCAACATGACCTGCGTCCTTGTACACAGGGGGATTTGGCCACAGACAGCACGTACGCAGGGAAGACGGCGTGAAGAGACTCAGGGAGAAGCGACCACCGAGTAGCCGAGGAGGCCCCAGGAGAAACCAGCCCTCCCACACCTGGACGGTGGATTTCCAGCCTGCAGAACTGTGAGAAAATACATTCCTGTTGTTTAAGCTGCCCAGTCCGTGGTGTTTGCTATGGAAGCCCAAGTGGACTAAGACACTCCTTCCAGAATTTTCTCCTCAGATCCTAAACAACTGGCTCAGGCTCTTGCTTTCCAACTTTCTGAAGGAAGCCCCTGAGGGCTTCAGTTCCCAAAGCCTGGCCCCACAGATGTAGGTTCAGAGCTGGCCGGGCCACGGTGCTCAATGGGTCAGGGACCCCCATGCTCAGTCAGCCCAGGGCTGAGGAGGACAGGGGCTGTGGGGACAAGTCCCTTTGAGGACAGACATCTCTACACGATGCCACAAATCACTGAAAGCAACTGCCTACCTCCCCAGGACGGGGTAGCCCAGAGTCGGATGGGCACATTGCTACTGTGGCCACCCTAGTTCAGACAGGACTGGATTGCAGGTTGTTTTACTGCCTTTAAAGAAAGCATTGCATGGAAGTAAAAGGGTGGACACCAGAGGCTGGGGGCAGGTGGGGACAGGGAGTTGGTGTTTAATGGGGACAGAGCTTCAGTTTGGGATGATGGAAAGTTCTGGGGATGGAAGGCAGTGATGGCCGCACAACATTAATATGCTTAATACAACCAACTGTATACCTAAAAATAGTTAAAATGGTGAGTTTGATGCTATGTCTATTTTGCAACAATAAAAAATAGAATAAGTTTCAAGGGGTGTGCAATTTAATAAAGACGAGTTTCTGCTCTCACTGAGTCCCAGCTAACTGGTTTGATTGGGGAAACCTCTTCCTACTGCTTGCTAGAAGCTCTCGTGCTCATGGAGGGCCACGCTGCCAGCCTTAAGGGCCATCTGCTGAATGATGGGCTCCGAGCTAATTATAAAAAGCTCCAGGCAATCAAGAGATACTGGAGAGCACGTGCCCAACGGGCTCCTGAGATGAACTAAAGAAAAACCCAAATGAGTGGCTGCAAGTGACCCCACCGCTCAGGCCAGAATCTTGTCATGGGAATCAGTTAGAGTCAACCCCAGGACACAGGCGAAGGCAGAGACTGAATGGTCACACTCACGCCCTGAGCCAGATACCAAGAAGATAATTTTCACTTATATGATGTGGCATATTTCTCAGTAATATACTCCTCAACTACCTCTCTGGTTTAGGATCCTAGAAATTTTTCCCCCATTAGGCAATTGAAATGGGACAGTTAAAATAGCAAGGTTGCCAAATGCATAATTCATTTGGAGTCACAAAGATAAAATAGCCCAGTTCTCTTCTTCATACCCTTAGGAAGTAGAGGCTAGAGAGGCGCTAAATGTATTCTGTGCCCAGATATTCTGAAATAAAAACAGGAGAAAAATCGATATGTCTTCCTGCTCACCATCCAGTCCCCAGCAGTGGAGACAAGAAAAGAGGCAGAGGTGACGGGTCAGGGCAGGGGTGACTTTGGAGCTTGGAGGCTGCAGGAGCGCTGGCCCAGACACCCAGGATCACCCTTGGCAGGCCCCTGCGCATGGCATAGCAAGGGAGAGCTGCCACCTATTCAGGAAGTGGGAGCAGAATCCCTCGGGCAAAGGGAGGGAGGCGAGGGCCTGCCCGCCAGCGTGCAGGGGTGCGGGGTGAGAAGGTCAGAGGGGAAATGCAATCGCAAGACGGGGTAGCATTTTAAAATGAAGCCTTTGAATGCAGGTAGAAGAAAATTTTCCATCATAGACTTCACTGGGTCCCATTTACTTGTGTAAACATGTGTGTGTTTATATATGTTCTGCCTCTATTTTCCACATAATATGTTGACATGTATTTGTTTGATGTGACTGGGTTGGTTTGGCTTCCTGAAGTTGGTGCTGCTCTATCTTACTTTGAAAAGATTTTGTCCTTTGCAATGAAGAAGAACAAGCTCTCCCCCCGGTAGGCCCTCTTGGGGGAGTAGGTTGCTATTCCTTTCCTCTCAGCAGCCAGAGACGGGAACGTGAGCGCAGGGTTTGCAGATCCTCAGGTCCCCAGACGCCACCTCTCCTGGTGGCTGGGCTCTGGCAGGGCGGATGGGCGCTCTCCCACGCACACGGCCCCTCATTTACAGGCTGCGGGGAGGGTGCCCTGGGACGCCAACAGGGCGTAGATGGGAACAGCCACAGCGTATCCATTCTCTGCTGTGACTCCAAATTCCAATTTGAATGTGATCCCCCCAAGCCAGCAAGCTCACCCAGCGGGGAAGCCTGGCACTGCTAACGATCTGGTGGGCAAACAAACTTCTGAGATCCGAGTGGGCTCAGGGACTGGAAACGTCCCTGGGGCCTTATAGCAGACGCTCAGGTGCAGACCAGGAAAACAGACAGGTGAGCTGGGCAGGACGGTGAGGCCAGAGTGATGCTCTCCCAGACACAGGCAGCTGAGGGACCAGCCCACGCCCACCTAAACTCCCTGTGACATACCTTCCAGGTGCCTGTTCCCTCCTGGGGCATGAGCAAGCCCCTTCCTCAGTCTGGGCTCGTGCCCCTCGCCGTCTCAGCATTCTTAATAACAGTTTAAATTTCATCAAAAGCTAGGAGGAAGGACTTAAAAACTATAATACAGTCATACACTGTGTTGCCAACATGCAGAGAAACAGGCATTGTCAAATGAAGCGGTAAAAGTGTCACAATTCTTTTGCATATTAAGTTAGCAGTATGTACTTGTGGGGGGAGAGCTTAAAATCGTGCTGCCGTCGGACCCAGTAACTCCACCTTCAGGAATTTATCCTAAAGAAAAGCCGGATACTCATATTAAACATATACAGGGATATTTATTGTTCTAATTATAATGTTGCAAATTTGGAAACAACTCAAGAAATAAAATATTAGGCTGCCATTAAAAGTCAGGGTTTCGAAAAATATTTGAAGGTGTGTGAAAGGGCTCCTGATACAAAAAGGTAACTGCAAAATGTAAAACTCTTTGCACAGCATGGCCCTGATGTCACATAGATGTGCACTGCTACCCTGTGACAAGCACACAATTGGAAAACGGGCTGGAAGGAAATATAGGAAATGTTCATCGTGTCTCTGGACGTGTAGATTACAGACTAATATTTTTTTTTCTTCTATTTCATTTTTCAGCAAAAATTTCTTTAACATTCCCACAGTGTGTTTCATTTCACTTTAATAACGGGGACAAGGAGGGAATGCTATATTGAAAGAGGGAAAATGAGTCATTATCAATTAAAGCGTTCCTATCGACTGTCGATGTCATGCGCTGTGTTCAATTGAAATCCATGTTGTCGCATGTGAAGACTCAAGAGAGTGCCCTCTTCCACGATGCCTGAAGCCCAGTGACACTCCTTTCCAACATGCTGATGGATGGCGTGAGTCTAGCTCAGCACCTGCCTCACTAGGTGCCGGACACCGGTAAATTCCTCTTCCTCCCAGTCCCTTCTCTGGCCTTCCCACCTCTTTCCCAAGCCCTCAGACACCAGTCCCCATCATCTGCCCCTGAAGCAGGTCAGAGGGTAGAACCAGCGGTCACCAACTTTCTGTCCTCTGGCCTCTCACATTCCCAGCTTGGAAGAGAAGCTCCTTGCCCCTGAGCCAGCCTCGTGTGGAAAGAAGGAAAGAGTGACAGGTGCAAATCTAGGAGAGCCATCCATGGGCTCCAAGGAAGCTGGCGTCACCCTCCCTTAAAGACCTGGGTGGGACATGCAAACCCACTCTTCTCGCCATGGAGGGGAAGGGGCTTGTATCACCGTAAAGTCTCCTGGCTCCTGTCTCCACCGGGATTAGAGAAGAAGAGAGGAAGAAGAGAG
This sequence comes from Cheirogaleus medius, assembly GCA_008086735.1. Lineage (NCBI taxonomy): Eukaryota > Metazoa > Chordata > Mammalia > Primates > Cheirogaleidae > Cheirogaleus > Cheirogaleus medius. The sequence goes on along the minus strand of VBSM01000361.1, from coordinate 104,062,150 downwards.
GAGAAATGATTGGCAAAAATGGCCAGTGAATGCCAAGGCGGTACTCACGGCCACTGCCACCCCCAGCTGAGCGGGCAAACATACAGGGACTGCAGCCTGGCCCACCCGGCTCCTGCCCCAGCAGGCATGGCAGGGTCCCCTATGGAGAGCGAGGCAGCAGCCAGCTCCTGTGGTCCTGGCTCTAAGCTGTGTCCTACCCACATTCCTGTTGACAAAGGGATCAGTAACAGCTCAGGTCTTTGTGTGCACACCCTGTTAGAACTGCTGACGGGAGAGAAGGATGAGTTGTATCCTGAATATCCAACATTCACCATTTACTGCATATTATATGTTATGTAAATGATATTATATGTTTATTATATATGAGTACATTTTATATATATATAATATTCCTCTCAGTAGACATTGGGAATGATAGTATATGTAGCATACAAGAAGCACAACAAAAAGTTTTAAAAGGTAGGATTTCAACTAAGTGATTTAAAATACACTCAGACACCCTTTTGCACCCGGTTAGTAAAGATTCTGAAGACAGAAATCTGGGAGCATCTTTGCAGTAGGCCCAGCCAGTTTCTGGAACATCCGGCTGCTGCTAACAAATAGCCTTTTAGTGAATTAAGTGCAAATGAATCAGAAGCTTATGGATCATGTTCTTGCTGAAACAAACAAAGGATCCAAAATTTATAAGAAAAGGTGCTTGGCAAACCCATTTTAGTTTGTTGAACCCAAGCATTTGAAAAATAGTTTAATTAATTTTGCCAACTCAAAACCCTGCCAAGTTTCTAATATCCCTAAGTATTTACTAGCATTTTTCCAGATGGAATTTCCTATCCACATTTCTAAATGTTCCTGGCCATTCTGCCAATGATTATTTGGAGGACTTTATATGCACAGCAATAGTACTCCTCATTCTTTGAGAATTCATCCAATGTCATACTAACTTTTGCACAGTTTTATAGCTCACAAAATTCTTTCAAGACTATCACTCCGTTTCATACTGACAGCATTACCCTAGGAGACATATATCATCCCTCTCTCCACAGATGACGAAACTAAGGCTGAGAGAGGTTAAATGACTTCATCAAAGCTATAAAACCAGAAAAATGCAGAACGAGGATTAAAGTCCAGGTCTCCTGGTCCCAAATCTACACCAAGAAATGAAGCGTGCGCTAAGCTCTGAGACCGCTCTCGTCAGGTTCTTCCAAAGACATAAATCTGCAAGACACTTGCTAGAAGAACAAGTACCGTCTAAGAAGATAGAATATACCCTGCAAGGGTCGGGATAGAGGACCTTGTTCTCCAAGCAATCGAGTTGACTGGCCATGACTACTTCATGCTATTCTGTTCTCGCTTCTGTTTAGACCACTTCACTTGGAACATTCTCTCTCTACCTGGGTCCTTAATATACAAATAGCATGGCTCGTGATTCTGAAACTCACCTGAATGTCAATAGAAAGGCTTCAAAGCACCGGAATATACATGTGAAGAAACCCAACCAAAATTCCAGCTACAAAGTGAGCAAACTGTTGTCAACAAAGATGTGTCCCAGTTTTAATCAGTAGACACACCAAATTATACAAGTTCTGTACTCCAAGTGAATGATAAAGCCATCAGTCTGTCTTTTGCAACACCTCCCAATTTAGTATTCAGGCATTGAATTAATGTTCTGTTTACACCCTACTTCCAGATCATTAATAAAGATGTTTAATAGAACTGAAGCTCATACCTGTCTGTACGCACAGACCCCACTGTGTTCCTTCCCCCAGGTGGTCCCGCCCCACTCCCCACCACAGCAGAATGCACTGGCCTAAGAGCCTCGATGTTACCATCTATTTAAAATCCCCAGGATAGCCCACTCTTTGACCTCACACTATACCTGGGATGTGCCGAGGACATCGGGGCACTGGAGAGGAGTCATTTTGCCAGAGGAAAGCTCCTGAAAGTGACCCAATAGCAGGCCGCTCGTTGGAGGGCAGAAGCAGTCGGAAGTTTCACCCAGGAGGTCTGACACCCATGTGGCCACCTCCCAGAATGCCTAACTCTATGTGCAAAAATGAGAAAACTCAAAATTAGACAATGAGGCCGAAGGCAGCATTATTTCTGAGCCTTGTTTCTGACCACGATATAAATTGATTAAGTAGAGAATTAATGAAGACTTCACAGATAAAGGTATATGCCTTGTTTTCATATGGCTTATTACTTGCAGCACATAATTCACTGAACAAATGACGATGATGAGCATCAGCTATGTGTTAGGTACAAGGCTAAGGGTGGGGATTGAAGAGAAGACGATTCTTTCCGTCAAAAGGCTGCAGGGTGGTGTGGTGGGAGAAGGAAGCAGACAGATGACGGCACTCCAGGGTGTGGGAGCGACTTCCCCACCAGCTGCCCACGAGGTCACCTCCACACGTCGCAGCCTCAGAACCGAGAGGGGTTCTCTCACTGAAACAGAACCGCAAGGTTCTCTAATTAATATCTGAGGAGCCCAGATTGCAGGAGATGTTATAATGCTTGGTAGACACTTAAACAGAATCCTTCAGAAATATGGAATTTTACAGATTACACACAAATTCATGTGTTTCTCTCCATCTCAGTTTAGAATTACTGCCTTAACCTGTCACCACGGAGATGACATTGTTACCACACTGATTTGTTTTCAAGGGAAAACGGGCAGAGCAAGGGAGGGACTGGAGCAACTGAGGGAGGAAGAGAGACAAGGTCCCGACTTCATGTCCTGAATCACAGGACACAGACTAAGAGGCGCAGAAGGGCCACGGAAGGTCACCACGGGCGAGCTCCAAGGCTGGAAGGAGCCTGTCCTTCAAAGACAAAGTCCTCAGGGCTCTGGCTGTTCCTGGAACTGTCTTCCTGGCAAAAGAGCGCGATGGAGGGGACTGCCAGCATCCTGAGAACAGACACACTGGAATGTTCTAGACCTTTTCCCACTTCCGCCCTCACCTGGCCTGCACCCAAACCTGCCCACTCTGTGTGCCAGTTCCCAGGAAAGTGAGGCCTCATCCTGCCGTGACTGGTGCTGCTGTGGACAGTGTCACTTCTCGAGCCACTGCTGTCCCCGAGCTGTCACTCATGCTTCTCTCCCTGGAGTGGCCCTTGGGCACCGGGTCCAGGGTCCACCTCCCCCTTTCCCAACAGACCTTACTGGGGAGATGAAGGCGCCGGCTCTCCAGATGCCGTTGACCATCCTCCACCTGGGCAAACTGCTCTGACTTCTGGGCACTCGAGGCCCCCAAACATCTCCCCTGCTCTCCTCACCTGCCCTGGGCCTGGCCACAGCCCTCTGGGGGTCGTGAATGTCGCCCCCACACCTCCATGCATCGCTGTCCTTTAGAAGTCAGTCCACTCTGACGTTAGCATCTTAAATGTGCACCTACTCGCACAAGTGAGGCCATCCGTGAGCATCTAATCAACAATGACTGAGAAGGGGGCAGTTTTTCCCATGGCTCACGGTCTGAAATGCCAAATTCTTTGGTCGCACATCAGGCATAGGCTCACAGGCAGCTCCCGGAGAGATTATGCCCAAAGAAACTCATTGAAATATAGATTTCAATTGTATGGGAAATTACTTCTGCAATTCAGCCAGCAAGAGCACATATAACTGTGTTTTTTTAATCTTATCAGGGTATGACAAAAATCAGAAAATTCATAGCTTTGCGGCAGCAACATATGAATGCACAAGTTATAAGGAGCCCTGTTTAGAGAATTTTAATGTATCGTCGCAGCCTGCACGTTTGCAGGGCTCATCCGAGGATCCGGGAGTCTCAGATCGCTGCAAGGTGGCTTATAAAATCCCATTAATTCTCCTGCCTGAAGGAACAGACAGCAAGGTTCCTCTCTCTGCACTGCACAGCCCTGTTCCCCTGGGCGCTCAGGAGAGCCCTTTGCTTTGGTTCAATCTTTCAAAGTTGTTCTGAGGCTCCAAGTTTCTGAGAGGGACCTCCCAGGTCAAAGCCCAGAAGGAAGGATTTCCAGCGGTGGCTTTACAGAAAGTGTGCACACACCCTCTGCGGGAGTCTCTGCCATCGCATTAGGACTCAGTGTCACATAAAAGCCAAAAGGCACAATGGCATCGACTCCACCAGCTTCCAGATCAGCACACCCTTCCTCTGAGTGCACCCCCCACCCGCCGAGACTCACACTTTCAGCCACACGAGCTGAATGCCCAAGTGTGCCTCGTACTTCTAGGGACTGACAGTCAAGTTAGCAGGTAAAGTGCAGAGCAGGATAGTGGCAGGTAGCATTTCCTGAGTGCCCAGTGCATGTCAGGCACTGCTGCATGCTCTTCACCTGCATCATTCAATCAACCAGCCCACGTTGCTTTGCAAGGGGTAGCGTCACAGGTCCCATTTTACAGGTTAGAAGACCGAGGCAGAGGAGGAGGGACCTGCCCGCAGTCACACGCTGGTCAGAGGGAGAGGGATGGGAGCCCATCGCCTCACCTTCCACAGCACAGCCAGACGGCAGGGGAGCAGCCGGTGCAGCCCGGCCAGCAAGTTCAGCTTCTCTTTCTTCCCCTCTGGTCACTTTCTGTTTCATATTTACTACCAGGGGCAGATTCTGATACATGCGTCACCTCCCATCCCACAGAAGCTTCGAGTATAACACATAGGGCCAGGTACGATTAGCCCACGTTATCAGGGACTTTTGTTCTTTTGCACAAAAAAAAAAAAAAATCCTGTAGTAGAATCCTATGGTATTTCACCAATATCTGGTTCCCACTCCCTTGAAGTTAGGCATGACCCAGAAGCCAGGTTTGGCCACTCAGTCATAGGCAAAAGGGACGTGAGTGACAACTGAAGCCAGAGCACTGAATTGCCGATACGGGCCTCACCGGCCATCTCTCCTCCTGCGGCAGAGACCAGGAAAGTGCCTAAGGGTGTGCAGGGACCCACAGTCACCGCAGCCGGGAGCCGAGGGCAGCGGCCCTGGAAAGCTCACAGACTCACAGAGGACTGTGCAGAGACAGGAATGAGCAGCCGCCGCGCCGGGCAGGAGACTTTGTCGGTGTTTCTCGTGCAGCATAATCTCACCTGTCCTGCCCGATACAGGAGCTGCACCTCGCGCGATCGCAACGGGGGAAGCAGCCCAACAGCCCGCCGAGCCACCAGCCACCGGGCAGCTCAGGGTGTGCCCACTGCCCAGGCTGGACCACACCCCAGGCGGGTACCAGAAGCTTTCGAATAAAAGTTTCCAAATGTTTCCTTGTCACTCAACCTGAAACTCTGCCCTTGGACCTTTATGCAGATGAGATCTTTCAAGTCGTCTCTGAGTGGGTAAGAAATCAAACAGAAGACTATTTCTCTTCCATGGTTGAAAACAGGAAAATTAGATGAACTCTGAGCTGACAAACTCAAATAACAAAAATGTTTAAGGAGAGAGTGTGAGGTTTAAAATGTGAAAGGATGTCAGTTTCTAAAATGATAAAATCTTTATTGAAAGGGACCATCAAGATTATTAATCCGACTTCCTAGTTTTATAGATCAAGGCACCAAAGGCCAATATATGAAGTGAATCCCCTCAACAGGGAAGGAGCAAAACTGTTCCTTCAGCTCAGGTCCTCCACTTCCAAAGTCGCGTCCGCTCCGCACCGTGCCTGGCAGAAGAGACGCACGTTTTGAGGTCAGGTCTCCTGTTTTATAAGCCATTGCTGTTTCCTCTAAGGAATAACATTTATTGTCATAAATTTTATCAAATATTTATTAAGTAATCTGGATGTGCCCTGCAGCTCTAGACACAATTATGAGAAGTATAAAAAATATCACATATGTGATTTTATCATATATGTAGATTTGTGTGGTCACCACCACAGTCAAGATATGAAACAGTTCATACAACAATCTCTTGTGCTACCCTCCTATGGAAATAAATACACACACATGCACACGCACATGCAAACACACGCACACACATGCACACATGCACACACATACACACATGCACACACGCATGCACACACATCCCTGCATGCATGTGAAACTGGTGAAATCTGAACAACGTGGATGGATTCTATCACTACCAATTTCCTGGTTAGAGTGTAGTTCCACAAGACGTTATAACCTTGTGACATTGGGGGAAACCGGGTGAAGGGCATATATATCCATCCGTGTTATTTCTTACAACTGCATGACAAACCACAACGATCTCAAAATAAAAAGGTTTTAAAATCATGTTGTGTAAGTGTCAGGATTATAATTCTCTAAAGTGATTGCACGGGGAGCATCACAATTTATAAGCAGAAGAGCCTCCCAGGGGCTCCAAGCCTCCGCAGGGCTCGGGCAGGCCGAGCAGATGTCAGTGGCCGGGGACGTGTGAGGAGGTGAGGAGGCAGGGAGGAGCTCCTCGTTTGGCCCTCGAGGAGGAGGTGGAGGAGACTGTTCCAGAAGCAGAGGGTGGTGCTGAGCACAGCTGGGGTCAATGCCGGGGCACAGGGCGAGAATGTGAGGCTGTGAGTTTTACTTGAATTCCAACAGAAATGAAAATCAGGAAACACCCATATGTGGTGTGGATTGTTTTCAAACTGTTAAAAGACAAACTCTCTTTTCACAGGAAATCTTCCAACACAGAAGACAGATAAAACCTGGGGTGGCCCAGGAGGCGCCCCTGCAGAAGTTGGGGCTCCTTGGAGCCTTGCAAACCACAGGGCCGAGAAAGAGTGAAGGGCGTGGACTAGCCACAGGGCCACTTCCTTTGGGCACTATGTGGCCGTGGACAGGGAATTTCAACTTGCCAAACCTCCACTTCCTCCTTTCTGAGATGAGGAATAATACTGTCAATCTTGCTGAATAGACCAGTGTAGACCTTCAGAACAGGGCCATGATATGAGAGCATTTCTGGACAATTCTGGCTGAATTCCATTGGTCAAACTGGGGGAAAGGATTTAGAGGAAGAATGAACCTAATCTGGAGTTTGTGGAAGTAAAACACCCAAACATAATAGGAACATGAAAGCTTGGCCCATAGACTTCAAACGGATGAAACTAGGAGAGCTTCAGGATTGTTCAATTCCGTTCTTCCATTTCATGGAAGAGAAAACCAAGGTCAAAACGAGATCAATGGTAGTTGAAAGAAACAGACAAATCAAAAAGTATCTAGATGGTTTCAATCCTCTCAGGAAACTAGGAACTCAGTCCTCTAATATTCTCTCAGTTAAACTTAAACATGTGCCACATAAGAGAGGCGTTTTTCACTGGGGTCAAAATAAGAGAAATGAGAGTACAAAAATCTGCAAATATTTCCAATGTTTTCTTCTTCCTGACATTATATAATTTGCTGAACTTATGAGACAGAGAACTGGTTTGTTAAATCTACATTTACCTTATTTATATTTATATTCTTTCTACTTCCAAATAAAGCATTTTGAAACAGCAATAAAAACTCAGACACTTAGGTCAAAGTACTTAGGACAAGGAAAAATGGGAAACAAAGAAAAAAAGAAGCAGTTTGGTGTGGAAAAAAAACAGTATCTAGAGCTAGGATGAAGACAACTTCAGTTACTGAGCACAGATTTTAGTTCTGAGCGTCCTAGCAGCCCAGGCAAGCAGGGACACACTGCATACTTAGCACCGTCTAGTTCTGCAGTGGGAAGATACTTGGTCCTGTGCTAAGATAAATGAGGTTTCTTAAATTAACCCAGAAAATGTTTGGAGGCAAAGAAATGGAGGGCTACTAGCAAAATGAGCCCTGTACTAATAACACGGCTATCACATGGATATTTAATTTAATCCTGACAACAATGCCATGAGACCAGAATGCCTAGGGCACATGGCCAGCTGTGGACCTGGGGCCTGGCCCTGGGTGTCTGAGAGAGGTTTAACAGAGAGCCCAGCATCCGCCGTCTGCTTTATGGGGCAAGAAGGAAATTGATTCCGTTCTGCACCCTCGTGCGTAGATGAGCAAAGTCGTAAGTAAAGAATACTAAGCCCTTGCTCTGCAGCTCCTGCCATTTGGTGATACTCGGAAGGCAACAGACACCCTGGCTTAGGGCCGGGAGCTGAGGAATGGTCTCGGGGGTCCCCCACGCCCACATCTCACTGGTAAGCACATCCTGCCGCTGCTTCTGTTGAGTCACTTACCTCCTCTTGTCCTCTCTGCGGCCACTGCTTCAGGTCCGACTTCCATCACCCTGCAGCAGGAGGGAGCCCGGCCGGTGGGCAGAAGCTGACCTCCGGGGTCAACCCTGGACCTGGACGGGTAAGTTACTCATGGGTGACTCCAGCTCCTTGTTGGCCGAGAGGGTGACAGGTTCACCTTTGACTCTCCAGTGCTGAGCACAACCTCTGGCACATAGTAGGCGCTCAGCAGATGACTGAGGAGTATGACAAGCAAAAACGATAAGTAAAGCACCTACAACACACATTCGTCCCTCTCCGAGCACCGGCCATGTGTCAGGCGCTGCACTGGGGGACACAGTGACACAGAGCAGGTCCTGCGGGCCTGGCCCTGGTGCAGGAGACAGAACCACCAGATACACAAGAAAGACGTCCGGATGCCCGGGTGCGGGGGTGGGAAGGAGACACGTGAAACGGTGCGTCGGTTTCCACACGCTCAGCGGCTGAGAACAATGCAGATGGATCATCGTGCAATTCCGGAGGTCAGAGCCCGACCCAGGTTTCACTGGGTCAAAGCTAAGATGTCAGCAGCCTCTGGGGGAGAGCCGCTCCGTGCCTTTTCCAGCGCCAAGGGGCTGCCTATGTCCCTGGGCTCATGGCCCTTTCCGGGCCTTGCTCCAGCCTCTCCTCCGCCCTCACAGCTCCGCTGTCCTTGACTCGCCTTCCTGGACATCCCCTGTGACATTACCCACCGACCCGGGATGGGCTCCCCAGCTCAGGAGCCAACCCCATCACGCCTGCCCTGTGCGGTAACCCTGTCCCAGGCAGGGAGCAGGACGTGGACATCTGGCGGCATTCTCTGTCCACCGCAAATGGGCAGAGAGAAACGGTGAGCTAGGGATGGGGGTGAGGGTGAGCATCACCATTTCAGAAAGTGCGACCAGGGAGCCTCCTGAGAAGGTGCTCGGAAAGGCCCGAGGTTCGTGAGGAAGTGCACTAGGGGCATCCCAGGGCGGCTCCTGCAAAGACCATGCCCCAGTGGGCCCAGTGATCAGAGACCAGCGAGGGACCCCAGGGCAGGGGGTGAGCGGGAAGGTGAGGCTGGCCAGGAGGGTGCCAGAGGGGCGGGCAGGGCATGGGGAGGGGACGACCCACTGGAGGGCCATGAGGGAGGAAGGGGGAGGCCCCACCCGCATGACATAGGCCACACTGCAGGGGGTGGGGCGGGGGAAGGAGGCGGGTGTCAGACCGCTGCCCTACCCGGCCCAGTCAGTCCTGGAGGTCTCCCCAAAAGCAAGCCCTGGCGTGTGCGGCCGGTGGTGGCTCAGCCAGCTTTCTGACACTGCCCACTGCCCTGAATCCCATGGCCTTGTCACCCCAGGTTGTACCTTCTGCAGATGTTTTGCAAATCACTCGGCAGTGCAGATATGTATTCACACTCACGTTGGCTTTCCAGAATTCCAGGTGCCAAGCTGCGATTTCTCACCCAGACCCTGCGAACCCTACGAAGGCCTGCCCTGCCCCCTCTGAGGAGGCCTGCAGCCCCGAGGGGCCCCTGAGTGGCCAGAGCCACCTGCCCCATTCCACGTCGGCCTCATCTCACTGTTCCATCGGCCGAGTCCCTAAGGATAATTTGTCCTGAACTCAGGGAACAGATTTATCTCACACTGGGGACAGTCTATCAAATGCCACTTCCAATAGAACTCATTTAAGAGAGGGCAAGAACACTCCCAAAGGACAATTAATACATTTTCCATCTTCTGGTAATTCCCAGCATGTGCCACAGACAAAGGCACGGACCCCCTCATCCCACTCTTTCAGCTGGGAGGGAGCCGGTTGGTGACGGTCGGTGACATATTTTGAATGAAAATGCTGCATCCTACAGTTCAGAACGGCGCAGGTAATAAATTCCTGAAAACCCTGTCTTGTCTTTCCAGTTCTGTTCAAGTCTCCCCACCAAAAGCCCCACAAACAGCACATCCTCAAACCCATGCCAGTCACGCGGAAGAAGGGCTTCTTCCATATAATGACACACAAAGCACGACTGGCACCGAGGGACCTGGCCTGGCTCTCAGCAACTCAGCCACCTTACGTAAATGACAAGTAGGTCGTCCGCCCGAGGCTCCCCCAGACCTCATACGAAAATCGCCTCTGATAAGAAAAATCAAAGGCGGAGGAAGAGGGAGAGGTGGAGAATAGAAAGATCATTTTTTTTCTTCAGGAGCAGAAAGAGCGTGAATTGTGGCATCCACTCTGCAGTCACAGTCCTCTCTCATCTGGAGGCCGGGGCAGGGAGGGGGCCTGGTGGGGTTTCTCCTAATACCTTATCTTTGGTTCTGCCACCCGGGCCTTCGCTCTCCACTCAGACCCCACACAGCTCTGTCAAAGCAGAAGCAGGAAGATTAGATCTCCCTTCCCTGGAGAACCAAGTGCTTCAGGAAAGGGGACCAGCACAGCCTTGCCTGTCCCTTGTCACCGGCCCCTCCTTCCTCACCTACTCCTGTCTTCCTCTGACCAGCAAAACAGCCCTCGGCCATCCTAGCTGCTGCTGCCAGCCCAGCCAGGGGGTCTGAGAGCCACTGTTCCTTACGTCCATCCCACCCTTGGGAAGAAAGCTGACAGCTCGAGAGAGTTCCGCCCACAGTGACTGGAGCCCTTGCTCTGTCTGTGCAGGACACCGGCCACCCGGGACTCTGCACTCACACTGACTGTCCAGGCACCGTCCCCAAGAGCCATGGCTGGCACTGGCAGTGACAAGCTGCTCATGCAGTGACCAAGAACCTTCACCTCCCGCTCATGGGGGGTCAGCCCGGCCCTTCTCCCACCCGGGCCAGGCCTCGCCACCGGGTCTTTCCCGAGCCGGATCTCAGCCCAAACCCAGTGTGCATCGGAGGCTTGCCTGAGTCCAAGGTACCCTCTAAACCTTCAGACTGCTCTTCTGCCTCAGAAACGGAAGTTGAGAGCAGGGCTTCTCAGCAGCATGCCGTCGACACCGTGGACCAGGCTGTGCGGCAGGGGCCGTCCTGTGCACCATAGGATGTTAGCAGCCTCCCTGGCTTCCACACACTTCCTGGCCAGCAGCACCCCTCCTCCAGAGTGGTGACGTTCGAAACTATCTCCAGACATTGCCATTTGTCCCCTGAGGAAACAGTTGCCCCCGTTGAGAAGCACTGGTTTAGGGGAAAGAGAACAGGACATGATACCCGGAGGCTCCAACACCAGACACCAGAGCACAGAGCTCGAGGATGCTGGATTTGGGCCACTCTGGGCTGCCGGTCCTGACTCCAGCACCTGTGCGGACCACTGTGCACGGTGAGAGAGGACGGGGAGCAGGGCACCCATGGATGGGGGGTCCCAGGAAGGCAACACCCAATGCTGACACCCACAGTGAATCCACCCTGATGTCACATCTGATAGGAAGTCCTCTCCAACCAAGGCCACACCCCCTGAAGAAAGAAAAGGAGGCCTTCTCAGGACAGGGAATCTACTCTAAAATACACACTGGGCAAAGATATATGCTTCTTGCAGCCGTATTTGTAGTGGCAGATGGAAAGCCACCTGTCAATCAAAAGGGCACTGGGTAAAATAAATCACATACACAGTGATGTCCTATGAAGCCATTTAAAAAATGCAGCAGATCTGCATATGCTGATGTGGGTCAGGCCTCAGGACCTACTTGTTAAATGAGAGGAGCGCGAGCAGTAGTGTTCAGGGTATGCTTCCATTTCTATGAAATTAAAATGAGGATTAAAGTGCACGGATGTGCAGAGAGTTTTTCTGATTTTTTCTTAGTTTGTTACACTAATTCGAACCCTTCTGCACAAAGAAGTGTGCCTATAGTAGAGGAAACTGAAACAGACTATCTTTAAAAAGAAAATGCTGCAAGGTGACCCAAGAAAAGGCAATTTTGCTAAAAGTTGTTGGCAGCCAAACTCAGTTGGCACAGCCCTAAGGTCTCAAGCCTTTAGATTTAATGCACTCTTTAAGTCCTTGGTGCATGCTAATTCTTGATAAACAAAGCTGAAACAGTTGGTGGGTTTTTATGTGACCATTATATTATCATGAATGCTTATTCAGGATGAATCCACAATGACACAATAAACGAGGAAGTGTCCTCAGATTGGAGCAGTAACTTCTACCAACATCACCAGCACACGAACTTGCTTTTTACTCAAGGTACGTAGAACAGACCCCGCAGAATAAGACTAGCAGACCACACAATTGATGAGCCAAAAGATTACAGCTGTCAATTATTTGCTTGTTTTTAGTTCAAGGAGTAACATAATTTTATAACTAGCAACAATCCTGGCTGATTCAATTTCAATTTCTTCCAAAGTATTGAAATGGAAATTTCTTTGTATGACAACAAAGTCATATCTTCCGAGCCCAAACACCACCCTTCAAGCTGATGTGACGTCGATGGGTCAGAAGCCAAAAAGATAAAGAATTATTAACAATAAATAAGAATAAAAGGAAGAACATGTAAGCATATTTCTAAAGTGATAAAATAGTATGATTTCTCAGATTTTAGAATAAGTTTTCAAATGTAAGTTAAAATTAGAAAAAGTCACCCAATTTTATCAAAATGATTAAGTTTTTCAACATAAATGTGTACTTAAAGGTCTGCGTAACAGAAAATTATTTTTTATTTTGAAAAAGGGAGGGCCTCTGCCTTGGAGTTTTGTGTTTACTTCCGGTTTATGTTTTTCCGCCACCCAGCCACTTGAGACTCTGTCGTCCGCCTGTGGCGTTAAGTCTTTGAGGAAGACCAGAATCCTTGTGATGAAATATACTGGCTGATTAACAGAAAATGTGCCAGTTTTTTTCTCCTATGCATGGACATTTAATCTCATTAACTATCTGCCGCCATGCAGTATTCAAAGAGCCGCTCTCGTGGGCCTGTGTGCTCAGACACCATACGCACGAAGCAGGAGCTTAACTTACCAGCATCCGCTCCAGACTGGGCGTAGCCACAGTCCTTCTATCAGCCTTTAAAATCACGCATGATTATCTGCTTCTTAGGTGAGGAAACCAGAGCTCCCAATGGCCTGCCAAGATCATGTAAGGAGGAAGTGGCCGTGGCTCGGTCTCCACTGGGCCTGTGGGTCCAGAAGCCTCCCCCGGCCATGCCAGGTGAGAGACGCCCCAGTCTGAGCGTCAGCACCTGCCACTCGGCTGGGGCACCCCCTTCGCCACCTTGCCAGCAGGTCTCCCTCCTTCCTCGCTCGCCTTCCCTGACAGTATTTGCTTTGCCAAGAAGGGAAGAGTGCCGAGGTAGGTAGGAACATGGAATCAGGCACCCTCGGCCTGGCTGCTGGCCTTACTCCCTCTAGCCCTGTGCCCCTGGCCTGGGCAGGGGGCCCCTCCTGGCCCGCGGCCCAGAGTGAGAGGATGCCGCCCCTGGAGTGACTCCCTGTGGGCTGCCAGTGGACCCCACTTTCCCGGCAGCATTTCAGCTCGCAGCATACGTAGGAGTGGCCCTGACCTGCACCCAGGCCCTGCCTCCTCTGCGGAGAACACCTGCAGGGCTTGAAACGCCATACAGAGGCCACCGGTTATTTCCCTACAATTACACGGGTGCCTCTCTCGCCCCCGTCGGGAGAAATGGGGCCGTGTAGAAAGTCTGTTGAATAAACTGATGAGCCCATTGGACTGGAACCGCCAAACAGATCGAGAGTGGGTGTAAGTCATCTCCAGAAGGAGAGACAGAAGAAACATGTTGAGCACAGTACTGTCGTGGTTCGGATCGGGAAGGAAACTCTCTTGTAAGAAAAGGGAACATGGAAACGTATCACAGGCCTCATTCTTTACGCTCCCCGTTAGCCAGCACCCCTCATGGCAGGACCCATCCATTTAACTTCGGATGTCTGGAGTCCCGCCAAGAGCGGCTCAGCTACCACATGCTCAGCAAAGTGCAAGACAGCAACTCTGCCGCCACTGGCAAGCACGATGGGTAAATCACGGCAGACTTCTCTGCAGGCCCAATGCCTCCGATTTATTACTTGATTTTGAGAAATCTCCTCCCTGCACGTGCTGCCTGGTCTTGGTCTTCCAGGAGTCACCGGGGCTCACTGCCCACCCTGGATACTTGTTTTCCTTGGTTGGCTTGGCCCTCACCTGGCCGGGGCTCCACCTGCACATCTGTTACACTCAGGCTGTCACGGCAGGAAGCCAAACATCTCAGTCACCATCCTTTCTGGCCCGTGTGCCTCCAGCCCTTGCACAGAGCCAAGGAGACCGGGGACAATGAGAAAGCTGTAGATTGTCAACCCTGGGTGGAGATGGTGGTGTGGCCTTGTGTTCCCCCTACGGCTGCCACTCTGGTCCTTTCCCTGCCTACATAGGCACATACGCACACTCACACAGCCACACATGTGCACACACGTGCACACACTTGTGTGCACGTTCACACATTTTTGCTCCCTATTCTAAATCAGCCCCAGTACGTCCGCACATTGCTGCAGTCAATGCTGACGTTGATCCTGCCTTAAGCCCCCTGGTTGGCTGACCCTGTCCAGGTGGACCCTGCAGAATTGCCCCCAGTTCAGAAAAGTCCAGTAGTTATGGCCCAGTGAACATCAGGCATGACCGGGCCTTTTTCTACACGTTGGGGCTCCTTGATTTTTTTCCCCCATGAAGTTTAAAACGTGTTGAATAAATGAATTGATCTAGTTGCGCACACGCTGCTTGTTCGTTTAACCTCTCCGCTTCCGTGTCTGCGTCTGCAAGTGAGGAGGGCACCATCCCCCCACAGGGCCGTGGCGTGGGTCAGGGAGCGAGGGTGACCGGCACTCGTAGACGGCTGTACCTGCAGCTGGACTCCTGGGCGTCTACTGATGTCTCGTGATGAGGTCTTTATTGACAAATGCTAATGGGACACAAAAGAAACCAAGGCCTGGGGTCGAGGCACTGTCACCTGAGCAGCGATTAGTCACTGAGCCACGTGAAGCCCGTCCTGTGCGCAGCGAGCCGAGGCTCGGCCAGCCAGGCCCCGTGAGCACCTGGACCCATCTTCCTTCCCTCCTCACTCTTTATGTAGCAGTCGGTGTTCGGATTTTTATCGATGCTGACAGAGAGCAGAAGGAATCCCTGCAGCAGGGTGGTGGGACGTGAGGACGGGGAGTGGCCGCGACTGCACCCACAAACCCTAAAGGGATAAGACCCCGCTCCAGCACATGGCGGGCACCTCCCCAGGCCTGTGCTGCGTCCCCCTGTCCCCACCTGCTGCCCAGACTCTCCCTCCAGGCTGAATCCAAGGAGGAACTGAGAAAGAAATAGCACCGATAAGCAAAAGGGTCTAATGCAGACATGTCACCCCGCCCAGCCCCAGCAAACGCCCTGAACAGGGACACGCCCAAATCTGGTGAGGTCTGAATCTTATATAACTTGGGGACCCTCTCTAAGGAAAAGGTCGCAAGATGGTAAACACAAAATCAGGCATGAATGGGCGCAGTCATTTAGAGTGAGAGAAGGAATAAATCGCTGGGAGCCTGGAGCTTCAGGCCCCTTTCCTCTGAGGTGTCCTGAGCCCGTTGGCCATTCGTGGTCACAGAGAAAGGCTTCCTGCTCTCGACCTGGCTGTCCCCACCCAGAACCCAGCCGGCCCCAGCACCCCCACACTTGCGGAGGCACCCAGCTGCGTCTGCACTTCCGTGTCTCCACGGTGAACCCACCCCGTGTGTCTTTCAGGGACTAAGATGTCGCTCTGCCTACAGTTTTAAAGAAGGATGACAACGACAGGGAGCTTAAATGCCTTGCCAACATGTGTGTAACTAGATCAATCCAGTTATTCAACACGTTTTAAACTTCACAGGGGAAAAAAATCAAGGATCTCTGGTGCTTGGAAAGAGACCCAGTCGAGCCCGATGTTCACTGAACCATAAACACTGGACTTTCCTACCCTGGGGACATTTCCACAGGGTCTGCCTGGACGGGGTTGGCCAGCCAGGGCAGTTTAGGGCAGGTTGCATTTTAAAGAATGATGACATCTGAAATTATTGGATGGTTTTGAATGTCCACGGCTGGTTGGAGGGGGAAGGTGAGGTTGAAACTCATTTAAGTGTTTTTATTAAGTGACCCAGATCATCTAAATAATCCCACAAGAGCTTCTCCAAATTCTGAAAAGCAAGGGAAATAATTGCTGGATTCGTGTTTAATATTTATTCTGATCGGCATGTTGGTTTTCAACGGCCGTGCTTGCGATGGCGCAGAGTGGCTCCATGCGCTAGATCCCGCCTCCACCCTGCCTGTCCTGCATGTCCCCCCACAATACTGTCCCCTCTCTTCCAGGTCCCCGGCCCACCCCTCCTACTCCTACGAGGACCACTCCCCCTTCCTCCGCCTCTCCGTCTGCTCGCACTCGGACCTGCAGAGCTCCATGTGGACAACAGTGGGCTTGCCCACGAGTGTCGCTGCAGAGTGCTCCGGATGTCTCCGCCACGGAGCCCACCCCATTTCCCCAAGACCTCAGGGCTGCCAGTGAAAATGCCCACCCCAGCCCCCGCCGCAAAGCCTCACTGCCCACATCCCCTTGAAGGAAGCCCCCCCTCTGTCCCCCTCTACCCGGCAGAGTCTTACGCCTGCACCTGGTCGTCAGGGCCCACCTGTCTGTGCAGATCACCGGTCACCGCAGCTGGGAGGGGTCACTCCTTTTCTGAAGTCTTGTGGCACTTAGGCTGCTGACTGCGATTTTTGTCATGGTCACACATAGGTGTGATTTGCCTGTGCTCGCTAGAGTGCAATCTTTCCAAAGGCAAGTTTCCCAGCCTATCTGTCTCCCCATCCCCGGAACTCTGTAGGGTGAATGAATGGTACATGAACTAAATATGCTTTACACGCAGAAGACCTCAGTGCACTTTTTATTGGAAACTACAATATTTTGAAAATTATTGTTGAAAAACTTTGTTGTAGTCCAGAGCAACACTGGACATGCAGAAGTGTCTGCCTGCCCTTGGGCACGTATTATATGTACGTCTTTGGTGCCTCAGTGGCCCCCTCGGTAAAGCGAGGATGATGATAGCACTTGCCGCGTGGCCTCATTAAGCGTGTCAGTGGGTTGTGTGAGTTTAAGCTGGCAGGCAGCAAGCATGCAGAAAAACTCAGCTCACTACTCCGGCCTGGATCATAGGGAAGCAACTCTATCTGCCCTTTCTTACCTTAGCAATAGAGTTAAGTGCACTTTGGGAATAGGCCTGGTGGAGAGAAGATTCTGGAAGATTCTGGAAGGCACAGTTCTTGGTCTTCAGGCCGTGGCAGCGCCCCTGCTGGCAGCTTCTGCCTGAGGAGCCTCCCTGTGGCTTCCTGGCCCCAGAAGGTCCATCCTCACGGGCAGCCCCTCCTCCCTGTGACTGTCCCCACCGCAGAGCCATGTAAATGAGTCGCTCCGTCTGCATCTCCACAGCCGTCAAGCCTGAGCCTCCAAGGCTGTGCAGCCTGCTGTGATTCTCCTCCTCAGAAACTCAACCCTGCCCTTGGCTGGACCCTCCCAACACTCTTGTGAATTAATAAACAAACCTGACCGTGTGATGGTGGGCCGTTAGCAAGTCTGCAGAGATGTTTTCTCTAATCGGGAAGTGTCTACAGGGTAGCATACTTTGTTTCTGCAAACTGCAAGGTAACCACCACCCTGATGATTTGGCTTGATTGGGTGGATTTTTATGGTAAAAAGAAAAAGAGAGAGAGAGAGAGATAGTTGGCCTACAAGGTCCAGGACAATCACTCCCTTATCTTAAAATGACACAGAAATATACGGTGTGTGAAAAGCAGCGTGTTCTAACCTCCACGCTCCACTTCACACCCTCGTGGCCCGGCCCATCCTCCTACCTGGGCTGCCAGCCCCCACCTCACACCCTCTCCCACCCATCTACATGTAACAGTTATTTTTAAAAACTCTTAAGTCAGGGTTTTTCAGGGGAAAATATTGTAAAATAGAGCTGAACTTCATTATCAAAAGCCTTACAGCCGAGAAGAACCACCACGTGTCATTTCGCCAGGTCATGAGCTTAAAGCCTCAGATTTTCTAAAGTGACTTATAAATTCCCTGATTGACAATCCTGCAAAAAGAGCATTGATCAATGGATGACAAATTTGAAGCATGCAAAGGCTATCTTTGGTATCGAGCATTTTGATATGCCATCAGTGATCTCCGCACATGTCAAATAAGAGTAGTAATGATAATAAAAACAATATTTTTTTTGTGAACATGGAAAAAAGGATCACAAGGACCACACTTCACAACTGAGGATAGCATCCAGATTCTTCTGTGCCTCTGTTGGTTTAAAATCCCCTAAGTTATGTGTTTCAAACTGAAGCACCTGTTAGCAGTGTTAGGTGTGAGTGTTAGGTCTGAGAATATTTTCCAATTTTGTCTCTTCATTTTGAAAATCTTAAAAAAATATATATATATGCACACACACGCACACAGTCTGGATCAGACGATTTAAATGAATGACCATTAAGTCTCACTGTACTATTAATTTTCCAAACTTAAGTTTATGTCTGTGTTTATAAGCCCAGTGACCACACACGTCTTTTGAACCTTTAATGTGCACTTCTTGCTGCCTTTAGGGCACCATGTCCTCAGGTCAAAACCCTATAATCATCCAGCATCCGCTGTTAAATTCATGTTGAGTTTTCTTTTCTTTAACCAGCTTTTTAAATATGATTTCTATTTTTGAAGTGATAATTCCCACGTGAGAAGCATTTCCAAATACTAAAAGTTTGATTTCTCAAATTATTTAATAGATTTTATTTGACATCATAAAATGCACCAGTAGGGTGGTGTGTGACATTTCAAAGAGAAAGTGCAGGTGGTGGTTAGCAGCACAACTCTGGGGCTGCAGGGGCTGGGTTCAAATCCCAATGCCGCCACTGCTTACCCTGCCTGTGCCTCAGTTTTCTTAACTGTGAAATGGGTATAACCCACTTGGAGCAAACATTGCTCTCAGTTAAGATTTCTTGTGCTCTTCTGTTTCCAAGTGCATGTCTTCTTGATGTTAGGTGTGGCCATACGAAATGATTTGGCCGTCAAAGTGTCAGCGGAAGTCGCGTGAGGAGAAATATTTGGTGTTAGTGCACAATTCTCCAAGTTCCCTTCCCCTAGAAAAGGAATCGTGGAAGCTGAAGCTGATTTTGAGGTGACATAAGATGGAAATAGCCCAGAAAGCTAAGCTTCCACTTAGACGCTCTTGGACGGCCGCCAAAACCCACAAATGACTTGACATGCACAAGAAATAAACATTTGCTGAGTTAAGCCACTGAGATGGGGTGTTGTTTGTTACCATAGCATAAGCAGCCTGTCTGGCTGATACATTTCCGCACGGGGTGTTGTGAGGATTAAATGAATTAGTGTACACAAACACTTAAAAAATGCTAACACATAAGAACTACATAAATATTTGCTAAAATCACTCTATCGCATTTATTATAACATGCGTATTTTTCACATTTTCACATCTTATAATTGATGGTGTTTCCTATTTTAATTGGCAGCAGAGTTTCTGTCTTAACGGTCCACAAAATCACAGCACATCTTTGGTCCAACGCGATAAAATTTTATTAGTATTGTGATATTAGGGGCTAGTGAGTAAAGAAGAGAGGCTGCAGTCTTCATATGTAAGTATTGCTCTCTCAGGTCACGGCACAAACAAAGGTTTTGCAATAGTTTGAGTAAAGGGAAGTGAGGGAGAACGGACTCATCGTCCGAAACACAGTAGCGACACATGCCAAACTTAGCATTAGTGACCATGTTTATTTTGGGAACAGATGTATTATTTGGATTTGATCTTTGTACATAACAACGATTAGTGACCATATTTATTTTTGGAACAGATGTATTATTTGGATTTGATCCTTGTACATAGCAACTGGTAACAGTTCATTAGCAATGACTATAACAGTCAGTATTAAAGGAAGGATTTTTGGTAAATGCTTTTTAAAAATTGTTCAGTATTATATTTTTGAGTGCACCAATAAATTAATTCACCTATCAAAATAATGATTAATGAATTTGTTAAAAAGAAATTCATTGGGTCTCTTTTTTTTAGCAAAACATCAGTCATCATAATAAATTAATGCTAATCTGAATTGTATTTGTTTTTTTTTATTTTATTTTTTTTAATTTTATTTCATTATATTGTGGGGGTACAAATATTGTTAAGATTACATATATTGCCCCTGCCAACCCCCCCCATGAATTGTATTTGTTTTTATGATTTTCTCTGCATTAAATTTGTAAATTTGGTTTAATTTTACAGTTTTATGTATAAGAACTACATACATAAGAAGTTTTTTCTTAGTTTTATATTTGTACATATTAATGGCATGGAATAATAAAGTTGAGTCGAAACAGGAGGTCCTTTTAAGGGAGTTCATACATTATTTCAGGCGTCCTCAAACTACGGCCCGCGGGCCACAAGCGGGTGTTTTGCCCGTTTGTTTTTTTACTTCAAAATAAGATGTGCGCAGTGTGCACAGGAATTTGTTCATAGTTTTTTTTAAACTATAGTCCGGCCCTCCAACGGTCTGAGGGACAGTGAACTGGCCCCCTGTTTAAAAAGTCTGAGGACCCCTGCATTATTTAGTTTTGAGAATCACTGGCTGAAACTATGCAAGCATGTAGTTGTCTTAGTTTTTCTAACACTCTGTAATATTCTCTGCAAGAGAGGAAGTCCTCCCAGATGTGCAAAGCAGGAGAAACCTCTGTCTGGCAGCCGCCCCGCAAGCCGAGCCAGGCGAGGGGTGTCTGTCTGCACCCCTCATTCTCAACCTGCAGCCTCGCCAAAGCTTCCTGGGGTTTCTCCCCTTTGCATTTGTCTCTGCAGACTCTTTCCAGCAGCCAGTGTTGCCAGCCAAGAAGGAGGGCTGGGACCAGGACAGACCAGAGAACATGCTTGACAGGAGGTCCTGGGAACCCCAAGGAAGAAATTAGCCGTTTCGCACACGCTGCCCCGGCGGTGGAGGCCCATCTCGTGGAGACACGGCCTCCATCTGCCGCCGCTGCTGCGGGGAGCCACACACGCGCAGCTGGCTTGTTGACAAACCCCTGCCGAGGCCCCGCTCCTGTCGGGGCTGTTTGTGCTGCCAGGGGCTGGTGCTGGACCTGTCACAGCCGCAGAACATCTGGGCCTTTCTCGTCCCCGACACCGGCATTTCCCTTCACGGAACCACGGTGCACAGGAACCAGACTCCATTCGGGGACGCTTCGCTCGGCTGGTTTTATAACGAAGAGCAAGAAAACTCTTGTTCCTTTTGCATCCTGATTGGCAGTTGGACCTTGACTGACTTATTTAATGAATTATTTAATGATTTGGAAACCCTGATTAGAAACCGAGTCATCTTGGCTTCTTGGGGGAACTATATTATTCAAGGTGAGGAACTGGAAAGTCATTCACATTTGATTATCTGGCTCTATGAATGAACATATGGGTTAAAAAACAACCCACCACCCCCCTTAAAGATATTTTAGGAATCAGCTTGTCTTCTCCCACATTTGCAGATTTGTTGGAGTTATGGAGCTGAAATTGACCTTGGGGTCTTCTGGCTGTATCCTCGAGTTTCACAGAGGAGGACCATGATGGAAAACTCCTCCCCGGCCACACAGCTGACAAGCAGCAAAACTAGGCTGCAGCCAGGGCTGCTAACTCCAGTCCAGGGCTCTTCCCTAAACTTGCAAAACATATAACAGATCGTTCCGTTTAATGTCCCTCTCACCAGCCGGTGGTTCTCAGGGCCTGGCACCTGCACGTGCTATCTAAGCGACCACATGTGGCTCCAGATCTCGGTCATTTGATTCAACTGAGCAAACCCCTATTTGACAGCCTCAGCCAGATGGGTCATGGCTGAGCAGCTGTGGGGCCCTGGAGAACATGGGTACAACTTTCGGGCGCAGGGTCTAGCCCTCAACTAAGAAAAATAGTGGCACATTGAAACATGCCTTGTGAACATGCAAGAATGGGGTTAGGATGTCCGTCGTGGTTTGAACTGTGTCCCCTAAAATTTATACTTTAGTCTCAACCCCCAGTACCTGTGAATGTGACCTTATCTGGAGACAGGGGCTTTGCAGGTCGCTTCTGTGCCAGGTTTTATCCATCTTTGTAACAAGGATAATAACAGTACCAATATTTATTATTATGTTGAGTGAAGATTAATGGAGGCAAGTCAGGTAAAGCACCTGGGAACGTGGCACGCACACAGTAAGCGCTCAGAAGAGGAGAGAAATCGCTCCAACTCCCATCGTGAGAGATCAGGGATCTATTCCTCAACAAATTCCGCAGCTGACTATTATAAGAGGCCCCTCTCTAATTTCTGTCACCTAAGTCTGAGCTTTGCTGAAATGTGCCTTCAAGGGCAGGAGCAGGAAGGGGGAATGAGTCTTTTTGAAACTCAAAAGTGGATTTGGGAGAGACCTGGAAGCCGTCAGAGCTACTGAGTAGGTGCCTGATGGTGAGCACGTTGTGGGGGGGGACGCTGGAGGGACAGGTGGGGGGAGATGAGCCTCTTTAGTAAACAGCTAGAACTTTCTGCTTGGGGATGGCACACTCAGGGTGGCAGCAGCCTGGTTTCCTTTTCCATTCATCAGTTATGCCCTGGGGGAGAGAAAAGACAGGGACTAGGCGGTGGGAACAATGAATGGCAAATGCAAATTTACAAAGGATAAAATATAATTAGGAAGTTAATTAAACCTTGCACTAAAGAGATCAAAAACTGAAGGAATGCTGCCTGAAAGGGTTTTTGACATCGAGCTATCGTGCAGCACCATATTCTAAATCATCGCCGTGCCTGTCTGTCCCAGAAGAGACTCGGTTCCAGGGAAGGCTCCAGTCTGCTGAGAAGGTACCCAGGAAAATGCACTTGCAGAGGGTTTGAGCCAGGGCAGTGAACACAGTATTGCCTAGTGACAAAGTGACCAAATATCACCCCAGTAAACATTATAGCATGCGTTGTTTTTGTTCTAAATTGCGAATTCTCTTGGTAAGTAAACATATAATAAATTAAAGACTATTATGCATTGGCTTTTAATCTCCGTTTTGAGTTTTACAGCATCGTTAGAAATCACCTTGACTCAGGAGATCACAGGCACCCCTGGGCTTATCCACACAGCAAGTTTAGTAAGCAAGAAAAAGCACACCCTGCAGTTTGCAAACCAAAACCTATAAAGTGACAACAAACGCCAGGTTGACCTTCAGCAAACACTAACTCCTCAAGCAGATATTCCCAGAGTTTTATGGACCTTAAATGTCTCTGCCAGCTCCGTAAATGCTCGGTTAGCAGGTGACAGAATTTGGCAAGAGAGGACTGGCTTCGCCCGGCTCCCACCACACCCGCTCCTGAGTCTCCTGGGGCCCAAGAGCCACCGCAGCAGCTGTGCTCAGGCACAGAGTGAGCGGCTGTCCCAGGGGACGGACGATACAGTAATCCAGGAGCCCTGATCTTAGTTAGTAGGTTCAGGCTCTGTAACAAAATACTGCAGACCAGGCAGATTAAAAACAACAGATTTAATTCTCACAGCTCTGGGGGCTGGGAAGTCCAAGATCAAGGTGCTGGCAGATTCCGGATCTGGTGGGGGACACTTCCTGGTTCATAGCGGCCACCTCCCCACTGTGTCCTCCCACAGTGGAGCGGGCAAGGCAACTCTCTGGGCCTTTTTCAGGAGAAAAAGGGCTTTTTCACTAATCCCATTCACCAGGGCTCCACCCTCATGGCCTAATCACCTCCCAAAGGCCCCACCTCCTGATGTTATGCCTTGGAGGTAAGGATTTCAACATACGATTTTTGGGCCACACAAACATTCAGACCATACCAGATCAAACTCCTGACACAGGGATTGTCTGCACCAATCTCCTGGCTGCCATCCTGGTCCTAAAGCAGCCTGGCCCCCAGGACGGGGCTCATGTTCTCTGGAGCCAGTCCACGATCCCCTGATACCAACCTTTCCTCCCCTACACCTGCCTCAGCTCCTGTGAGGCAGCCTGGCGACAGAGGTCCCTCCTAGGCTTGAGGTCACCCCTCCTCTGCACCTTCCCTGTTTATTTATGTCTTCCCTATACAGCTCCTTCAATCCTCCTCGTCTTCCACAGTGAGACCTGTGATTGATTCCCGCTGTCCACTGAGCCACTGAGCCAATCGCTTCCTCCTCCTCCTGCCCACATCACCTGAACGCTGTAATCCCATCCCACTCCCCCAGCCTGGCCCAGGACCCCACGCAGGGGCTCGGTCCCTAGAGACCCTCGAGAGACCCTCACCCGGGCAGCCAGACCTCGAGGAGAACGGGGTGAGGAGCAGGTTCGGGGAGAGAAGGAGGAGGAGGAGGAGTGGGAGGGGCAGGTGGGGGGTAAGGAGGAAGCTGGGGGGGACTAGGGAGGGAGACGTAGGGGACCGGGAGCAATTGTGGAGGCACAGGGGCTACTCCTCTGACACTTAGGTCACAGTGGGGTAACCTAAGCCACTCTTCAAGCTCACTCTAGAGTTGAGGAGGAGGGTGGGGGTGGGGAGGGCTAAGAGGGAAGGGGAGACAGAGGGGGAGGGGAGGACAGAGGGGGTGGAGGAGAAGGGGGTGGGGCTGTACATGGGCGTGTCCACTAGGAAACTGTCCCTTCCCGGGTTGGCGGCGGCAGGTGGAGGAATTCAGGTTCTCCCCGACCTGGGCTGTACACAAGGCTCGGGAAAGCACGGGTCCCTGCAGGAAGCTCGTTGGAGTAGCACAGGGCAAAGGGGGTCTTCTGAGGGACCCAGCCTGGGAGACGAGGGCTGGGCTGGCGGAATTGCACCACCTGGGCGGGACCGGCCATCTCGGGCAGGTGGGTCATGGCCTGAGGCTGTACTGTTAAGAAAAATAAAAGCAAAGGTGGACTCGTGTCTTGTGTCTCCTGAACCTGGTCCTCACAGAGGTCCGACTATTCAAATCCCACCATGCTTCCCCGGCGCGTGCTGGGGTGGAGAGGAAGCTGCCCAAAGGCAGGCAGATCAGGAAAACACCATCATTTTTATCTGCCCAAATCCGACTTTTAAGACCAAATAGCTGTAGGCCATGCAAGAGAGGACCGAGGGGGCCGGAGGGCCTGTCGGCTGAAAAATACCATCTGAGGTGGGAGCCTGTTGGTGGCTCACGCCTGAAACCTCAGCAATTTGGGGGACTGAAGCAGGAGGATCGCTTGAGCCCAGGAATTCGAGACCAGCCGGGGCAACATAGCGAGACCCCGGTCTCCACAAAAAACAAACAAAAAAATTAAATGTAAAAATTGAAGAAAAAGAAAAGTACACATCCAAGCCTCTCCACTATTCGACCTCCTGGAACGGAATGGCACATGGTGACTGGCCCTGCGCCTGCCCGGGTCTTGGCTCCACACTTATTCTTGCACAAGCGGGTTTCCTCCACCAGAGAGTAAGTTTCCTGCGGGCAAAGGCTCACGTTCCTTTTTGTTTTCTCCGCGGCATTTGAGCTCCTGTGCATAGTAGGAGTCCAGAGAGCTGAACTGGACCAAACGACCCAGAATGGAATCCTGTTGTGACACCCCATCGGGGCTGCAGAGCCAGCTGTGTGGCCTCCCAGCCTCGTTTTCCCAAGACTCACTAGCCCTTCACGGAAGCCCACCCTCTCGGGAGGCAGCCCAGGCCCTCCCAGACCCTTCCCCGGAGGGTCTGACACCGGCTCAGCGCCTTCTCCTCCCAGTGCTCTGGGGAGGGGGAGGGGGGCACGGCACACGGGCCGAGCCCTGCGGGGACGACACCCGGCGAGGGTCTGTGTCTGCCCGCAGCTGCAAAGAGGAAATTGGGCGTCGGCGTTGCTTCTCAGCTGCGGTCAGCCCAAGTGGCCGAGGAGGACGCAGGCAAGCGCGGGACAGCAGCACGCAGACGTCCTTGTGCAGACCCCGTCCACACGCTGCTGGTGCACTCTGAAGCACGCGCCACGAGAAGTTTCGAAATCGGAAATCCGTCCTTCAGGAAGGGGGTCTTATGCCAGCTCTGCATAACTTTCCCCCCACCCACTTCTAAGCATCGCTTCCTTGCCAGGAAATGAGTCGTGTTTGTTTCAAAAATACTACAAAACTCAGAACTGGCGAGGATAAATGGCTCTAAATTTAGCAAATATTGTTCGCCCAAGCAACGTGTAGTATTTTTCTTCCCACCCTTCCGAACCCTGCCTTGGCCTTGAAGTCAAAGTCTAGCTGGACGGCTGGCCTCCCACGCCTGTTCCTGCTCCCGTTCAGCACGGACGGTTAATTGGTAGCAGGTGGTCGCCACTCGGTGGGGCCAGGGCTGGCTCGGGCTGGAAGCCCCCGGCTGCCCCCGGCCGAAGCTGCCCTGCAGAGATCTGTGTTCCGACCGGCTCACTTGGCAAACAGGTCGTGCAGTGGGAGGAGATGAGAAAAACATCTGCCTTCCTCATCTGGCGTTCAAAATACAGCGTTCCCTAAAAGACTGAAAGGGAGGACAGGGCGTTCTAACTGGCCCGGAATTCCGGGCCAAACAGATGATTTAGAAAGCTGATTTCATTCTGAGGGATGGGTGTGGCGCGTTCTAGAACGGTTCAGCCGGTCAGGACCTTTCTCTTGATCCCTTCCATTCTGGAACTGGTTATGACTATTTTTTTTTATCCTGAGTATCAACACAGTATCCAATGCTATCCAAGTACCCATGCTTGGTGTGCAGTGGGTTGGTAGTTTCTGCAAGAACACACAAAGGCGTCTGAGCCAGGCTTATGTAACACCAAGAAGAAGAAGGTGAGAGGGCCCTAGTCCTCCTGTGCCCTGTCGGTTAAGACTTTAAAGACTGAAAAGGACTATTTCCCCCACATGTGCTGCCCCTTGCAAACGACAGTAGTTCCACGTCATTCCTTATTCATCTGACTGTTCCTGGTTTGGGACCTCCTCACATGTGCTCCATCACTTTGCAAATTGCCCAGTATCCAACATCATGTGCCCACATGCACAGCAGAGAGCCCACTGTGATGAGGGGCTCTGACCTTCTGGGGGGTTCATTCTCAGACACGGACACTTAGATTCTGCAAGAAGCGATGAAATGTTGGCAGGCAGCACAGAGTAAGAGTTAAATAAAACTTCCCCTTAACTGGACACTGGGATGAATTAGAGTCATGCATGGGCCCCTTCAAGAAATAAATTTATGGAGGAGAGAGATTGCTTTTCTTGAGCTGATTGAAGTTTTAATAATAAAAATTAAAACTAGGCTTTTATGAAAGCAGGAAATGAAACGGGAAGTGCAAGAAAGTAACCAGGAGTTGAGAGTTGTGTGTTCTTGTTGTAAAAACCAGGAAGCAACTCCCTGGCCACAGCCAGGACCCTCGGACTTCACAGCAGCCTCCTCTGGCTCCACAGGCTTTCAGTCCCCTGTACTCCTTCACTTGGGTGCTGAGCAGGAGACTTGTGAGGCGCCTGAGGTCCTTGTCACACACAGGCTCCTGGGCTGAGTCTGATGCGCCAGATCAGAGGTGCAGCCCAGGATCTTGTTTGTTGATTTCCAGGCGACCCAGGTCCACACTCAGGTTTAGACTAGTCTCCGAAACCTCGTCTTCTCTTTTCTTTCCCTATCTATGAACATGTATGTTGGGCCATTGTTACAAACAGGACTGGAAAATGGTTATAAAATTCAAGGAGAAAATACCTGGGCTATTTAAATGCAAGAGTTGCAGTGAGTATTATTTTGACAGTCATTTTATGTTCCATATCAGTTTATGAACATTCTATAAGATTTTAACAAGGCATTTTATAGTCATAATGAATCTCGAAAGGAGAGGACCTCCTATAGCCAATCTGTATCAAAATCAGATTTATTACTAGACAACAATGCTTGGGAACCACCAGTTTAGGGTGGTCTCCAAAATGCTGCCAAATTTCAACAACCTGTGGAAAGCATCCTGGTCTTTCCCTGACCTCTGATGTCCGTGTGCTGGTTGGCGTGGTGCAGCACTTCGGTCCCGGAGGCGTGTGTAGGATGACGGCAAATGGCAGCCCTCTGCAGCCAAGCTTCATGCACCGTGAACAGCAGGCCGTCAGCCCATTGCTGCAGCAGGACTGGGCACTGGGACCCTGTGAGGGGCACTGGTGGCCATGGACTCCGTGTTCTGCCCAGGCTGCTGAGACCCAACCTGAGAGAGCCCGGGGGGATGGGGAGACTTGGGGGATCCATCGGCCATGCCGCATCCCCTCCCTGCCTGGTGGCAGTCAGTGCCAAACTGGAGCAAAGGGCACTGAAGAGCAGAGCAGCCGCTGTCTCCCATGCCTCCTTGGGCCTCAGCCCCGTTTCCTCTCCTACAGGAAGGGAGGTGATGCCGCTCGTTATGAAGGGTGTGGACACGGGAGGGGCGTCTGTGACATGGGGGAGCAGGCCAGGATGTCAGAACAATCAACGGATTCCCTCAAAGGTTCCTGTTTAATTAAAAATTTCAAAGGATAGGACACCAAACCTGCTGGTCTCCCCAGGACGGCCCTGAGGGTCTCCGGGGAGGGTGCTGTGCACTGCAGAAGCCGCCCGGGCCTCTCTCCTGGGTCTATCTCCAATTTAGGGTCACCTGGTGGGCAGTGGAGAGCATTTCCTCTCACTTGCCCGTCCGGCCAAATGGGTGGCCGTCCCCTGGAGACAGCTCGCTGGAGCAGTGAGCAGGGCATGGGAATACCGCCACACAAGCCATGTTCCCAGGACAGGGAGAGAGGAAGCAGCTTCATGCCCTTTCTCCATGGGAGGCTTATCACTGAATGAAAGAAAAATCAAGCTCAAACTACCAACCTGGGTCTCCCTTTTCCTGCTGCTGGGTAGAGGGTGGTGTTGGTACCACCAGATCGTGCACCTAGGGGTGTTTGTTGCCAAGGACCCTGGGGTACATCTGCCCAGGTTGTTCCCCTTGGAGCTTCTCAGGAAGAGAACCCATAGTACCGTGTTTTCCCGAAAATAAGACAGAGTCTTATATTTATTTTTCCTCAAGAAGACACCCTAGGGATTATTTTCAGAGGATGTGTTACTTTTTTTAAGTACGGTACAACAATCTACATTTATTCAAATATAGTTAAGTCGTCTTCTTCTGGAACATCATCATAACTCTCCAAACCCCGAATTCCATCCTGAATTTCTTGCGACTCTGTTTCCTTTAGAACCATTGGCCCCAATCTCTCATGTCGAGCCATAGAGCTCTCATGGGGCAGATGAGAAGGGCTGTTCGTCTTCTTTACCGCTCCTCGAGGAAATGCATGGGTTGTGCAGATACGCTGCGTAGCCACGCCCATCACTAGATCTTGTTTTGGGGGTAGGGCTTCTATTGCGCAAATGCTTAGAAATCCTGGTAGGGCTTATTGTATGGGTAGGTCTTATTTTCAGGGAAACATGGTATCTAAAAAGGATGCATGTCAAACTTCATTAAGGTTCTAGAAAGACTCCTAAGTATAGTTATCCACTAATAAATTAAACTGATTTTGAGACAAATTAGCTATAAGGAGCCCTCGCCTTCCAAGATTTTATTATGGAGATAAAATGCTATATTAAAATCTTACAGAATATTTATAAACTGGTATGGCACATAAAATGAATCTCAAAATAATACTCAGTAAACATAGTATTTAAACAGCATGGATTTTTTCCCTTGTATTTTATAATAGTTTTCAATCCTTATTTAATAAAAGTCCAATATTCTTATTTTGTAGATATAGAGGAAAAAACCAGCAAGTGTGAGCAAACAATGAGAAATCTGGTTTCACAACTCCCGGTCCAATAAGCTCTCAGCTCAGAGTGAGGTCCGGCGTGCTCAACAAACACGCCATGGCACCGCCTACAAGCTAAGCGTGCAGCCCCGCCGGCCACACAACAGGGGACAAAGTGCGAGCTACAAAGGCCCTGAGGAATTCTTCCAGCATTGCAGTTCTTCATCCCTGATCACATGAAGAAGCGAAGTTCAGCTTTCTGAACAGCCCCTCGAACCACAGAAACTGAGCCCCCAAATAAAAATAAAACAGATGTCAGCTCCAAGAAATTAAAATAATTCATCATCTTATCTGCTGTCTTGAGTCCCCTCGCTTCTCACATTCTCCCCTTTGGACAGTGTTCCAGGGCAAAGAAAACTCCTGCCGTTGCCAATTACAGACCCTGTTCCCAGTCAAGGCCTCCGGGACTCGTGAACTTGTTGTTGATAGAAGACGTTCCCCATGGCTCGTGGTGGAGAGAACAGACCCTTTTCATTTCTATGAGAATGTGCCCCTGACGTGGGCTCCTGTCACGTGAATAATCTGAAGGACAGGTTTTCATTATTTCTGTGTCGATCCTGAGGCCGGTCCACGATCATCACCCAGCCTTGAGGCCATGGCTCTGTGTACAGGGCCATCCACCCTGACCCTGGGACCCTCTGTCCCCTAGGTGGCCATCTGCAGCATTTTAGACCGTGTTTTAATACCTTCTGACTACACGAGTGACAAGGCTCTCTTGTTTTTGAAAGTGATAACCTCTTAGAGGTGAAGGAGGGAAAAGCCAGGGGGAAGCACTGAGCCTGGGAAATCCGTACAAGCAAAGAACCTGAAAGCAGAAGGGTTTTAACTTCTTTCTGAAACAGAAATGGATGCACCATGTCACTAGTGGAAATTACAGTCCAGTGGTTTGGAACCCCACAGGTCTGACGAGCAGTGCGGGTCATTGGCCAAACCTAAATGAGACAAGGTTCCCCTCAGCTTCCCCTGGTCCCAAGCCAGCTCCTTATTTCCCGCCAGCGTGAGGCTGGGCTTTCTCCCTGCTCTTCTTTGTGTCTGTGTCCATATGCACCGGACCAGGAGCGAGGGCCAGTTTGCTTTTCTGCCTCCTCTGTCCGATCAGCCAGACAAAACATCCTATAAATCCCTCCCAGGAGCCTTCCCCAGCTTCCTTGTGGCAGGCCACGTTTTGTCTTTTGGTGAAACATTGCTTCCACCTTTCTGCAATAAAAGGTGTGCTGGCTTAAGTTTACTTACGAAGAGCCACTTCGCCTGAAGATGTCACCTGTCATAGGTGTGGTCTGGGCAACACTGAGAAATGTCTCCTCTTCCCTCACGCCTTGCTGCTAGCCCTCTGCAGATGCTTTCTAAAAACTGCCACCCACATCACAAATGGCTGTTTTTATTTCTCTGTCTACTCTGCTAAGTGCCCCAGCTTAAATTTATCACATGCCCTCACTGGGGTTTACGGATAGCTTCTAATGTACCCGAATTCTAGAGGTATGGGAGAGAAGAGCAAATAAAGTAAAGGATGTGGCTAAACCAATTTTTATAGAAAGAGGGGAAAAATGCAGCCCAGGCAGAAGGCAGCATTCTTTTCCCTTTGAACATAAAGCAAATATTAAGCTCCTGCAAGAATTTCAGAATCTGTATTCTCCATACGCATGCATTTATATCCCAATTACTTATCACTATGGGAACCAGGTATTTTTGACTCCTACTTTAAATATAATAAAGATAAAAAAGAAAGAAAAAAATTGCCAGAATACAGATCTCTGGGCGTGGGCATTTTTCTAGGTGGTTGATTTAATGAGTTTAAGCTTTTGAGGGATGGTTTGTATTCATCATATCCCCTGTCCTGACACCAGACCCTGTATCTGTGGTTCTTAAATTACAGGTATCAGATTTACCTGGAGGCTGATGAAAATCCAGACTGCCAGGGGATGCCCCTGGAGCTTCTGATTCAGTGGGTCTGGGTGGACCTGAGAACCTGCATTTCTAACAGGTACTGCAGATGTCGCTGGCTTGGGGACCACACTTTGAGAACTGGCTGCTTACTTAGCTCCGTGCTATGAGATTTCACAAAGAGGACAGCTGAGACATGAGACCCCCGTCATTAATAATCGTACTGAACCACTTCTGCAGGCGTCAGTGGGATGCCCTCACTTAGTGTCTTCTCCATGTTAGTGTTCCAAACTATAGACTTCAAGTCAACAGTAAAGCATGCCAGCCATGGAAAATGTTGTCCTGACATTTCTAAATTATCTCAAACAGACTTACTACAAATTTAATTTAGTTTCAACAGGAAAGTTTTCGCATGTTAATTAAATGCCAATTGATTACTAACAGCATACCCACTGAGGATTAACTGTGTGGTAGGCACGGACTCCTGACATAACTGCCAAATCTAGTACTTAACAGGTGGTAACAAGCTGTCTCATTAGGAATCAAATGACTATGGAAGAAACTTAATTTTAAAATGTCAGTATTTTTTGTTGTTAGATTTTCTGATGCATGGCAAAAAAATAGACTTGATTTGGGATAAAATGTTCAAAATACTGTCCTTTTGCCTGCCCATTATGAAGTTGCTTGCACCACAATGGTGTGCTTCTAATGGGACGACCCCCCACCTAGGATCCCACTGGCTGTTCACACAAATCTGAAGGTGAGTTGCACATAAATTCTAGCCTTGGTTTCTCATCTCAGAGCACAAAATAGTAACAACTACAACAACGAAAATATAGAGCCACGTACTGAGTCTACTATGTACTACATGAAACAGGGATTGTAACACTCGTTTTCCAATTAATGGAAACAGGGCTCAGAGGGATTACAGAGCTGACCAAGGCCACACATACAAGTCAATGGGAGAGCTAAGGTCAAATTCAGGGTGGTCTGACCCGAGAGCTCTCTGCTTAATCCCTGAAGATAGATTGAATATGGAACAATTTAGAGTTTACAAAATGTATTTTGTTAAAGATTTTTATGTGGTACATAATAGAATATTATTTACATTTACAGATGAAAGGACTGAGGCTGAGTGAAGCTGAGAGACTTACGCAAGTTCACAGAGCAAGGCCATTCAAAAGTCAAGACTGCAAAGCCCCCTCTAAACTCTCCAATTTCTCTTGGATAATTGATGAGTGTGCTTTACAAAGTAAGTTAAGAGATATTTACAAAATGCCTTCTATGTGCTAAACACTGATGAAGTATATTTGCTGGTGATTTTCATGACAGGTCAACTTACATGATGAGTTATGATGGAAGAGTAGAGACAGCCACGTGTTCGCTACACTCCTCCCAGTAAGAGAAGAGACTGTTTCCCTTCCCGCAGGTTCTGGGCTGGTCTGTAACTGCTTTGACTGATGGTGTAGGGTGAAAGTGCCAGTTAGCCAGCTGTAGGCATGGCCTTCGAGAGGACAGGCAGCGGCATCCTCCTTGGTCTGGTGGAGCCCTGAGCTGCCAGATAAGAAGTCAGACGTCCCGCTCTAGAGGCTGTGGGAGGCCCTGAGATGACATGGGGAAGGTGAGGGGCCCAGTGAGCCCAGACTCCCTTCTGTCCCTAGCAGAGTGCCAGGCTTCTGAGAGGAGCCTTCTTGAACCCCTGAGGCCAGCCTGGCTACTAGCTGAATAAGTCCAGGTGTCTTAGTCAATTCAAGCTGCTAGAACAAAAACCCATAGACTGGGTGGCTTAAACAACAAACATGTATTTCTCACAGTTCTGGGGGCTGAGAAGTCCAAGATCAAGGCACTAGCAGATGCGGTGTCTGGTTTGCAGATGGGAGCCTTCTCTTCCCATTGTATCCTCACGTGGTCAGAGAGCAGAGAGAGAGCAAGCTCTCGTGCCTCTTCTTATAAGGGCACTAATCCTGTGCATGAGGGCTCCACCCTCATGACCTAATCACCTCTCCAGGGCCCTACTTCCTAATACTGTCACCTTGGGGATGAGGATTTCAACACATGAGTTTTGAGGGGACATAGCACCAGGTGACCCCAGTCAGTACATTATGGAATAAAAGAATGATCCACCCAAGTCCCGCTTAAATCCTTCACTTCCCAAATTATGAAAAGTAGTAGATTGTGCATGTTTTCAGTGACTACATTTTGGGATAACTTGTTAGGCAGCAACAGGTTACCAGAAAAAACACTTCTTACCTGGATGTGGGGTGATGCTGCAGCAGCAAAATGGTGGCGTGTGGCACCTGGTGGTGGCGGGTGATGCTAGGTCTGAAAGGCCTCAAGGCATCTGTTGAGGGAAGGGGGGACAGTGAGTGAGAAGTTCTTACTGGAGAAAAGTCTCAGGTGACGTGGAGGCAGAGAGTTTAATGAGACCATCTCCTGAAGTAACCTGGAAAAGGGAAGGTGTGTCTGTGAATTCATGAATTTAGCTGAGGAGCTTTCCAGGCAGCATGTAGAACTCCTCTTCTGGTTGCCAATGAGAAAATCCAAGAAGACAAGGATGAGCCAAAAAGGAACTGTTTGCTTCTGAAAAGCAGAATGTAGGAGAAATATGAAGGAGCCAGGACTCGCTGGGTTCGAAAATGAAACTCTCTCTCATCCTTAGCCTCTCCCAGCAAAAGATTCTCAAAGGGGGCAAAAATGTCTTCAGGGCAAAGATGAAATCCAGGACGTTATTGCCAGATTCTTTGTTGACCTGTCTGGAGGGCTAAGGCGGTGTCTCATAGTCATTTCAGACAGAGGACAGTCCTGCTAAGGATGCTCAGGGCATGCCTCAAAGACCTTCTCTATTAAAAATGAAAAAGATGGCTTCCTAGAGTCTGAAGGGTATGGCTCCAGGGCAGCCTCCCTCAGAGCTGAACCCACAGTGGGGTCCGTGTGGCTCAAGGGCATTTGTGAGTGCTGAGAGGAGAGGGGACCACTCAATCCTCACCACCCAGGAGACCCTTCCAAGGCCTCAGCGCCTGGGTGAAGCCATCTGGGACCCTCCAGAGCATCCCACTGGCCACCTGTGACCACCAAGTGACCTCAGCCAGCATTATGTGAAGCAGAAGAATTGTGGGCTAGGGCCTGCCTGAATTCCTGATCCACAAAACTGTGGGATATAAGATGATTGATATTTTAAGCCACCTCTTTTGGAGGTCACTTGTTATGCACAAAATGATAACAATAATTATCTAATTACTATAAAATTACTAAATTTTATAGCAAATGAGATAAGCACTACAGAAATCAAATGGAAATGTTTATCACCCTCTTTGTGCTCAAATCTGCATATAGTTCCACCAAGGTATGACCTGCTACTAGCCACCTAATAACCAGATGCAAGAATTGCTTGCACTTTCCATAGCAATAGACGCTGTTGACTTCTCTCCCTTCTTGAAACTCCTCTCTTGGCCTCCACTGCACACTGGATTATAATTCTCTCAACTCCACTTTTGTAAATGGCTACCATTTGTCCCTTTCTCTTTGCACTTCTACCATCCTCGTTTAAGCCATTCTGTCTCTTACCTGGGCTATTGCAGTATCTCCACTTCCAGGATGTTCTAAACTTCATGCCAGATTCATCTTCCCAAAGTGCATTTGTGATCATATCCAGCCTTTCCTCCTACCAAAGGGAAACTATTCACCAGTCAAAATATAGTAATCATTCCCCAAATATGTGCCCATGATCTTTACACAAGCCATTCCTTCTTCACAGAATAACCTCTTTTCCTCACCCAACATCCATCTCGACTTTTGAAAATCAGCACCATTGCTATCAAATCCCTAAACCACCACTGCAGTGCAGTCTTCCTCTCTGAAGAGGTGAGCACCTAACCTCCCAGCCTAAAGTCAGTTTCCTTCCTCCCAGCTTCCTATGGTGGTTGGTTCACAACTGCCCAACAGTTTTATCCAATGCAGACAAGTGATGAAGCCATAGGTTTGTCCTCTACCAGATTATATGCTTCTCAAGGTTGGGAACTAGATCCCAGCTGTGAGCGGAATACATTAGGGAAGGCAGACCTTGCTTTCAAAAAAACGTTACTTCCAACAAAAAGACAAGGCTAACACAATGAACGCTTAGAGAACAAAATAAGGCAGGCTGTAATTAACTTCTAAATTACATGGTACAGACTCTGAGTGCTTTGGGAGATTGGGGAAGTTGGGAGATATCACAGCACTGGAATCATCTAGCAAAAGCTCACGGATGAGGCAGAATGTGCACTTGTGACTTAAGGCTGGGAGGAGACACTCAAGAGGAAGGAAGCCACTTAGACAAAGAAATCAGCATGAGCTCAAAGATGGGAGAGAACAAACACGATGTGTTCACAGAAGAGTGAAGGAACAGGCTTCTGCTAACAGATCCTCCCAGGAACCGGGAGGCTCTGCCGGGCAGCCTGCCTCCTAAGATCCCTATACTTGTCCTAATCAGACTCATGAGGTCACCTTATCTTTGGCTAGAGAAATCATAAAGGTATTTCTCAGACTAAAGCCTGGGACATGCAATGACAAAATATTTTAATCCAGTACTGTTTAGGAAAATTGAGGAAACTCTATCACCCTGCCTATGGGGGTTGGGGCAAGTATTCCCCCTACTTCTCAGAGTCACCTAGAGAAGAGCTGACCCCTCCCACAGCTGTACCCCCTGCGAGGAGCGCTGAGCCCCTGGGCCCCCAATCTCTTCTCAGTTTGGAGAACCAGTGCCGATTTTTAAATGAAGAGAAGGGCACCTGGAGAAAAGGGCAAGTGTGTGGGGCTGAGAGCCCTGGCGCCCGTCCATGCCGGGAGGACAGGGACACGCGGGAGGAGGATGCCTCCCAGCGCACTCCTACGGTGACGTGGGCTTTGGCCAGCGCCGGCAATGCACAGCCAGTGGACATCCCCATGATCTCTGCCTCTGCTGTCACCGAAGCAGGTGGCGAGAAGGAAGTTCTCAAGACTAAGCAGTCTGTGTCCCTCGGCCACCAGGTGGAAGACAGCTGCCCTGGAGAGCCACCGCGAGCTGCAGGAGACCGTGTGTGTGAGAGAAATAACATATTTCATTTTAGAGATTGTGGGTCTGTGGCTAGGAGAGGTTTGACCGAATTGCCCGGGACCTCATGGCCCATTGTGTAGGAAATCCAGGATATGAAACTAACTGTCTGGCTCTGAAGTCCCAGGAGGTTCTCACTTCTGTTGTATTTTCACCCCCCAAAAATGAAGTATTCGCAGGGCGTGGGCATCACCTAGAAAAAGCAGCTGCTCGATGGAAATCTGTCTCACAGTGTACATTCAGCAATAGGGTGAACAGCCCTCTCGCCACCTCCCCGCCAGCACAGAGAACTGGAACTTCTGCCAACAGTCCCACCCTCTCGGGAGGATGGGAGAGGAAGCAGCTGCCTTGTCCCCATCTCTTGTTGTTGAATAACATGCAACATGTGAGACAATGAGGGTCTGACAACCATCAGTCCCCGTTCCTGAGAGCTGGGGTTTAAGAGTTCAAGGAAGCTCCTCATGAGTGACCTTCTTTGGCTCCCCTAGGCTTCCTTCGGGGCTTCCTGTCCCCTCAGTACAGAAGATCGCCCTGGACAGCTGGCCCTGTCCGTCTGCTGGACCCGTGAGCCCAGCGTGGAAGTGCAGTTTAGGGGAAGAGGCGAAGGAAGCTCATCTTGGCCACTCAAACAAGCTCGTTCTATCCAGTTGTTTCCAGCCAAGAGCAAATCTGCCCCTATCGGAGTTCTCCGTATCTCTCTCCGTGAGGTCCGAATTCGAAGGGGGTAAGAAAATCGACTCCCTTAAAATCCTCCAACACCATCATCCTGAAAGAAAGATCAACAGAAATTGTGCTTGGTGTGAAGCGCCAGCCCGGCTAGCTCAGAGCACAAGCGGGACAGTGTGTGCCAGCAGGTCCTCAGGCAAAATTCCTCCACCTCCTCCGAGCAGGACTCCGAACCCACAGCCCCACCCCGTATTTCATAAAGCTCAGGCTCCACATTAGCCGGCTCGTTTCACAGTGTTCTGGGGCTTATGGTTTGTCCTCCCCTTTTCATCCTCCTTCTCTCTCTGTGTGCAGGGGAAGCGGCCTCCCACAGGGATCCCTGGGTGTGCCTGCTGTTAGCAGAGCTGACGCCGGCCCCGGAAGTGGCGCTGACTGCTTAATCACAGCCTCTGAGCAGGCCAGGGAGCTGAGCATCTTTGAGGAGCAGATGGTGGGAATATGTTTTTGCAGTTACCTTTGAAAACGAGAGAACAATGGAGCAGACCTAGACCCACGGAGGGGAACAAGGGCAGCTCCTGAGTGACGCAGCCCATCCATCCCCCCCTGCGCCTTGGCCTGTGGCTACCTGGGCACTCAGGCTGATGTCTCCACCCAGGTGGAGGTCCTCCTCCTTCCGGATCAACTCCTCCAACCTTGAGCCAGATCCCACCATGTCTCCTCCTCCCAGGCCTGATCCATCCATTGTCCCTTCCCATACTCAACCATGACACTTGGTCAACTGCACCCTTTCCCCGCCTATGAACTGGCCCCAGTTGCTACCATCCAGAGGAAAAGAGAAAGGAAAAACCTTAAGCTGCCTCCCCTGAAAGCCCACACTGCACTTCTCTCCAGAGATCTGTCCACACGCACCATCGCCTACTCCCTCTCACCAACACCGTCTGCAGTGGCCCACGCCACTCATTGACACTGGTCTCGCTCTAACTACCTCTGGAGATGGCCTGTCCTGGGCTGAATAGTGTCCTCTGAAAATTCACATCCACCCAGAACCTGTGAATGTGACCTAATTTGGAATTAGGGTCCTTGCAGATGTTGAGTTAAAATGAAGTCAGTAGGGTGGCCCTAATCCAAAGACTGGTGTCCTTATCAGAAAAGAAGAGACACGCAGACAGAATGCCATGTGGCAGTGGAGGCAGAGATCAGAGGGAGGTGTCCACAGCCAAGGACATCCAGGCACTGATGGCCACCACCAAAAGCTAAGGAAGCAAGGAAAGCTTCTTCCCAACATCCTTCACAGGGAATGTGGACTCTCCAACGCCTTGATTATGGACTGCCAGCCTCCATAACTGTGAGAGAATAAATGCCTGTTGCTTGAAGCCACCTAGTTTGTGGTCCTTTGCTACAGCAGGCCTGGGAAGCTAATGCATGGCCTCTATCTAGTTCTTATCCTGTGCTCTTCTTTGCAGAATCCGATACCTTTTATAACTCCATCCTTCCTGAAATTGTCTTATCAGTGACTCAGCAAGCTAACTTTCGGGCTCTCTGGTTGCCCCTTGCCTTTTCCAATGCTGGTTTTCCCCGGGGTTCTGTCCATACCCTCTTTTCTCTTCATTCTATTCTCCTTCACAAGGTGAGCTCATTGACTTTCTACCCACGATGACTCCAATATTCACATCTTGCCTCTCTACTGAGCTCCAGACCCGTATTTCCAAACACTTTCCAGGATTCCCAGCACATATGCCTCATATGCTACCTGTCCAGAAGCTCATTATTTGCTGTCTTGGTTTTTTTCTGAAATAAAATATGGTATCCTCCCCACTCACCACCAGAAAAAAAGTAGATAAACTTATCTCATTGCCCCATGACCACTCTGCACCAACCTGTTCTTTTTTGATATTTCTTATCAACTAAAGTCATCAATAGCCACTGAACCTTATCCATTCTGCATTCAAAATCATCTTCCATTTCTTCCTCTTTTTCCACCCTCATTGCCATTGCCTGGAAGCATGTCTTCAGCTTCTCTTGAAAAGACTACAGTCACAGCTTCTGTTCCACATACCATTGCTACAGAACAAACCATCCCAAACTTAGTGGCATAAAACAGCAACCATTTCATCATGATCACAGATCCTGTGAGGTCTCAGATAGTAAGAGTCAAAGACTGGGGTAATGTGGTGTCTGGGGGCAGCAATCATCCGATGTTCACTGACTGCTATCTCAAGGTGGATCTGGGCTGTCAGCTGGAACACCCACACTTAGTCTTTGCTATGGCTACTTGGGCTTCCTCACAGCATGGCGGCCAGTACGGAAGGCGAGCATCTTAAAGAACACTAGGATGAAGTTATAAAGCCTTTAATTGCCTAATCTTGTGAGTCAAATAGCATCACTTCCACTCTAGTCCTAAACTCGCCCAATTCAAGGGAAAGGAGACTAGATGCTGCCTTTCAATTGGAGAAGTGGCAACATCATAATGGAAGAAGAGTTTGTGGGATGGGAGATGACATGTGTTGAAAAATGCAATCTGCCAATGCAATCCTAACTAGCCTCCCTAACTAGGGTATCATCCCTTAACCAAAACTGACCTCTGTACCTATGCCAAGGTTATGTCTTACACTTGCTAATGTTACAGCAAGCCAGACTGGGAGACAAACTGAGAGCCACACGAGAGTACTGCAAAACAGGCTTTTATTACGCCGGCGGGCTCAGAGGGGTCTCGCCTCCAAATTCTGAGCAAAATGGGGTCTAAGCATGGTGGCTTTTATATGTTACAGAAGTAAATGGTTACAAAGTATGCACAAGACTGAGGTCTAGTCACATGTTACTCTATAGTTGCTTAGTCATGTTATTTTGCCGTTTTGCACAAGATTGAAATCTAATCAAAGGTCACTCTTTTAGTTGCTTACTCATGCTAGTTTGCAGTTATTCTACTATTAGGAAGGAAGTGGAAACATTCTCCCTTACACTAAAAGCTTTTGATAAATCCCATTTCCTATGAAATACATTTCTAAACTTTTCCTATCATGAGGGAGCTGGTTACTTTGCTGTTGGCTCCCAGCTCCAAATCCACCCTTGCGAACGCTCCTGCGATGCTGGGATGTGACTCTGCACACCACATTGCCCATCCCTTCGCCAGCTGCCTCCTGTTAGTTCTGCCAAGGATCTAGAAAACACTAGAAAGAAACTATAAGACAAGTAGGTGGAGAAGGAGCTTCCTTCCTCCTGTTTGCTTTCTGTCAGCATCACCCCAGCAGCGGGACTTTGGCCCAGAAGTGAAAGTAGCTTCCAGCTTTCAACTTCTTTCTATGCTCCCAGAAACAGCCTGATTGTGCCCCTCAGAAGTCGAGAAGTAGCTGGGTCATGACCCTCCAGTGGAAGCCCAAGCCCTGCCTCTGTAGAGCCTTCTCTCCAAGTTCAAGGTTCTGAAAACCCCATCTCTCCCCTGTTCCTCCAGGCCTTAGGGTGCACCTGC
This sequence comes from Cheirogaleus medius, assembly GCA_008086735.1. NCBI lineage: Eukaryota > Metazoa > Chordata > Mammalia > Primates > Cheirogaleidae > Cheirogaleus > Cheirogaleus medius. The sequence continues at coordinate 104,021,300 of VBSM01000361.1, read as the reverse complement.
GTCCTGCAGCTGTATGTCAGGGTGACCTCAGTGCTCTCCCTTGTCCTCTAGTGCCAATACCTAGGAGATCAGTCCCATGTATAAAACTCCCTGGTTGAAATACCTCTGTGGTTCCTCTTTCCCTGACTAGGCTCTGACTGATAGAGCATGCAAGACTTTTCATTGTGTGGCCGCAATCAGCTCTTCCAAACCTACCTCCCGGGACTCTCCCGACAAAGCCTTCTGCATTCTGTCCACAACTACCCTCAGGTTTTCCCTCAAACCCTCATGTTTTCATATCCCTGTGACTATGTGTATACTAGATTGCGAACTTCATGAGGGAAGGAGCTGCATCTTAGTCACTTTGTCTCTGTCCTCTGTACCTCTGCCCTTTCCTTACCAGTACTTTGTACAGTGTCTGACACATAATAAATATTGGTTGAATGAATGCACAGAGCTATTCATTCATTCATTATATGCTAGAGAGATAACGTCTGAAGAAATTTCTAGCATTGGCCACAGACATGTAGAAAGACGTTGAGGGGTGGGTCCTCAGCCTCACATGTATCACTTAGCTGCCCCTCACCTGTCCTAGAGATTAAGGGAGGTGTGACCGTGACCTTAGGTGTCTTATACATTAGTCCGCTCTTACCTGCAGCTTCATTTTCCACAGTTTCAGTTACCGCAGTCAACTATAGTCTGAAAATATTAAACGGAAAATTCCAGAAATAAACAATTCCTAAGTTTTCAATTGTGCATGGTTCTGAGTAGCATGATGAGGTCTCACACCATCCCACTCCACCCGCGTCACGGAGGCATGGCATTGTCCCACAGCGTCACGGAAAGAAGAGAGGTGAGCACAGTGCAATACGGTATTTTCAGAGAGAGACCACATCCACATAACTTTTATTACAGTGTACTGTTATAATTGTTCTTTTTCATTATTAGTTATTGTTAATCTCTTACTGTGCCTAATTTATAAATTAAACTTTATTATATGTATGTATGTATGGGAGAAAACATAGTGTATATATAGTGTATATACCATCCACTGGAGGTCTTGGAACATGTCCCCACCGATAGTTAGCTGGGGAAACCGGGGAGGTGTCGGCCTAAGTCTGAGCCACAAGCGTGTAGAATGCGGATCGGGGTTGTGACATCTGGGTATGTGTGACATTTGTCCAACTGCATCTCTCCCTCAAGTACAAAAGGGAGGATTGCTATCAACAGTGTAATGGGTTGTTTAAATTACAGCGTCATGATAGCACTGAGAGGTAACTTTGTCCCTTTTGCTAAAGCACCCGGATGTCCTACTAAATTTGGTGTAACAGCTCTGTAAGAATCTGTGGCCAGCAGTCCTCAGACATCACGTCTGGGACATCGAGCTTAGTTGTCTCAGCCCTACCAGAGCCCCCATGAGGGCCCAGGGGTGTCTGCCCCTTAGGGAGAGATGGGGAATGGAAGGTTTCCAAACACTTTGAATTAGAAATGAGTCATCTTTCAAAATCAACTTTACCTTTCATTTAGGTTTCTAGCGAAAAACAAACAAGCAAACAAAACTCCAAACTAATTCCAAATAACTCAGAAGTTAATTTGCTTTTCATTTCTTCTCCAAACAGGTACAGAGGTTTCCTTTTCTTTAGCACATTTTAGTTTAGGCTCCTTTGTTTGCCAGGAACAAACATTCCCTCTAGGTGGAACAGACGAGGAGGCGTTTACGTAAGGAGTGATGAGACCCCTCACGGAGCCCCCAGAGTCGCAGAGAGCAGCTGCCCTGGCTGCGGAGGGCGCAGGGTGGGAGGCGGAGCCGATCTAAAGACCCTCGCAGTAGACATGTGCAGACCTTCACGTTAGTGTTCCGCCACGCAGCCACAGGGACACCCGCGTCTCCTTTTTCTATTACTACTAACCTTTGCTTTGCTTCCTTCCAGTTCAAATTCCCAAGAAAGAGAAAGCTTGATGAGGCCAGCCCATACACAGATCCGTGTCAGCCTGGGGATGTGGACCAGCCCCCTTCCAGTGCCGAGAGTTCACACGGTGTCAGTCAAACGTGTGTGCAGGATGCTCGTGTGTGTTGGAGCGTGGGACCAGGTGTACTTAAAAGGCATCATGAATATTGGGGGGGGAAATTTTGCCACTGGAATACACATTTTATACTTTTAGATCAACTTGCCAATATGTTTCTTCCCAAATTCAAATTTACATATGTGTTTATCTTATAAATACATAAGACCTGCCTTGTACGTCATCACTTAAAAGTTACAGAGGCAGCAGGTTACCTTGAAGCTTATTTGCATGTTATTTGGAAAATCACCTAGTTAAATAGACCTAAGGCCATTGCACTGGAGGATCTCTCACTGCCTAGCAAGACCCCGTGCTATGCAGAACTGGAGATGAGAAATTTTGTCCAAGCATCTGCACCATCCTGGAAGAAGAGGAGAGAGGTGCTTCTCCCTCCCTTTTGCAATTGCATGGTGTTCTAAGCTCTGTGATGGCCTCAGGTGCTCCCAGCCAGTTCCCACTGACAGCAAATGATGCCAAAAAATGGGAGGAGGGACCCAGTAAAGGAAGAGGAAGGCCAGCCTGGTACCCTAACTCAGCACAGGGATCTATGATTTCTCAACCTGGAAGCCTCTAGAGACCTAGCCACCCCAGGGTGGTGCTCTGGGAGGAGTGGCTGCCCATCTGCAAGTGGACTAGAAGTGCTTTAGTCGTGACATTCAAGAGCGGGGCACCCAGGGCCACAGCAACCTGGACTGACACAAGCATCCCCAGGCGGTGACTCTGTTGGCTTGGACAGGACCCAAGTGGCTTCAAAAGCCACGTGGATGCCATTGCCACAACACGACCCTAGTATGCCGATTAGAACCTCCAGCTGGTCACCTGCAGTTTGCCTTCTGAACTACAACTCTAACATTCTTGAAAATTTTCACGGAGGGGAGGGGCAGAAAGTCCTCTGGAGGAAGACAGCGGGTCCTGCTCTCTGTGTGAGTAGGACAAGCAGCCACCTGGAAGGTAGAAAGAATGTGACCATATTCTCACTCCAGGCTGGTAAAGCAGGTCATACAAGCTACCAATAGACAAATACGTGTCACGTTACTTTTAGGAACAAAATTAAATACACACTTTTCATAGGTGGGATAAGTAAAGCACGATATTTTAAAATACGCTGATAAAAGAATTCTCCCTCTTTGACCAGTACCTGAAATGCAGACTGGTGGGATATAATCCAAACGCATCTTTATCTGGGCCTTGCGCTGCCTGTGTAAAATTCATTCCCTGGGACTAAACTTATTTGCCCCTGGATGGAAGCAGGCAGCTCACTATTAGGTAATAAACAATCTTATAGTCACTTTAAGTCACAAACGCCATTTCCTATCAGAAATGTGAATGTCTTCTTGAAGATAGTAATCAGATGCTTCAATCTCCACGTCCAAAGATAAAATTTCCTCCCCCATGTCTTTCACAGTGAAGCCAGGATTAGCTTCTGCTCTCTCTCCCTCCTCCCCACTTCATGCCCAGTGATTACCTGCTATTTCAGAGCTGGGCCAGTCTGGGAGACTGGGGTCAGGGGCAGCAATTTTTACCTACACTGAGTGGCTTTATGCTTTCATGGGACCTCATAGCGCTCTTCAGAGCCCATCCTGGGACTGCTCTCCTGCAACCTGTTGACCCAGCTGCACGCAGCTTGATTTGGGCAGTGTCCTCAGATGCTTCCCCACCCACTAGAAATGTGGCATCCCTTCCAGCTCCTTGCTGCTGGGGTCCCTCCATCCTTCTGGGTGGCACTGCTGGACAGAACCCAGGACAGCCCCACACCAGCTCTCTCGCGCGGCCTGTATTTGGATCAGGAGATACTGATACATCCCTTGCTCCAGAAACTTGTGGGCAGGCAGGACAATCCCGGGCATCTCTGTGCTGTTATGAGAGTCCACTTCATCCTTCTCAGGCACGAGTCAGGCAACAGTCCTCTGCATCACCCATTGGCAGCGACACGTTCCAAGGTCCCTGCGACAGCTGATGGCAATCCCCTCACGAGGCTAGAGATACAGGTGTGGCTCCCTCAACACCTCCCCCCTTGGGAGGGATGGGGGTTCGCACCACAGCAGCAGCATGCTCCAAATACATCTCCTCACAAACGTCCACAAGTTCTCCCGCGACTCCCTTTTAGATCTTCTGTCTGGTTTTGAAGTCAGGGTGTCGTGGCACCCATGTGCAAAGTTTTCTCCTGTCGATTCTGCATATAAACACTGTCTCGTGCTCACTTTGGCATCTCTCTCTGTCCCAGTGCGGCTGCAGTCCACACCTCCATCTTAAAGTCCAATCATACGTATTTACAAGTTTTGACAAAAATCTGAGGATATTATCTTATTTATTTATCTATTTATTTTTAAACATATTAGCTATTTAACTTTTCATGTGTAATGTATGAACTTGACATGATCAAGCCAGACATTATCCCACTTAATAGCAGAAACTGGTTGGCCAACATGCACCGAATGACTCTCAGGTGCTACCCTTGTGTACTACAGGCCACCAAGCCTGCAAAGGACCCATGACCCAAGGAACACAAGCACACTCAAAGACCGGTGGGACCATGCAGCCAGCGAACCCCAGCGCCATCCCTGAAACTCCAGCACATACGATTATAGCAAACACTGTAACCTGTTCAACTTATTAGGGGTTGGCAAATAGAGAGATGCAATACAGGGGATTTGTGCTTTGGGTTTATTCATTAAGAAATAGCTATTACAGTTTATTGTTACAAGAAGATATTTATTTACAGGTGTTATTTACACAAGTGTTTACAGTGGTGTAAAATGTTATTTGACAGCACATGGATAAATTATGAATGTAACACCAAATAAAATACATAAGCTTCTCACTGAAAGGATAAAACATAAAGAAACCACTGTCCTGAATTAACTATGTTTTTATTCTAGTCAAATACTGATAAACACAGAACAGTCAACAGTAGCATCTATTTTTATAATTCCAAGTGAACATAAAGGACATGCAGAATTTAGTGACAATTTTTTTCTGTGTTTAGGACTCTAGGCATGTGGCTCCTTTAATCCAGTCGGTCTATCAATATGCTATTCAGGAAGCATACATGCTAAAAGTATACTTGTAAACTTCTTTTTAAAGCTTTAAAGCTACACAAACAAAAATTTAGACATTGTTCACAATGCATAAGCCCAAAACAAAACTACACGTTTCTGGTTGGTATAGTATTTCCATGACACCAGGTATCAATCTACCTCTTGCTAATGTTCTCTCTTAGGAGAATGACAAAAATGAGTCTTGATTTTTAACACCCCCCAGGCAACTGCTCACAAAAGGGAATCAACAATGAAAATGCTCAGAAAACCTCCTCAGAAAACATGTAATGAGCATAAGCCTTTTGCTGCTATAGTTGTTGGGGATAATCTTGCCTTAGCATTTCACAAAAAGTTACCAAAATTATGTACACCAGGATTTCCCAACCTCGACATTATTAACATCTCTAACAAGACAATTTTTTACTGTAAAGGGCTGTCCTGGGCATTCTAGGATGTTTAGCAGCATCTCTGGCCTCTAATCACTAGATGCCGGTAGCACCTCCTCCCAGACTTGTGACGACCAAGATCATCTGCAGACATTGCCAAATGTCCCAAGACGGGGTGCGCTGACCGGCCCCCGCTGAGAACCACTGCCTCGTGTTGATCATCTAGGGCACGGAAGTAACACGCTGTGCAGTTCAATTCAACCAGCAATTGCCGTTATCTACATAAACCACGACACGCGTGGAACTTTCAATCCAGCAGGAGAACCTGTCAAGTATTACAAAAGCCGGGTTTAGACCTTGTGCTCTGGAGTCAGAGGGCCTGGGTCTGAATTCAGACCCCTAGCTGCCTCTGACCTTGAACAAGTCACTTAATCTTTTCAAGCCTTGGTTTGTTCATCTGAGAAATGGGAGTAATAAAAGCATCTGCCTTGCATGGTGGCTGTGAGAATTAGATAAGAGAATAAATGGGCATTCATTCTAAATAAAAAGGCATTTTACACAGCACTGGTATACAGTAAGTGTCCAATGAACGTCTGAAGAAGCATGGGTGCTACAGTAGCATACAAAAGGCCAACAATAGTTGCATCATCTTTCTCTGAACCCAGCTGGATGCAGTGAAAAGGAGACATGCTAAGCTACCCCCGGTTACTGAGAGAATGGATTCCTTGGGGACATGTGTGTCTATTTGAAAACACACGCATATCGTCGTGAGCCTTTTAAAAGATCAAATCTATAACCTACATGTTTTAGTAAGGTGTAAAATACATGTTTGGGGTTCCATCATCAATGAATTAGATAAAAAGTCAAATCTGTTTTCATTCTGCTAAGAAATATCACTAATGCTCACTGAACCTGAAGCTGACGTTACATCACTGTTGCTTTAAGAGCCTATATCGATATTATATGCGTGGTTTTTAGTAGGTTTTTTTCCTAAAGATTATTCAATAAAGATGGGAAGAAGAAGAAAAAGTAATCTATGATTTAAAAATGAATGTTGGTGAATAAAAGGCAAGTTAGATACCCAGTTCCTCCTCATGGTAGAAGGATGTGGTGTGGTCTCCTGATTTTCGGTTTGGTGTGAGTCACTCCGCAAACCGGCCTGAGGTGAACGCCCCTGCTGTCCACAGAGCGGCCTGAGGTGAACGCCCCTGCTGTCCACCCGCGGGGTGGGCGGCTCTGGTTCCCAGACAATCTGGAGTCCCGGGCTTGCCACCAACAGACCTTCTACTGGGGGATCGTTTGAGAAGAGCCAACGGGGCTCTTCTCACAGGGCCTGGCTGGGCCTGGAGGCTCCTCTAGGGGAGCCGTGATCCACTGTGGGCTGCCGCCTCAGGGCCTCTGGGGCCATGTCTTCTTCTCAACTAGAGGGCCACCATGACCAGAAGGAAAGCGTTCTGCTCAGTGCCGCCCCCTGGCTCTCAGCACAGAGCACAGAATCACCCAGGGAACCTCGGGAGAAGCACCTGACCCTCTGGTTGTTTCACCCTTAAGGAGAACCAACAGGTGAGGCCAACCAGAATCAGTGCCATCACCTCTTGGACTTTTGAAAATTACCCCTCCTCCGAACACTGCTGCCTTCCCCACCTCTCCCTGGCACACCCCGATATATTTTTCAAAACTCAGCTCAAAGCAGTCTGACCACGGACGCCTCTCCCAGCTCCCTCCTCCACCTCCGAAATCTGAGTCACTTGCTCCAACACACGTGCGCTGTGGTCACTGTTCGCTTGTGAGTCCGTTCCCCCACTAAACTGTGAGCGCTTCATGGCATGCTTAATAGGTGGAATAAATAAGTGATTTGATTGACATTTTATGGAATTGAATATAGCTTTTCATTTTAAGGGACAGATTAACACTCCACTAGGTTCAACTATTATTTTTCTCCCAGTGAAATCCTTCAAGCTTTTTGAGCAATTTAATGTTTTCCCAGCAGAATCATCTAAATATGAAAATAGCCACCGTTCATCAACACAGAGCGACACCCATTAGCCACAAGGGTACACTTCTGTGGGGAGGGCGCCCAGTTCTCGCAGGGGGTGATGATGGTGTCTATGAATGCCTGCCGGGCGGCAGGCTGCAAAGGGGGACCAAGCACCAGGGAAGACCTGACCAGGACACGCAGTGGCAGGTGCCGCGGGGACTGCTGGCACCACAGAGCTGGCGGGGGGGGGGGGAGCAGCTGGCTTTCAGCCTCAGGCCTAGAGCCCCCCCTGCTCTTTGCCCGACTTCATCCTTGCTGATTAAACAGGACTTCCCCGCTGTCCTCCTCCAGGAGAGATTGCAACAATCCTAAAACATCATCTCTGGCCATGTCTACCGTCTTCCCATTTGAAATGCACGCATCTGGACAGACACCAGCTTGACCCCGTTTATGAACAAGAACGCCCCCATTATTCCACTCTGAGCCCGGTCACAGCCCGCGCTGCGCTTCCTCCCCTGCAAAGCTGGAGCCTCCCAGGGGCTCCCAAACTGCTGCGGACTCCTTTCCTATCAGCCCTGTCTGGGGGCAGTCGTGTCCTAACCTCTAACAACAGAGTAAGAAAAAAAGAGCTTTACGCTCTTTAGGCCTCAGTTTACCCACCTGGAACACGGGGAAATGCTCCCAGGTACAGACAGAGAAGCAGATTGGGTTTCGCTCCAACCTCCTCCAATCTTCCCACCCTGTGCCATGAATTTCAAAAAGGAACATGAGAAGCTCTTTCTTTCTCAGAGTTTTGATGCCGTCGCAGAGCCCAGGCTTGATTAATCTCTAAAATACTGGCAGCCCTCAAAACAGACTGGAGCATTTTGGTATAGGATAGCTCGAACAGAAAATTTTAAACTGAGCTCTAAAGAGCATATTCATACATTCCAGTCTTTAATGCCTTGTCTGTTTTTAGAACATTATTAAAGAAGATCATTTCTTTCTCCGACGATTTAAAAAAAGTCACAGGTTATCCTTAGGAAAGATGAAAATGAATTAGGCCTTAGAAATGACAAGAATTGAAATCAAAATGAATGCGACTATGGATCTTTGGCTATTAAACTTGCACACCTGTGCACACGCAAACCTACACGAAAGTATGTATGTGCAGGACAACGGAGTCAAAAGCATTTGATTTCTTCTACTTTACAAGAAAACCACTGAACTGAACTTAAAGTTGAACTCCACCAACACCACTTTCTCCTTCAAACTCCCAACTAGTTGATGCGTAATCCCACTTGAGCGCTTTCACTAGAGACCGTTACCTGGGAAGGACCGCGTGAGCCATCCACACCTTGAACGCAGGGCTCATGTTACCAATCAGATGCTGCGTGGGGCTGCATTTTCTTCAAACAAGCACAGCTGACAGATGCGTTTGCAGCAAGATCGCATCCTACCCTGCAGCAGAGGCTTAACTTGGTCACGTTTATTGACAGCCAAGTTCTCTGATGCAACTGTCACAGGCTGGCGGGGATGACAATGTGCTGCGCATTTGCACGCACGCGCACGCACGTCCACACAGCAGCATGGGCCCACGCAGCGTGCGTGCCTTCTGTGTCCTGAGCCAAGCAGCCCCGCATGCAGCTGGAGCAAAAGCAAAACCGTTCTCAGTGTCGCCCCTCTCTGTTCGGTGGGGCCTGCTGCTTTCCAAACACCTCACGCTACCGCCTTCCGTTTCAGACAACAAAGTTACCAAACTTAAGGAGGTCATTTTGTTTGTTTGTTTGTTTGTTTGTTTCACAAAAGGAGAAAAAGACAGAACACAGAGAGAGAATGAAAACATGACCCTGGTGATATTTCAGTTAATTTGGGGTCTTTCCGAGAAAGGGTCCTTTGTTCCAGTTATTCCCCCAAATGCATGATCATTTCTGGTTACTGTGAATGGACATTTATTCATACGAGTTTAGGCTACTAATGAATGAATGTGCCCAGGTAAAACACACACACACTCACACTCACTCACTCTTCCTGAAACCTAGGTAAATGCAGCAAATTTTAACTTAGGAGGAAAAAGAGGTAAAATACCCACAAACATGGAGCACGGGGAGAGCCAGCATCACCCTGAGGGTGGATGTGAGATGGGCTGGCCACTAACCTCCAGCTGCTCTGTGCACAGTGGGGAAGGCATGGAATTCCCCACAATGCAGAGGAGAGTGTCATAAACCACAGGACACATCTGCTTTAAGCCCGGAAGAGAAAGCACACACCCTATCTGGCGTGGCGTCTGAGCCTGACCTTGGAGAGCAGAAGGATTTTCAGAAGCAGGCACGAGGGAGGCTGGAGAGACCCTAAAGGGAACAGGGTGTGCTGGGAAGAGGGCCGGTGACAGCTCCAGGAAAACTCTAGAGCTCAAGGCAGGTGTCAGGGTGTGTGTCAGTCAGGGTCCAACCAGGACAGAGGGGCCAGTGTGAGATACACACATAGAGAGGGTGATGACGAGGACCCTGTCTATGGGATTGGCGGGCTGAGCAAGGGGAGTCGGGAGAGGAACAGGGTGCAGGATGGGGCTGGGGCAGGCGGGTGGAATCTCTTCTCTCTCTGGGGAAGCCTCAGCCCCACGTCTAAACCCTCTAAGGCCCACAAAGATTATCCAGGACAATCTCTCTCAAAGTCAACTGAGTAGGGACTTTAATTACACCCGCAAAATCCCTTCACACAAACACATAGAATAGCGTTGGATTGAATGGCTAGGACGGTAGCCTGGCCAAGTTAGCTCATCAAAAGCCATCACGGGTGGTTATTATTATTGTTATTGGACTCAGTAAACTGAGGTGCCAGGCTGCCTGGGTGTGAACTCTGTGCGGCCACTTACTGCTAGTCCTGTGTCCTTGGGCAAGTCACTCGACTGCTTAGTGCCTCAATTTCCCCATCTATAAAGTGATGAGGACAAACAGCACCTCCTTCATAGACGTGAGGGTTAAATGAGCTAACACGTGTAAAATGCTTGGAACAATACTGACCCATCATAAGAACTCAATAAGTGTTATCTATTGTTGTGCTTGTGATTACGATATGATTACTTAGGGCACATATGTGTAACAGTGCATGTAGCTAATATGTCAAAAGTTACCTTAGCAAGTTAGTGGCAGAGCCCGGACTAGAACTGAGGCTCCCAGAATCCAACCTTAGGTAACTATTTATTTAGCATCTGTCATTCACAGCAGTGTGAAGATTGAGGAAGTGTAAATGGAACTCCTATCCTTGTTGAAATTATATTTTAGTTGAAAATATGAAACAGTACCCAACAATGCACTCTCCATGTCCAGTGACGGGTATAGAAAACGGTACTTTAAGAGTTCACATGGGGAGAGATGCCCTCCCCTCTCATCCGTCTGGGCAGATGCCTTGGGAAGAAGGGGTGTGCTCTTTTCTGGAGTGTAACACACAAACAGGATTGGAGAGGTGAGAACAGAATGGGGCGAGGGTGGCAGACAGGGGCCACATGGGCAAAAGGCACAGAAGCCAGAACCGTAAGAAAGGCACTGAGCCAACAAGAAAACCCCAAAATGTAAGTTTTCAACTCTAGGTACTAGATAGAATTGCTTCACTTAGGAAAGAATTAATTTACCAACTCAAGACTTTGTCTTTGTGTAGAAATCCCAGAGCACAGTTCCACAAGCTTAACAGCACATCCAGAGATTAAAAACGCCTCTGTTCATGGTTTTTTTTTTTTTTTTTTTTTTTGCCATGGAGTTAGGTTTCTCCTGGTTTCTCTCCAGTGGAAGGCTTTAATTGAAGCAATAGATACAGCAGCTGATACCTTATATTAAAAAAAATAGTTTCACCAGGTTGGCACAGCTGAAGGATTTTATTTTACAAAATCTATAACTAGAGAACATTGGCTTTGCCTTTTGTACTAGAGATGTGATGGAATTAAAGGATTCAAGATCGCAAAGCCTTCATGAATAATTTAGAATCCTCTAGTCCCAGCAAATATTCGCTTCACTTTCTATGTGCCAATATTGGACTCTGACATTTGAGGAAGGTTTAATGGTGCTGAATGCTCCCTAAATCAGAATCATCTTCAAACACACGCACGCAGACACGCACACACACAGACACAGACACACACACACACACACACACTGTCCTTTCAGCTGTTCCTTGTAACTTTATGTCTAAAATCTCAGAATTAATTCATTCTCAATATAATGGGCCTTGCAGTCTACATAATTTATTTTAACAAACACTTAATTGACATTTACTAAGCACATGCCAAATAGCAGCTCACGTTGATCCTCATAAGAAATCTATTAGGTAAGAAAAATAATTGTGCTCTTTTTGCAGCTGGGGTGATGCAAACACAAAGAGGTTAAGTCACATACTTAAGCCACGCCTCTAGTAAGGGGAGGAACTGGGATTCAGATGCAGCTCTCTGGCCCCTGAGTCTATGCATTTCCCCATTAAGCTGCTTCTCATACTGGTCATTAAAAGAGTCATATCGACATTCATGGGCTGCTATAGCCTTTCTGCAAGTACTCAGGAAGGGTCAAGACGTTGGGTGGGTCTCTGCCTAATTTCGAGCATCCATTCTCAGCTTGAATCCCAACCAGCAGTCATTCCTTCCATCAGCTTGTGAATAACAAAAATGTTCTCCATTACCACAGCATGTCAATGACTAGATACAAAGACACAAACTCAAACTGCCAAGGTGTATGATTAGACCTATATCCCCGTGCAGGGTAAAATGGCATTCCCAGGGATAAAAGAAGGCAGTACAACAATTTACAGCCCATATTGGTGGAGCAGCCTCAAAAACGTGATGGGGAAGCATTTGAGATTCTGAATAAATACTGAATATTCACCAATGCAGACTGTGAATTTTCCCTCAAAGGTCATAAATGTCCTCATATACCAAGTAACTCTCCAAGCACAGATGTGTATGGAACACAGAGAAAAGGATCATCTAAGTCTGGACCACACATGAAAAAGGAGAGGCACCCAGACCCGCACAGTGTGTTCTCTTGCCCCGGCTGGCCATGGACTGGCCCAGTTCCTTGCTGTGAAGGATCTGGGAGTGTCTACCAGACTGATGCTACATACCGTTTGTTATACTAAGACTTCATTATCATTATAGGAAGAAAAGCTGGCTCAAGTGAGTCCACTTAAAACAAAAAACAGTATTTCACAGTTGAATGATCAAAACCGTTCAACTGAGGTTTTGTCTTGAACTGGAAATCAAATTTGTTTTGTTTACATTTAACATCATTCTAGGTTCTCATTAAACAAACAATGTTACAAGCACCGCTGGAAGAGGTGGCATAGCATGACACCTCACATTTATACTCAGCCTCCTCGGTGCAATCAAAAAGAGGTTCAATTTTGTAAAAATATCACAGCACATTTCATCAGTGCTTCCAAGTGTCCGTCTTGATCTGTTGAAACTTAGCTCATCCCTGTCCTTGTCGATTTTTCTACTCTTTACTTGTTAGCTACTATAGCCTTCTCAAGGGTTCACTTTTCAAGTGCTTTGTACAAAATTCAAACAGTTCTTCAATGTCACTTTCATCAGCTTCATAAATCCTGCCTCTATTTGAAAGACTAGAAATTTCACTTTGCAAATGTTTTCCATTTGCATTTGCACAGCTATGTCTGATGTAATAAAGACTATGATAAAGAAGGGAGTTTCCAAGAAACGCCTGCCATTTTTCCATTGACTAGTGACTATTTTTTTGTATGATGACTTTCATTTCCTCTAAGCAGACTTGCAACAGAGAGATCAAGTAAATAACAATAGAGGACAAAGCCCTCCTACTGTGACTCTGTTTAAGTAACTGAAACCTTGGAGTTGTCTAGCTTGAGTTCCACCTCCTGAATGTATCCTTTTTATTTTCATCACGAGGTCCTGCATTATAGATGCTCGAGAGAAGTTACAGCCTAATTACCTGGATCAGGTGACCCTAACCTCTGGTAGGACTCTCCCATCTTCATTAAGATACTTTCCATTTTCATTAAGGTAACCAATGACATACAATCAAAAGCCTCCAAAAACAAAACTATTAAAACTAATATATAAAATATTCATTTTTCATTCTTTTTATAGCTTGCCGGGCAGGAATTCTCACATACCAAAAACGATGATAAATCCTGAATACAAAGAGGTAAGCAGAGGCTAAGGCTGAAAGATCCAACAATCAGTCTGGGGCTGTACAGGGAAAACAGAAGAGCAAGTCTAGGATCTATGCAAGGCATTAAATTAGATCAGAGCCTACCACATAATGAATAGCAGGACCCTCAGTAAACAGTACCCAAAGGAGACAGTATGAAAAGACTATTTCAGCTTTAATTATGAATGGAGGGAGAAAAATTCCCTGAGAATTTCTATTAATAACTATATTCTGATCCTCACTGTGTTTGGGGCCAGAATTCATGCTACCTATGGAGCCCCTGTGATCCCTGGTGTAAGTGTCCACAGGCACAGGACAAAACCCTAAACAGAGACCTCAAAGAACTCCTATACATAAATGTCCATGAAATGTATTTCACAATTCAGAATCAGACAGTACATACAAGGATAAAAGGCATTATGAGTAAGAATTAACAGAAGGAATAAACACCAAAAGCAAACTCACAAAGAAGTAGAATTCAGAATTATCAAATACAAAATATAAAATATACATCTAGTATGCTTGAAGAAATTAAAGAAGATATCAAACTCATAATGCATAATTAATAATCATGAAAAGGAGCCAAACAAATCTTCTAAAATTGGAAAATGCAAAACTAACCATCATGAGAGGAACTGAATAAATCTTCTAAAATTGGAAAGTGTAAAAAATAAAATAATAAATAAATAAATTTAATTAAAAATAATAAATAAAGTTAGAAATACAAAAGATGGGTTAAATCAGAAGATTAAACACCTCTGAAGAGAGAATTAGTGAACTAAAAGATAGATTTGAGGAAATATTCCAGAATAAATCACAGAGATATAAAGAGATATGAAGATATAAAAGTAAGTATTAACAAGGAATTGAGAAATATGATAATAGAGTAAGCTGGCTTATCATGCATTGAATTGAAGTTTCTAAAGGAGATAACATAATGAGGAGGAAGAAATATTGGAGAGATAATGATTGAGAATTTTTCCAAATTAATGATAGACATAAATCTTCAGATTCAAGAAATCCAACAAATCCCAAGTAGAAAAATAAATACTAAAACATGATTGGAATTAAGACATTCTGAGGTTTTTGTATTCTTTAGGAAGAAAGTAATGATATTAACTGAATTTAGATTTTGTTAACTTAAATATATTTCAATATTTTTAAGAAAAACCCCTACAAGAAAATACATTACTTGAAACTTGTAGAGGGAAAAATTATAACAAAGAAGGAAAAGGAAAAACAGCCCAGTCAATCCAAAAGTAAACAAGAAGGAAGAAGAAAAGTACTAAGAAAAAGCAGAACAAATAGAAGGTACAAAAACTAAATGGTTGAAATAAATAAAATACATCAATAATCACAATAAATGTGAATGGACTAATCTCATCAGTTAAAAGGCATAGATTGTCAGACTGGATTTGTTTTTTTAAATTATATATAGACTATACTGGAAACACACCTAAAACCAGAAGACTAAGAAGAGTTGAAAATAAAAAGATATACATGGAAAATATAAACCAAAATAATTGGAATTAATAATAGCAAAATTGTATTTAAAGCAATATGCATCAGTAGAGATAAATGGAGTCACTAGACCATAATAAAATGCCAAATTTTATTATCATTTCTATTAGAGAATAGACAAATCTTAAACTTGTATGCATATATTAATATAACTGTAAAATATATTTTTAAATGGCAGGATTTCAAGAGAATTTGACAAATCCACCAATATAGAAGAAGACTGTAACATTCCTCTCTAAAGAATTGATAGACCAAGCAACAACAATAACAAAAAAAAAATCAGAAAAAATATAGACTATTTGAACAATACAATTAACTATGCTGACTTGCTCTCTAAAGCTACAGAATTTTTTAAGAACACATAGAACATGTAAAAATATATTCCTAGGCCATAAACAAAGCTTCAATACATCTCTAAAATTGTTATTATACAAACCACATTCTCTGGCAATGCAAATGAGTTAAAAATAAAAAATAAAAAGTTTTTTATACTTCCCATGTATAAAGTTAAAAATATCTTGTTAAGTAGCTCTTATTTCAAAGAAGTAACCATAATTAATATTGTAAAAATACTCTGTAATAAATAATAAATATACTACAAATCAAACTCATGTTTTGCAGCTATACCATCCTCAAAGACAAATTTGTAGGTTTAAATGCTTATTTTAGAAAAAAGATGGGAGTGGTGGAGGATGCGTCAGTAGAGTTAAAAAGCCTAAAAGTTAATAAGCCCATTATACAACTTAAGTAATTCTGTAGAGAACAACAGAATAAAACTTTTTAAGACTTAGAAGAGAAGAAACAATAAAAGTAAGAGCAGAAAAAATAATGAAATAGGAAACAGAGATAAACAAAAAGGAATTAACAAAACCAAAAGCTGGTTTTTCACAAGGGCTTAACAGGGGTCCTCAAACTTTTTTAACAGGAGGCCAGTTCACTGTCCCTCAGACCGTTGGAGAGTGTGCACTGTGGGCCTGGGACGAGTCGGCCACTAAGCAGGACAGGCAGCGGCGGCAAAAACACCCAGCGGGCTGGATAAATGTCCTCGGCGGGCAGCATGTGGCCCGTAGCCGTAGTTTGAGGATGCTTGGCTTGAAACATGGACAATTCTCTTGCAAGATCCATCAAAAAGAGGGAATGCACCACTAAAATAATATTCAATGCATATGTAAAACGAGGCATATTCATCAAGATTCAGGGGAAGTCACTCAAGGTGTTTTAAGCTGTAAAGGATTTAACATATGGAATTAAGGGCCTAAAATGTGTTGTTGCAGTGTCTAAAAGTCTTTCCAGGTTAGACTTACAAGCAGGACTCCAATAATAATTTCGAACTACCCCCAAGAGGAAGCTCTTTCTTCTGAAGCCACTATTTCTTCTATTCTCCAGAGGTACGAGCTCAAGAACACATGCCGGGAGCCACCATCAGAGCATCAGGAAGTTGACACCACAGCCACAGCCACAGTGGCCTCCGTCACCCAGGAGCCTGAGCAGAAATGCTGGAATATACTACACAAAAAACATCAAAACAGGCAAAAGCAGGCAGGAACATATCTCTGCCTCACTTGGGCTTTCCAGATTTCACATCAGTGCACCTAATTAGTGCAAACTACGAAATTTGCCTCTCTAAATAGAAGGGGGGCGGTCAAGAGCGCCAGTCTCTACCACGCAGATCCCTCTACTGACGCATCCTCCACCACTCCCATCCAGCTGTGCTTCTTACATACGAGCACTGAAAATACCTAAAATTAGAAGAGCACTTTTCCCAAACTTCATAGAAATCAGGGCAGAAAAATGTGTTTAAACTCCTATTTTGCTGTCAAATAAGACCAGCTGCCCACTGGCACAAGTCATATTCTGCCTCAACCCACTACCTTCTCCTGTCTTTTACTTCCCCCCTTTTACCTGCCTCTCAAACAGAAGCCCGTGTTTGTATTAAGCAGCTAACATAAGGACTGAATAATTCAAATAACTTCCCTAGTGCCTTTCACTTTGCCTAAGAGGATCTAGAAGCAGCCGCAGGATAGCCACGTCAGTCAGCTCAGTCCAAAACACAAAACACAGCGATCCAGGCAGTAGCGAGCTAAAGACAGATCCCTAATGGAAAGTGACATGACCCAGGACACTGGAGTGTGTCCCTTTAAACTAAGAATCACTGCCATCAGCTGAATATGAAGAATTGTCAACATTTTCTGGGCAAGTGACAATTTGTAAAAAGCTGATAGAATTTTTGTGAAATTTTAAGGCATGTGCCAATTTATCCACCGAAGTCTGAAGAGCTCAATGAAGTTGCCTGGTTGTCCATATCATCCAAAAAAAGGTAAAGCAAAATCTCTTCCCAAAATCTTTATTGGGTTCAAGTTCCTATATGCAGGATGGTATTTTAATATTTTAACAGGAAAGGAAACACAGACCGCAGGTTATAAGTAGCATTAGTGGCTATGTGTCACATCACACACTAGATACACAGCACTTTAATACAACATAGGCAACATAGCATGGCATAAATATCTGCAGATGTCCTTTGTACTAGTTTTCTATTGCCACGTAACAAATTACCACAAATTTAGTGGCTTAAAACGCCACACATGTATTATCTCACAGCATCTGTGAGCAGGAGCCCAGGCGTGGTTTAGCTGGGTTCTCTGCTCAAGATTTCGCGAGGCTGGAATCAAAGGGCTGGCCCGGGCAGAGTTCTCTTCTGAGGCTTGGGTTCTTTGGCAAGTTCACCTGGTTGTCAGCAGAATCCGCTTCATTACAGCTGTAGAACTCACGTCAGCTTGTTCCTTCAAGGCCAGCAGGAGAGGGAGGGTGTGATTTCTTCAGCCTCTGGCCCATAGAACTTCTTTTAGAAGGCTCACCTGATTAAGCCAGGCCTGTAATGAATTCTTATAATTTCCTGTTGCCTCAGCATCCATTTGAATACGGGTTTAACTTTCTCATACCCGAAGCAGGGCCCAGCCATCCTTGACACAGTTTGCAGTTCGACACCACACCCAGGTGGCTCAAGCTGGTGGCCAGAGATAAGAACTTAGAGGCATCTCTCCTCCTGGCAGGCTGGGCTCCTTGCTTGCCCTCTGCTGCCTTTAAAAAGGGACTGGTCAGGCATTTGCCCGCAAACTTAAAGTGACCCACACCCTATTCCCTTGCATACACCGCTAGCTGCCACTCCGGCTCTCTCAGTGCCTGACCCTCATTCCTGCCTCGCATGACGTGGGGACAGGGGGCTGCCCTCCTGACTCATTGCCCTCCTTGCCCCGAATCTATAAGTGAAAATCTTTGAACTTGTTTCCTATCGAATTTACGCCCTCCAACAGATAGTCATTATATAACGGCTTTTCCCCTGCACACTGGGAAGAACACAGGGTTGGGCTCCCAGCGCCACAGTGATGGTCAGGAAGGCATGAACTGGACACGGGCCAGATGCAAGCCACGGTGGCGCCTGACAGTGTAAACAAGTGTCCCATGTGAGAGGCCCCCTGGTTGCAGGTCAAACAGCTAGGCATTAGGCTGTCCAGCAGGTAGGAGAAGGCACGCCACGAACACCCACGTCCAGCGTCCTTTACATTCCCGCTAGGGTTGCCAGCCGCCCTGGTACTGAAACCCCAGTTTAGCGGGGGGCTTTCAAAATAAGGCCCACACAGGATAATCTCTCTTTTGATCAAAGTCAAGTGATTAAGAAACTTAACTGCTCTGCAAAATCCATTGACCTTTGCCATATTTTATTAGTTAGAAGCAAGTTAAGAGTCCCTCCCACACTCAAGAGGAAGGGAATTATGCAAGGGAGTGTCATCTTAGAATGCTGCCCATTTATACCCTTTATGTGGCAAAATAGTGAGGAAGCCTCTGTACATTCTTCCCTACCAGGCCTATGGCTAATGCTGTGTTGCAATATTGAAATGAGCAATCCGGTCTCTCAGAATATCATGCTTGTTGTCATTGTTGTACCTCTATTTTTAGTTACTCATTCAACAAACATTTTTCTACAGGCTACAACATACCAACTACTGTTCTGAATGCTGAATATACAAAAATGAATAAGCAACAGCTCTTGTCAATGAGGAAATCACAACCACAATCACCTTGTCCCAGTAGCTGTACAACAGTAGAGTCTAGTTGGTCTTTTCTTACTTTATTAGTCAACTATTTTGCTACATTACCTGCTGTTTTTCTGCAAAACCCTTTCTGTAGCATGACTGCAGAGTTGGTGGGTAAGCCTGATTTTATTGTGACCCTGAATGCTGGAGCCTGAGCCCCAAACCAGATGTTTCAGGAAACCATTCTTACCTGCTCTGTGCTTAGTGAAAAGAATAATGTCCCGTTTCAAACAAGCTACCCGAGCAAAGACCCACAGCCTTTCTCTTCTGCAAACCATCAAGGAGAAGAGCAAAACTGCTTCAATAGCAAACCTATTTTGAGCACGTTGGTACAAACTATTCATGTTCGTACCCAGCAGTAAACCAAAGTTCTGATAAACCAGCACTCTGGGTTTGTCACCCACAGCCAGGCATCCACTGAGCACCTGAGGATGTTTCTGAAGTTATCCATCTGGAATCCCAAAGCTTAAGTGGAGAATTTGCCCAGGAATCCTCAGTGAATTTAACCGAATTTGGATCTCGAGTCACCACACGTATTATCTCACGGAGCAGTGCATGTGACCCCTAAGGCCCAAACCAGAGCAATGGTCCCAGAGCCTGGTTCCCTCGTGCAAGAATGACATGGAGAGATTATAGGATGACAGGACATATTCAAGGTGTTTTCCAAAAATAACCAATCACTTTGGTGTTGCTCAACTTTGCATGTTTTATGAGTAATTAAAGTAAACTGCTTGGTAACAATTCCTACTTCAAAAGAAAATAGCGTGTTTATGTTTTACCTAAGTGTTCCATCAGCCCAGGGAGGTGGCCCAGGGTGAGAGCTGTCTGCTGACAGGCAGATGAATGTATATATTATGTGGGTAACATAATATGCATATATGTAACATATGTATGTGTATGCACACAATACATATAATATGTATGTGTATGTAACACATTATACATCAAATATGTATGAATTATATAAATAATATACATATACTAAATGTAATTATACATTACATATTATAATATATAGTATATATAATTATCTGCTATATAATTTAGTTCAAAATGTTTTCTTCACTTGCCCAGGCATGACACCTACAGTTATGACTCCAATTTAGTGTCCAAGAATATATTTTGGTCAACTAACTACACTAACAATCAACTGTAGCACCCAAAAGAAAACACCAATTTTTTTTTTTAAAAAAAGAAAGAAACGACTCTTACTTATCTGCTTAAAATTACAGTACCAGGCCACGATGCTAAACTCATTCAAAGACAACTACTATTATTAAATTTCATTTTGCCTTTTCTCATTTCCTTCTTCTGAAGAGCCCTTCTATTTTGGACATTAACATAAAACCATACTCCAAGGAGCACAAGTGCTTTGCTAGTTTGACATCTTCTTCTCCCCATTCAACCGGACAAGGGGCACTCCAATATGACTCACTGTTGCCCGTAATGATGGTCATACTCCCAACACCATGTTCAATTTGAGCGCCACATCTTAAGGAAGAAATGGAGAACTTGTAGGCCAAATTCCTCAGAAGAATCCCAATTCTCCCTCCTTTAACTCTTTTTCCCTTTGCTCCTTCTCCACCACTGCCCTTCCCTCTCCTTCCCCCAGGAGTAGTCACACACTCACACACTCACACACACCCCCACCTGCTTTTCTGATTCCTAGTAGAGCTCAGGTGACTGGTGCAGCATGCTTGCTGTGCACACCTGTGAGACCCAGTAACTACAGGTTCAGCAAGAGACTGTGTGTAAAAATCAAGTGATAATAATATGGGATTTTGTCAGTCTACAGATACAATATTAATTATTTACCAAAAAAATGAGTTGCACCTGCATTCAAAATGTAACTACATCAAATAAAATTTATAACATGCAGATGGTTTCAACTCTTATCACATATTTGTTTTCTTAAAATAATTATGTTAAAAGAGGCTCCCTTAGGCAATAAATTCTTATGTTTAACTTAAGTCCCATTTTCCATCTTAACCAGGCTCTTCTGTAATAAAACCAAAACTCATCTGACATGTTTGTAGAGCACTTTATCCAAAGAGTCCCAAAGGCTTTACAGATTTCATTCTATCAGAGGGAAGGGAGTAAATTATTCACTTTACAGACAGCTATGAATAACGTTTCCTGGCTACTTCAGCCAACTACTTCTAACGGTGATAAACTAAATCAGGTTCTCCCAGCCATTTACAGGCCAACATCCATCTGTAAGCTTGCCAGGACCCAGAGACTAGATCTACTCTCCCCACGTCATCTCTCCATCCATCTTTCCTATCTTCAATTACACACCATCTTTCCCCTCTTCCCTCTGATCCTTACCCACCAGGTCAAAATGTGGAAACAGAAAATGAGAACATTTCAGACACTTAAGAATCAATGCACTAAATGGTCCCCTGTTACTCTGAAAGGTTAATGTCATTTCAAAGAAAGAGCTTTCATTCCTTCTTAAAAGCCTCCTTTTGCCATTCATTCCCAAAATTAAACCCAGTCTTCTAACCTGCGTACTGCCACTGGAAGCAAAATGGAAAGAAGGAGCAGGGATTGGTCAAAAAAATATAAGTAATAAATAATGTCTAAAGACAGACAATATTTACATGCATAAATTGTAACAGCCACTAGAAAATCATCAATAAAACACAAAAGAAGAGCAAAAAAAATAAAAAGAGCTGCAGAAGATCTCTAGCAAGGATCCAGTGAAAAGGCCCATAAACACCCACTTCTTTATAGTGGGTGATGCTCATTCTCAAAGAGAAAACCAGAATCATCCCATTTTTGCTCAAGGAAAATAAAAGATATAGAAAATGTGTCAGTTGAATGTTATTAGTTTTTGGAAGATTCAACAATAACCTCCCTAGATTCATTCTATCAACCAACATTAGTCATGATCCTACAATGTCGCAAGCACTGTGCTAGGAATGGAAAAGGTATAAACGTGAAAATCCCTGCCTGGAAAATGATGCTTTGGACAGAGCTTTATGTTTCCTACCATTGGCCTAGACTTAGCTGGGAAATATCTTGAAAGAGCTAACCATGGAACTTTTAATTTATCATTAGAAGCATACACACCCCCAAAATATTCTTTTTAATGTTAACATTACTTACATTATAGTAATAAATATATGCAGAACTACAGATAAACATCTTTACAGATTAAGAATCAATGCACTAAATGTTTCAGCTTCGCTCTGGTAGCTAATCAATCCAACAGCAGTTTATTGCTGTGTATATGCCAAATCAATAAAAAATACACCTTAAAAATACCTATAAAAGCGAATGCTATAGAACAAATACCATGGGACTACAAGAAGCAATTATACTGTACAATTATATAGCATAATACCAACAGCAAGTAGTTATCTTAACTGCCCATGAAAAATTATGAGAAGTTTCAAGCTAACCTGCTTCCCATTACATCTTTCTCAAACAAAATCCAATATCAAGAAGTATATTATAGTCTTTTATTCACACATTCTGGCACTGTCGCCAAAATTAAAGTGTTCAGTTCTAAATAGGACTAATAAAATGATTCAAAAATTGTATTCAAAGCATGGGCTCCCTTTGGTTCCAAGTGGGATACTGCTAAGGCTGTAGAAAGACCATGTCCGCACACTCAAAAAAGCAGTCTGTTCTCTTCAGCCCACCTAGTTGAATCCTTTTATGGCACCATATTACTCTTCTTTGTTCCTGCTTTACTGAATATGAGAGAAATGCACTGTTTTGCTAAAGCTGGACATATTTGGTACTGACCCTATGATTTCTTTAGTCCCCAGATCTTCTGTGGTTGGAGATTTCTGGTGTAGCCTAAGCTTTGCTTAGCATCTGGTAAGGAACTTGCTTCAGCAGTGGCAGGCACGTCACCCATGCTGGAACAAAAGTTTGTATGGCCAAAGGCAAGAACAGATAAAAAGAAGGAAGGGAAAAGAAGAAATGAAGGGAAGGAAAAAGTAGAGAAAATAAAGACATAAGAAGAAATGGAATGAAAGTTTCTAGTATGAAAATCATTCTCATATATAATAAGTGTTCTGAGCAACAGATGGAAAAAATTGGGAAAGTGTGGCCTGAATACTCAGACGACAAGGATCATTATCTTCAATTATTTAAACAGGTGCCACAAAAGGAGCAATGAGACTTATTCTCCAACAACCCACAGCCCAGAGAGTCAGAGCTGCTGGGTGAAATTCTGTTTCAGTGTGAGAAGGATTTCCTAGAACTAGGTCCTCAGTGCAGGAATAGGCTGTCTCAGGCCCCAGCGAGCTCCTGTCACTAACCAGCCAGGACCAGATTATCTGTTAAATGAGCAGAAGAGAATCCTGCCTTTTGGAGGAGTGAACTTGATGACTTCCACAGTCCTTCTACATACCTGCCTCTTGAGAGAGAATGGTATCATGTGCCCTAACCATTACAGGCAACAGGTATCAGACAGAGAAAGTATCTTGGCTGTTCTAGAAGGGAAAACCTTCCAGAAATGAAGAGCACCTAGCTGCTTCCCAAAAATCAAGAATTAGACCATAGAAATCCAAGGAGGTGTGCCCTTATTAAATGTAATGCTGAGGAGCAAAGTAATGTCCACTAATATAGAGGCACACAACTCACAGTGCCAAACACAGATGAGAATGTTATTCTATTAAGTAAATAACCAAGCCTGAGTTGCCATAATACAATTAAGAGAAGAGTTTGAAAGGCATCAATTACGCACATATTCCTTTTTTGTTTAGATTTTTGTTTTTTATTTTTGCTCCATAAATGATTACCCCATATCTGAAGCTAAATTAGATGTTCTGCGTTTTGCCACGATGGAGTAACAATTTCACAGGAACACAGCAATCACCTTTCGCTGGTTTTGTTCCGCTTTTGTTTTCGCACCCGGCCTAAAGCGTTTCAGTGCTGCAGCACCGCCCGGGAAAGCGAGTCCAGCCACGGGGTGAGGAGGGGCTGCAGGTGGCCGGCACAAGCCTCCCCCAGGCTGCAAACCTGCCCACAGCTTTGAGACGCGGGCAGCTGGGGCTCCCATCTCGCCCCAGTATCTTCAGGGGTTCAAGGCTGTGCACTCATATGTCTCACATGGCTCCATCCTCGTCACCACTGAGCCTCCCCATAAGTACGCGTCACCCCTGGGAACCCACCAGCTCTGGAGAAGAGCGACAGTCGGACAGCTTCAGGCACCGCACAGGCGCCTGAGCGGATGCGGAAGCTACGGGCCTCACTTCCGCTTGCACTTCATTGGTCAGCGCGGGTCACGGGGTCGCTCTGACCGGAAAGGGGGCGGTGCAAGCATCCCCAGGTGTCTGCCCCTAGGCCGCCAAGGCGAGATGGGGCTGTCAGGGAAGCGGCCTCCTGCCTAGTGTGCGTGCTCTCCCAGGGGGAGTCCTGATGCTGGCTCTGGGCCCAGAAAGAGCCGAGGTTAGGGCTTTTCAAACCTGGCGGGCCGACAGGACCACCTGGAGGCCGTGAAATAGTGGCAGTTCCGCAGCCCCGTCACAGGCCACCAGGTCAGAAGCTCAGGTTATGGTTTCTGAGCCACTGAGCCAATGGCGTCCTCAGACCTTTTCCCGCCCCACTGCGCCCCAAGTCCTCCATTCTAGGACCGCCTGTAGTTTGGATTTAGAAAGGAGCCTGTGGTCAAAATCTGCACGTACATTTAACCTCCCCGGCTGAGTCCGTCAGAACGTTAGTATGCCACTGCCTCTTGAATGTTTATTGCTCACATTTAAATGTTATCAGAGTCAATGGTGGCTTTGAGAGGTTAAAGCTTTAAGATAAGGGGAAAACTAACCTTACAATTCAGCCTAGGCCGCCCAATGCCTGTGACTTCTCAGGCATGATAGCAGGTCAGACATCGTAAAGGAAGTCATCCAAATGAGACATCTTTTTCATTAGGGTTTACCAATTAACTGAGAAAAGAAAGAAGTATTTAAAGTATCATCATTTTTTTTCCCCTGAAGGTGGATGGAATTTCAATTTTCTCCAGGTAAACGTGGACCCATTAAATTGCTTTTTAAATGATTTCTTTGTCTTTACAATTCTTGCTACAGCAAATTCTCCTCTTCATTCCTAGCTCTTTTTACTGGAGGAGCCCTAGAGAAAGTAGTTTGGGGAGCTCCATCCTTATTAGATGCAGATCAAGCAGATCCTGTTCACTCAGTTTCAGCTTTGCTTTCATGGCATCAGGGGCGAGATATTATTTGCAAGCAGCCAAGGTAATTACCATCCAGCAGGGTCCAATTGTTTTCAATTAAAAGCTTTACTGCAGTCTTTAGTTTTAATACCATTGTGGCCATCTGCTTTCGCTGAAGATCTACCAGCCAAAAGCCCAGGCCACATCTTAATGCCATTAACTCCTGAGAGTCATTTTCTTCCAGAATGAAAAAACTCAATAGTCTAGGGAAAATGTAGGAACGGCCCCACGTATCTTTGGTGACCTGGAGAAAGCTGTAGGTAGGACTCAGAAAGGTTATTCTCAAAAAACAAGCACTTCCTTCTCTTGCCTGAAGTACTAGGTAATTGTCTTAATTCTCTGCTTCACTTCAACAGAGGATGTTTAACGGCTCCATTGCCTGTTTTCAATCCAGCCTAAATATTCTATAGCTCTATTATAAAATGTCTCTGAACTACAATTTCATCAGATGTATCACTTTGGTAGAGACATTTTCCATTTTTGATATTCAATATCAATCCAGCTCTTTCTAGTTCACCAAGACCCAAAAATCTAGGTGTGGGTGAATTGTAAGGAGCTACCCAGGGTACCTAATGGATCTTCACAGTGTGGTAGAAGGTAATTTAAAACATTCATAGCATGGAGCCTGCAGCCCATTTCATAGGCCAAAAAGTTATTAGGCATTAATTTGAGGGTTTTGTTGACTTATCAGGGGTAACAGCCCAAGGCCTAGACTTGAGTTCACAGCACAAGCTTAGACCACTCCTGATGGCGCACACTGTGCATTTGGCTCTACCAAAGCTGTTTGCACAATGCCCTTCTCCTTTCCTGCCTCTATGAGAGAGGCTCCTTTGTGTTCCAGATGGCCATGGCCCATAGCCCTGGCCAATAAGATGGAGGTGCAAGCCCCAAAGGAATGATCACCTTCTTGGAAAAAAAAAATAAAGGCAAAGCCTTACAAAGAGAAGGCTTTGGGCCCCTTCAATTCCTTTGCCTTTGTCTTTTTTCTGTGTCTTGGACTTGGAGTCTAAAGGAACAGCCACTACCTTGTGACTATGGGTCAGTAGGCTTGAATCAGCAAGCCTGAAGGCAAAAACATAAATAGTAAAGATGGTAGAGCAGAAATTCAGAAGGAATCTGAGTCCCGAACAGCATCAGACCAACCCTGAACTGCTGGTACCTAGACTTCTAATATGTGAGGCATGAAAATCACTAGCGGTTTCAGACCCACTGGTAGAATGCACTGTTATTTGACCAGAAAAAAAAAGAAGAAGAAGAAGAAGAAATCCTAATGGCTGGAGTAATCAAAACCAAGAAAATAGTCACAAAAGAGTCTGAGAAAATCAGACGTATCACCCTCCCGGTTCCAGACCAAGAAAGCATTTCCATTTTGAAGCAGTAAGATTAATTTCTTCATTCTAAAAATTGTAAGGGAAAAAAATATTGAATGAATTAGCCAAACTAAATGAATCTTAAATGCACAATCAGTAATCTCTGTGTAATAATCATCACTATTCTACAAATATTTCTGGATTCTCTTCTTCTGGGAACATGGTAGGATTGAGCATCCCTGCTCCCTCCAACACGACACACCAGGGTTGCTTGTTGCAGCAGCATGACCTGCCTGCCTGCTACACCAGCTAACAACCCAGCTCTAGAAAATGCAGGGACATGGAGTTGGAGAAAAGGGCCTGGGAAAAGGCTAAAAATCTTGCTAAGGAATTTTCAAGCAGATATGCCAAGGAAGGTCATTGAAGAGTAAAATACAGGAGCAATGGTTTCCAAACGATTCCTCACATTACAATCACCTGAGGGGCCTTCTAGAAATCCTGATGTCTGAGTCAACAGGCTGTGCAAATTAAATCAGAATGTCTGGGTAGGGGCAGGGGTGGGGGAGCCAAGCATGGGGATGTCATAAAGATCCCCAGGTGACTCCAATGTGCAAGAAAGCTTAGAAACCATCCAGTCAACTCACTTTTTTGATGAGTGTAAAAACATTTATCTCAAGAAAGTCAAAGAGCAATGGCTGGTCCTGCCAGGAAAGGAAACTAAGGAGGCTAAGATCTAACTGGGAGGGCAAATTGCAGCCTATCCATCCGCCCAGATAGAAAGGGGGCTCCTGTAATGTCAGCTTCATACGTCCTTAAAGAGACCCCATTGTCTGCCACTTCAGTTACCTAATGTCATCTCAAACAGTCAAATTTTCAGCAAAATATGGTAACATATTCCCTGAGGATTTGTAAATTGCCTATGAGCACTGAAATTGCTGTTGTGAACTGCACATTCCCCAAGCAGGCACAAGCCATCGTCCTCCCCAGAGGTGTTGACTTAGGTTCCAAGCCGAGTCCTGGTAGCTCCTCCAGTTTTGAGTCTCAGTCTGGGGCTTCAGAGTTGAGGAAGAGGCTGCCTCTGTAGTCAACGGCTAGTCCTGACTGCAAAGTCCTGCCCCACCTGCAATTTGCAGAAATCTCATCCTATTGAATTGCCCTTTCTAGAAAAGAGCACAGTCAGAAATTAGATGTTTATAAGTTCTTCGTGCATAATTGGCCCCCAAAATAACCCAAACTATTTTTTATAAGGCTTTGACAAACCTGAGTAGGGTTAGCCCAACCTAGAATAGTCCCAGGGAACCTGAGAAAAACAAGCTGAGTGTGCCCTTCCAACACAGGTTTCTGAGGACTTCAACCCCACCCCCAGCCCCTTCTTTGTCCCCCTCACCACGCTGCACATCCTCACCCCCACCCCCACCCAGCGGTCCTTCCTGCCAGGCCTTTGTAGTCACTCAAGAATCTGTGCACGTAGTACAGCAATTAGATGCTTTCTCTCAGATGGCTTGGCTAATGGCCACTTCCTGTGGTTGTCAAATGAAAAAAGAAAAACTAGCATATCCCCAATGACTTATTGTATCACTTCCCGTATCTGACTATCTGGCAGCCAATGTAATTTAACATCACTTGTAAATTAAGAGCCTCTTGCACGGATGCCACAGCTGAGCCCTCCACCCCGTTCTGCTGATTAGAAAGAAACCTTGCCAGGACTTCCATTATGAATAGTCATTTCCTAAAGTGTAACTCCAACAACACTGACATCTAATCATATATTAAATGAATGAATAGGAGCTCTATATCCCCCATACACCTCTGATCTCATGCTGAAGATTAGTGACTTCCTTTCATCTCTCCCAGCTAGCGCTGTGCCCATGAGGTCAGGTTCGCCATGACCCCCGCAAACACAGCCTTCCCTTGGCGCCCCCACCAGGTGCAGCCTCCAGCCAGCCCTCGCACCCCTCCCTTCACACCCTGGCCTGTGATAAGAGTCAAGGAGAGCTCAAGCTGGGACTCTCATTTTACCCCAACTCCTGAGATCCCCCCTGTGCAGGGGCCAGACAGCTCCATGAGGCCCTTGGTGCCACATGGAACCAAACCCCATCCTTCCACGTCCAGCCAGCCCGCTGGCTCTGGCTGCAAACAGCTGAGGCGATGGCGGTCAGGGCTTGACTCTAAGCAGATCTCTGGGCCAGCAGCCTCCTCCCCAGGGCAGCTTTGTAGGTAGGAGGCAGCACTAGGTGCACATCACCTTGTTGATCTTAGCCGAGAATCCCTTTCTAGCCTGGCTCACACTTCGGGGGAAAAGAGTACCTTGATGCCATACGTGGTTTTGCATGTGTGTTCGTTCCATTCTGTTGCTTTGTTTTCTCGGTGTAGGACTGTGAATGGTGTTGGTGTCGGATGGCCCAGTTTGCAGGCTGGCTTCGTTTGATGCCTAGCAGGCCCCCAGCAACCCTTTTGGAAAGTGAGCTGTGTTTGGGTAAATCAATCTCTTCAACCTCAGATTTCCCATCTATAGAATGGGGATAATACTATACTCAGGATTGGTCTATATTCAGGATCACTGTAAGGATCAGTAAGTTAACAAATGTGAAAATACTCTAGGAAATGAAAATATATTAGCTGTCATTATTGCTAAAAATAAGAATAGACTAACCAAGTTAGTCCTGACTTTGCCATTTATGGGCCATATGTCCTTAAACAAGATACTTAAACTTCCTCAACCTCAGGAGCTTCACACAACTCCCAGCTCATTCCTAAGTTTGTGGTGAAGACTGAAATGAGGTGATATAAAATATGTGCCACAGCACTTGGCAAAAAGTAAGAGCTCGGTAAATGGCAACTGCTTTTATTTTTCATTGTTAGTGTTTTTATTGTTTGAATAGAACAAAGCAGATAAAAGACTTGTCCAAGAAAACAAGCGAGATGCCATTTTTACATTTTATGAGTCTCAAAAAGAAAAGATCAGGGAAGCAGGCTTTTCACATTTCTAAAATGACTTTGATTCAGAAATAAAGACCAATGTTTGATGGCTTCAGAATATTGTCTAACGAATTTGGGAACTCTGAAAAAAATATGAGAGCAGCTGACACACTGCAGCTTAAATATAATCAGTCACTGAAATTGCTCTGCAATTTGTTTCAGTGTTTTCCTGTGGATTTCTTTTTTTAACCATACATGTGCCCTAAATATATAATTATATGGCAGAGTATAATAGCTCATTTAGAGTTATTGAGGTCCATTATATAATCCAATAGGACTGTGGGACGGGGTTTGGAGAGGGTGGTGGTTATTAACTTGAGTGAGTATCCAACATGAGCATGAAGCAGATGCTAATGGATGGTCTTAGCACCAATTTTCTCTTGCCTGCGCCCATCTCCCAAAAGACAGACATCGCTTTCCTGCTCCTAGGACAAAATTGTTTTAAATTAATGATATCAAAAGATCAAAGAAGTCTCCATGTAAAATTTTTTAAGAGCAGAAAATAAGTGTGTACCTGTGTGTCTGCGTGAGTGTGACTATATGTGAGTGTATCTGCCTGTTTTTGTGTATCTCTGTATCTCTGTGCGTGTATGTTTCTGTGTGTGTCTGCCTATCTGCATGTGTCTGTGTGCGTGTCTGTGTGTATGTCTGTATGTGTGTGAGTGTGACTGTGTGTATGTGTGTCTGTGTGTGTCTGCCTGTGTCTGTGTGCGTGTCTGTGTGTATGTCTCTGTGTGTGTAGAGTGTATGTTCCAAAATGCTAAAAATGGCGGCTAGGATATAGAAGATACTCAATTTTTCAAGAAATGAATAAATGATGCAAATTCTGCCCCTCCCCAGACCCCTGTCCCTCGTACCAATCTGTAGAATGTGTGCATGTGTATAACTGCTAGCTAAACAAGAAAACGCGTATTTTCCACCACCTTACTTGGATTTAAAATGGAATTGGCCAGAGACATGATCTTCCAGTAGAGTTAATCACCTTGCCAATATATCCCTGTTGATTAACTGATGGATTCAATGCAGCCTTTTGTCAATTTCCATTCCTTTTGGATATTTTCTCTCTTTCAAGACAAATTAGTCAGGGCATTAGAGACCATATACTCAAAATCTACTACCTAATTTATTTTTAATCCCAAGAAAAACTAAGATTGATGAAAGCTTTGCTATGCCTTAAACAGTCGACTGCTAAGGGACAGGGACAGAAATGCTCACTTGGCCCAACCCCCATATGCGACCAGGTTTTGAGTCATTTGGGTGAGGAGTCCATTCTGCTCATTTAAGCCAATTCCAACTGAACTGGTCAATCTTTAACTTAACGCACTTGAAGTTTATGCAGAAGGGCATTTCATCCAAATACATTTGTCCACCTAAGGGACCCTCGCAACGCTTCATCAGGAAATCGCCACACACACACACACACACACACACCCACGGGGCCAGCAGAGCCCATGCTGCTCTGTGTGTGGCCAAAATGCCTCACAGGCTACCAGAGTGTCAGAATTCCTGCCACCGGGACAACTACACCAGGCCTGCGCCCAGGACTTAAATCTGCTCCAAGGATGCCCTAATAAAGCCCTGGTCTTCTCTCTGGAATTCACAGGAACCTTCTGGGGTTCCCAGACACCTGGGACAAACCAAGGGCAAGAGTAACCACCACAGGATAACGTCACAGTGACTACAGCACTCCAAGTAATTCCAGGCAGAATTAGATTCTGGGATCCGTGTCTCTTACTTTCAAGGCTGCAGCCCAGGAACAGTCCGGGCCCAACAGTCCTGACCACTTGTCCTCACTCTCCCACAGGACGCTGGGTAAATGCCACAAACTCTATGTTCCCAGGGGCCCAGATTTCTTCCTGTCGTTGAAAAGGAGCCATGGAGGTCCCCAGGAGGGGATGTAGGTCTTAGTGTGGCAGAGGAGCCCATCGTATGGAGGCGGTGACCAAGGGCAAGAACGTTTATCCCAGTGCAGAAGGACGACTTCTCAAGAAGGTGCAGAAGGGGCCGTCTCGAGCCAGTGGTGGGTTTCGGGACGCAGCGGGATTGAGACAGGCGCTTACAGTGGCTCAGCAGAGGGAACAAGCTGAGCGGTGCAAGGCAGGATGGAAGGAAACGTCCTGGTGAGGACGACCCGGAGCCTTCCAAGTCTTTCCCTGATGCCCTCACAATGTTTCCATATGGATTTGGGTAGACTGGCATTCAACTGTCACTCTAACCCCACAGTGACACTTTGACAATACCCTCCTTCCCTTCCTGCAGCCATTACCTGCTTCAATCTTTCTCTCAATGTCCCTCACTTCTCTCCAAAATAAACCCTCCACTCCAGCCAGAAGTGGCGGCTTCTCTCAGCAGATGAGCTCAGCTCACGTTCCCAGCAGCCAGCAGCGTTTATGTGAGGCGCTGCTGCAGCCTTTGGGATTCGTTCTCAGGATTCGTCCAGAAAAGCTCCTCACCCAGAAAGGTGACTGAACACTGTGGGGTCCCACTACCCCATCCCTGCCCTCTGAGCCAGCAAGCTCCTCAGCCTTCCCTGCCCTAGGCTTTGTTTTTGCAGCTCTCCCCACCAGGAACACCCTCCCTTGATTTCTCCACCTGACAAAACCGTCCCCACCTCCCGAGGCCCCGCTCAGCCCACCCACGGGGGCATGCTCCCTGCCGTGAACTCTGCAAGCCCCGACCAAGCCAAGGGCACTTTCTGTGGACGATATGCTCGGCTTAGCACTTTACATGTAGAACTAACTTAATCCACGTTGTAGGTACTGTTTTTAGCTTCCATTCACACTCGGGGAAACTGAGGCACCAAGAAGACAATGACGATGCTCAAGGTCACCACTAATAAGCCAGTCAGGCGCTCCGCCCCCAGCACGCTGGTCCTAGAGCTTGCACGCTGAGCTTGCCCCCTCTTGTTTCTCTTTCTCTTTTGACACTCAGCCCAGCAGAGCCTCCCGTCCGTCAGCTTTGGTTTGGTCACTTTGTGTGCCCATGTGGTCACTGCAATCAGAGTGCCAGTTCCGCGAGGGCAGGACCCAGATGCAGGCTCCTGAGAATGAAGCTGCCAGGTGTCAAGAAGGGGCCCGAAGGCCGGCGCTCTCCGGCAGTGGAGCATTTGGAGGACCCTGGTCAAGCCGTTTCTCTGTGTTGCTTTAAATCCACAGAGTGACCAGGGTCTCTGCTTAGAAGTCCCTCAAATATGTCACTCCTGAGCCCCACGCAAACAGTGGCTCTGTGTCCTTCACCCTGCATCTCCGTGGCACCTCCGTGGCTGGCGCGGAGGGTTTCTATCCCGTCCACACCTGTTTCCTTCCTGGGCCGGAGGCTTCCCCCGGCAGAGGAGGGAATTGCCAGAGTTGGGAGACATTATTAGTTTGAGAGAAAAAAATCAGTTTATACAAGAGCAAAGACTCAGCCAGATTCACTCTAAAGCCCACCGGTCAGGCCTGAAGCCAGAAATCAGCAAATAAAATCCCCGTGTCCCCTCATCCCCAGAGACTGCGGCCGGGACGGCTGGGTTATGTGTGCTGAGACCTGATCCCTGAGCAGAGCTGAGTCGGCCGTGGCGTGACCGGAGGGGATCAGCTAAGGCTCAGGACTGCAGACACGTCAGGGCCAGGCGGCAGGCGGGCGGCAGGCGGGTCCGGCAAGGAGACGCGATCCCTTCCTCAGCAGGTGCGGTCACAGGAGTTTGTTCCCCACCTGAGTCTCCAAATCCCTCTTGTGGGCCTGGCGCGGTGGCTCACGCCTATAATACCAGCACTTTGGGAGGCCGAGGCAGGAGCATCCCTTGAGGCCAGGAGCTTGAGACCAGCCTGGCCAACATAAGCAAGACCTTGTCTCTGCAAAAAATTTTAAAAAAAGAAAAAAATCCCTCTTGTGGAGCTGCCTATGCTTACCAAAGTTAATTTGATCCCATCAGAAATGTAGCAGGAAATACAGATTGTGATTCACAAATCATCCCATCTCAGGCCTCCCATCTACTTTGACCTCTGCTTGACATTTGCTTCATGATTTCATTTACCTTTTCCTATGCACGCTTCCTTCCCTTGTTTACCTGGATGGCAATTGGATTGAGCAGCTGAATTTTCATGATGCAAGTCAGAGGTCCAGGGGCAGGTCGGGGGAGCTGGCCCAGCAGGCGTAAAGCAAAAGGAGAGCAGCCGCCTTCCACCCGGGACTCGGTTTCCAGGCGCCCTGAGGGGAGCCGCTACGAATTGGGAGAAAGAGGAGATGGGAAGAAAGAAGGCTGGGGAAAAATATACAGAGATATCAAGCTCAAAACTGTCCAGATGAGACCCCCGGCTGCAGCTGCTCTCTTACATGTGCAACGGGCTAAAGAAAATGGACTGGAAGACCGGCCTGGTTTTGAGTGGATCGCATTGCCAAAGCAACACAAACTCACCTGCAGGAGCTGTGACTGTCTAGCCAGTTAGAAACCCTTGATTCCCAGACCTGCGGGAAGTGGACCACAAACGCCATCAGCCCAAAGAAGGGCCTGGGCTCCGGGGCCCGTGCTCCATGTGGCCATGCAGGATCATGGCATGGAAGACCCTCCGAGAGCAGGCTCACTGCCCGAGCCCAGCGGACAGGGAGCTGGTTACTCCGAGAGAGCGGGGGCAGCGGGAGGGCCAACCCACACCTGCTCCCCAGCAGGCCTCGAACATCACGATGGATCCATAACTCCTGTGGGTTGCTCCATTCTTCCTTTATCCAGTGGGAGTCTTCACTGAGGTTAGTCTGGTCATGTATCCTGGTTACGCAGAGCATCGAGTGGAGGTGGGAAGGCAAGCAAGAACTTTAAGCTGGTTGCAGTAAGTGCATTGAATGTGAGGGCTCTCTTTCTTGGGAAGGTGTGACTGTGTTTGGGGGTGGGGAGAAGAAAGTACATGAATATTTCTGTTGCCAAAAGTAGAAATTGTGACAGAAACGCTTGGTTGTCACTTATCTCCTTCTACAGTAAGAGAACCCACAAGTTTCAGATAGGAACATAAGATCCAAGAATAAAGGCCACATGTTCCAGCGCCCTCCAGGTTAGCTGCGGCCGGGTGACTAAGCTCTGGCCAACACCGTGTAAACAGAAACGCCGTGTGCAGCATCGACGCTGTGTCCTCCCAGCACCCGAGAGCTAGAATGTGGACATGGCGGTGGAACATCCTGGACCTTTGCTGCAGAGACCAACACCTTGGGGATGGTAGAGCTACAGGGTGGAGATACCCGGGTCCCTGATACCTCAGAGCCGTGACGTCAGCCCTGGAGCCCTCGTGCCTGGGCTGTTATGCAGGAGAGAAGTTACTCTCTATGCCACTGTGTCCAGACTGCAGCAGCCAAACCCATCTGATCTGATGGAGTATTGAAAGATAAACATTGAGTAAATCCCCCAAAAGAGGGAAAAAGGAAGGGAGGGTGGGGGGAGAAGGGACTGAGGGAGGAGAGAGAATAAAAAAGAGAGAGAGGAAGGAAGGAAGGAAGGAAGGAAGGAAGGAAGGAAGGAAGGAAGGAAGGGAAAGAGAGAGAAAGAAAGAGAAAGAAAAGAAAGAAAGAAGGAAAGAAGAAAGAAAGAGAGAAAGGAAGGGAGAGAGGAAGAAGAAGAGGAAGAAGAGGAAAAAGAGTAAGAGAAAAGAAAAGAAGGGAAAGAAGGAAGAGAGAGAGGGAAAGAGAAACGAAGAAAAAAGTAAGTAAATTAGAGGACAGGCTACAAGATCCAACATCCAAATAATAAGAATTCCAGAAGACAGAACAGAGAAAATGGAGGAGAGGAAATCATCAAAAAAATAATTCAAGAAAAATTTTCCAAAAAATGAAGGATAAATTGGAAGGACCCATTGAATGTCTAGCACCACAGTGAAAACAGATCACCCCAACACACATTGCCATAAAATTATGTCACTAGAGACAAAGAAAAATTTCTATAACCTTTCAGGAAGAAAACAAAGAAACAAGCAATAAAAAACCCCCAGATATTAAAGAAACAGATAACAAAGGATCAAAGAAATCAAGATGTTATCCAGCTTCTCACCAGCAATATTGTACACTGGAGCAAATTCCTCACAATTTTAAAGGGAAATCATTTCTAACCTAGAATTCAGTAACCAGCCAGCGTGTTAATCAAGTACGAGGGTAGAATAAAGATATTCTCAGACAAGCAAATTCTCCGAAAATGTACCTCCTACCACCGTGGAGGTAAGACATGTCCCATAAAATAAGGATTAAACTAGAAACAGAGGAAGACGTAAACTAGGGTCTGAGAAAGCAGACATCTGAGATACGAAAGGCAAGGGAAGTCCCCAAAGGCCGCGCAGGGCAGTTTGACAGTGACAGCTTCGTGGCTGAGCTGGCGGGCATCGGTCTCCGGGTCAGAGGGCGCCGCAGATGCACTCAAGATGAAATCGGTAAAGCGTCTAATGCGTTTGAGGATATCGAGAGAAGATTTATGTAACTAGGGGAGAGTTTTAGCCTAATTGGCGATAAGTACATAGAAAGCTGCCTGAAGGTAGCTTACGTGTGGTAGGCTGGGACAGAGGGTGTCACAAAATAAATAAATCCTCATTCTCCATGGTGCAAAGTCAATGAACAGTGCCTGATATTGAAATAAATGAGAAATATTAATATAAGCTTTTTTTAGAGAAGCAAGGGTAAATACCGAAAGGATCAGCTAAAAGGGACGAAAGTAGCTGTTTCTGGGAAAAGGGAAACAGGAGGAAGCAGTGCTGGACTGCAAGCTCCGTGCATGTTTGCTTCTGAAGCTCACAAAATAGGAAGGAATAAACAGGGAGGGGGAGGGAGGAAGGAAAGAGAAAGGGGGAAAAA
>VBSM01000361.1:103919462-103971534 GCA_008086735.1 Cheirogaleus medius | reverse complement strand
CCGCTCCCCCGCATATGCAAATCCCTTCCCTCTGTCTCACACAGGCACACACACACCCTTAAAAATCAGACATAAGCCCACAGAGTCCTGGACCAGGAGACAAGGCCAGGTGAGAAGCACAGTGATATCCTCAGAGTCTCTTACTGCTCTTGGATTTGGCCCAAGTTTGTCTTCCTGACTTTCTTTAGGATGAGTTCTTCTCCAAGCGCATACTCGATCCTTTCAACATAGTCATTCCCAAATGGCCTGACTGGACCTTGAGTGCCGGGACTCGGGCCTGTGTGTCTCAAGCCTGGGAGACAGGCCCACAGCCTCATGGGGCTTCCCCCAGAACAGAGCAACGCCAGCACGGCTCTGAGTGGGCGGGGGCCTTGGAGCTGATGCTAGGACAAGCTCAAATCACGTAGTTCAGGAAGAGAAGCCTTGCTGGACTGCGGACGCATCTCACACGCGTCAAACAGATTTCCGTGAAGAAGGAAAGCATGAAGACCAAGTCTCAGCCTCAAGAGCTTTGGCTACGTACGCTTGACATTGTCACCTCGATGGAACTTGAGCCATTAGGACAGTAAGTACGCTGTGCTGCAGAGCCCGGGTTACTCACTTGCAATATCCAAGTTAATTACTCTGATGAATGTCAGCTTTTCTCTGTGCGATATAGACATACGGATACCCGGAGAAAATACAAGATTACTTTTGCCCTAACAAACAAACCAAAAAAAACCCAATGATAAAAAGCCATTAACCTGTGTCATTTCAGAGTCTAAATCTGCAGAGCGAAGCTGTTTCCTTTCTGCCTCTAAAGTGAAAATCCTGGCCACTCACTGAACCCATCTAGCCACTCAAAACTGTCGCGGTGGAAACAAGAAAAAGCAAACAAACAAAAAGGAATTCCTGCCAACTTAAGAGTTAGGAGTGACAGAACACATGGGATGAGGAAAGGAAGAAGAGAGACTTTTTCAAAGAGGCAATTTAGAAATTATGGTTTGGGGGAATTTTTAAAAAGCAGCTTAGTACATTTCTATTTTAAAATTAATGACATATACTGGATCAAAAATGCTATTTCCAGCAAATTGCACAGATAATTAAGTCTAATTTCAATGATGTTTGAAATAATAGCTATAAATCTTTATGGGTTCTTGTATTCAATCCATACTGAAAATTCATTTAAATCTTATTTTCATACAGATTTTTCTCAACTTGGTGACATTTTATGAGTTCAGTTAACTAAAGCTATGTCTACAGAACCAAACACTACAGACAAAATGGGAAAAAAGAAAATTATTTGGCAAACTGAAGTATTTTAAAAAAATAGGTTTGTCCCATTTATACATAGGGCCACGTCAGTTCTCTACTGGTTTTCCTTTTGTGGCTCCTGTATCTATAATATGTTGTCAATTCCCATCCCTCAAGTGTCAGAATGAATGGATTGTAATTGTCTCCCATAGACATACTGTGGATTGAAAGTTGTGATAAATACGTAATTTAAAGAACGACTTCAAAAATCTAATTGAGGGTAGACTGGGAAGATGTCAGAGAGTTGTTAGCTTAAACAGATCCCTGAACAAACTGCTGTTGGAAAATGCTACCACCCAGGGCTCAATGCAGTCCTTAGACCTGACGCCCCACAAAATAGCACTGTATAAAGAAATTCGTTTCTGTATTTCCCTTTGACCCTCTCACCCCGGCTAAGAGGTAGGTGAGGCTGCTGAGGTGTCTCATGGGGTGCAGTGGTTCCCACTGGAACATGTCCAGTGGAAGAACCTGCACTGGGACCCTGCTTTCCGAATCCAGACCTCTTGTCACTACATCATATGCAAAGGGAAGTGGTTTACAGTAGAAATGTGCCCTAACCCCAACATGCCATCACCACCTGCAAAAAAAAAAAAAAAAATTAAATGTGTCCCTACCATCTGGCCTGTTTAGCAGAAATTATATTTTGACATGAATGTCTATAATGCTGCCTTCCTTTGACATTTTGTTTCAGGGTTCAGCAAACTTTTTCTGTAAAGGGCCGTGTAGTAAATGTTTTAGGAGTTGCAGGCTATCTGGAAGGTCTTTGGTGCAACCACCAAACTCTGCCACTGTAACACAGAGGCAGCCGTAGACAATGCATAGACAACGCATGTGACTGTGCTCTAAATGAAACTTTATTTACGAACATGTGCAGAGAGCTAGATTGGGCCCGGACGCTGTGGTTTGCCAACACCTGCTTCTCGTGGTACACAGAGACACAGAACGTGGACGCTGCCACCTAAGCCATCCTCATAACAAAATACGGTGCATGGCAAGGTCTGTGTAATGAGTGGAATATTAGTATTTATGTTTATGTTCTTACATTTACATGTCAACACCCACATATTTCGAGAAAAGGTTTCGAAAGGCTTGCGGTAAATCCCCATTTGCAAACGTATGAAAGATATGTGAGTGATCTGAAACTACTCAGAGAAAGTAGGAAAATACATGACTAATCAGATTTTCTCCCAAAATATTCGAGGTTGTACACGGCTAGCTCTCAAACGAGGGCTGAATTAGCACGAGGTTTGGCCTTGAGCCTCCTGGTAGGCCAAGCACAAAGGTCACACCACCATTTTTCAGGGAATATAAAATGTGAAAACACATTTCAAGGAGAAGTTAATCGCATAAAGAACGTTGTTGTATGTGGACGATATCTTTAGCCAAGGTGCTATTAAACACACAAATATCTCAGGATGTAACCTGGAAGCTCAGTGAAGCCAGCCCCTTCTTAATCGCTAGCATAGACCAAGCCCCTTGGCCCTGCTCAGGGCACAAAGCTGGAACTTGGGGCGTGGGCATCTCCCTCAGGCCAGAGTCTCCAAACCTGCATAATCCCATGAATAAGAGACAGGGAGTGTGAGAAGCCACGTAATTAACGTGGGACTTGCTCCCAGAGCACCAAATTTATGTCAAGACTTTGAAGATAGGTAAGGAACACATTTACACCATTTTAAATGCATATATACTGTGGAATGGGATGCAAAATGTACACGACTTTTCAGATCAATACCCAGACTTCAAAGACAGACAGAATTGCTTTGTGATAAAAATCCTATGTTCCAAACTCCGGATACCTGAGTGCAAATTCTGCTGTCCTTGTAGAGCCCTGAGGAAGTTACATTATTTCTTTGAGACTTAGTTCACCAGTGTGTGAAATAGGGCTAAATAATTGCAACTCCTAGGATGCTGTTGGGATCCAGCCACCTGCACAGAGCTCCCCTCTCCATCTGAGTGATCTGGCTGTCACCGCACGACCTGCCTCTCACTCCCAGCTCTGTGTTGTCCCTTCCACCCTTGGAGGGTGGCCCCCTGCTCTGCAGCATCCTTAACGGCTCTCACTGCTAATCTTCTACAGAAATGGAATGGTGTTTCCAAGTATCCAGATCTGGGGTACAGCAGCCTTCTCCACCTCCCTGGGAAACACACCAGTCTGGAGTGGACCAGCGGGTGAGCACTTACCCAGTGACTTCCGGTCTTCACCAGCACAGATGCTGAGAAAATGGTTAAATATCACATTTGACATATAAAAAGATGCAATCAGATCTGAATTATTTTTCATGTTGAAGGAGAAGTTAAATAATTCATATCCCTAAACCACTCTTGTTTGAACAGACATTATTTGTCCAAAGTCTAGTGTTGTCTGCGGTAGGTCACGAATTTGCATTCCTAGCAACTTATTATTTCTTTACAAATATCAGATTCTTACAGAGCACTGCATTTTTTTAAAAGAAAAGAACTTCAGCCTCAACACAAAACCATTTGTTTTTATAGATGTAATCACCCACATTACTTAATTTATATACATTTAATTTTTTATTCAATTCTAAAATTACTTATTGATTGCCTACTGTGTTCAAAGTCCTGACTTTCCAAAAGCTTCCATCCAGGTCAGGGGCCCTGATGCGGGTCAGATGGCATCGCCCCACGAAGAGCAGAAAAGCGAGGCAGAACGCCGGGGAGGGAAGAGCAGAGATTTTCACGTCAGACGACCTGCACTGCGAAAACCCAGCTCTCCACCTGTCTTGCTGGGAGAACCTGGCCTGCGGCTTCATCCCGCTCTGCTTTCACTTCCTTGCCTGTACAGTTAATAGGAATGCCTACCATGCAAGATCGCCCAGGATGAAGACTAAGTGTGAGAATGCTCTCCCCGTGCCTGACTCAACAGTCTGCCAATGAGCAAAATGATTACAATAAACAAAGGCTGTGGCAATCTGAAGTAGGATGGAAAAAAATCATAAAACATACAGGATGTAGGCCAGGCATGGTGGCTCACACCTGTAATCCTAGCACTTTGGAACACTGAGGCAGAAGAATTGCTTGAGGCCAGGAGTTCAAGACCAGCCTGGGCAACATAGTGAGACTCTGTCTCTACAACAAATCTAAAAAATTAGCTGAGTGTGGCTGCACGCACCTGTAGTCCTAGCTACTCGGGAGGCTGAGGCAGGAGGATGGCTTCAGCCCAGGAGTTCAAGGTTGCAGTGAGCTATCATCACGCCACTGTACTCCAGCCTGGGCAACAGAGCAAAACCCTGTCTCTACATTAAAAAAAAAAAAAAAAAAATCTAAAAAAAGTCATTTTCTGTGTAAGTTTATCACTTAATTCTTCTACCAGAATCAAAGTATGCATTCCGATTTAATATTTGGGTAAAAATTTGGCCATAACATTTTGTTTGTAAATCTTAAGTGGTCATTTCTCTTTATGTACAATTATGAAGAGGTAGAGTCTCCTCAGCCCAGAACCTTCCAGAATAGTTGCACAGTTGAAAACATGAACTAATCCAAATGTCCTCGGATGAACCATGGGGCTCTCAGGGACTTCTGTCCAACTGCACAGAGGCCTGGGGACAACAGTCAGTCCCCCTGGGGACAACAGTCAGTCCCTCATCGCCTCCCCTCCCTCCCTGGACATCCAGCCCCCGCTGGGCCTCCGCCAGACGGCTCCCAACGCAAGAGAGAGGGAAGCGCACAGCTGCCTGCTCTCCCTTCTCCCTGTCAAATGGGATCGCTCCAAACGACCATCCATTTTTCCTATTTTTAGCCTCCACTCTTCAACATTCCCCAACCTCTTAGCAGTCCTTGCCCCAGTTGCTTCCATCAAACTCCAGGTAGGGCTGGAAGTGTCATGATGCTCTTCTCTGTGTGGCCAGGAAGTGCCTGTCCCATGTTAACCAGTGTACACACACACTCACGCACTCACACACGCGTGCGCGCACACGTGGCCATTCAAGCCCCCGGAACACTCCCCCATCGGCGGACTCTGGGGAAATCTGCAGCCTGCAGAAGGCAGAGAAAGCAGGAGGCGCTTTGTCTTTTGAATTTCAAAGCACGGCCCTGAGGGAAACAGAAAGCGCTTAGGTCAGGCACAGAAGATTTGGGGAAATCTGCGAGGGCTCAGAGCTCTGCTCTCCACGCTCAGTCCGGAAATGACTCGCTGAGAAGAAAGAGCCAGGGGAGGTGGAGACACGGGCAGGTGTCCGAGACAGGGCTCCTTCCCGCCCACACCCCAGGTGGCCCAGAGGAGGGGACTTCTCAGCGGGCCTGGGAGGCTTGTGGGATCCCAGGGGCAGGAGGACCTGCGCCCCGGGCCCCGGTGGAGCTCTGGGAAGATGCCTGCTCCAGAGGAGACGGCTGCGGGCGAGACTGGGCACCCAGTGCCCTGCACGGCCTCCCGAGCTGCCGCCAGAGAGCTTCGAGAGCGACAGCTCGGGTCCCACGTGGCCTCCAGGCTCAGGAAGAGGGCCAGCCCGAGGGGCCTCACAGACAGACCCCAGGGGCCTGTCAGAGCACATGCAAGCCTGGACCCAAGGCCGCTCCCTGCTGCGCTGTCACCGGGGAAGCTCACCCCGACCTCCCTCCGAAACTCACGCAACTGGTGAGCAGTGGCGGGAAAACGAAACCAAGTGAGATTTAGAGAAATAGAAACAAACTGGGTTTTAGAAAAATTCAGTCGCTTACTTTCCTTGATCCCCCGAGGGTGTAACCTGGAGTCACAGCTGCCGCCTGTACCCCTCAGTCACCCCCTCTTCTGCAAGCGGTCGCAGGCGCCGCCACATGCGCAGCTGCTGGCGGCCGAGGGCTCCGGAAGCGGAAACGTTACGGCCTTTCACGGCGCCGGCGCCAAAGGCCGGGCGGGAAAGCAGTTACGGCCAGTTGTTACGAATTTATTCAAAGTGTTGTCAGATCTAACGCTCGGCCTGGAGTCCCTCAGAGATCTCGCCACCTCCCTTCCTCCCTCTCTCATAACTATCAAGACGTTGGATATTATCAACAAAATATCCTTTCAGTTGTTCCATAAAATAATACGGACTCCCTTCAGGTTTCTCTGCTTAAGCGCGTTACCTGACGGAGGCGTGTGGGAGGGCGGGAGCTGGCGTCGCCGTGGCCGGCAGCCTCTGCGGTGAGCCTCCGAGGAGCCGCCTCCTGCTGCTCCCCCTGGTATAATTCCCTCCCGTCAGGCGTGGCCTGCACCTAGTAACTGGCTTCTAGAATAAGCAAGAGTTATGGATGGTGCTTGTCTCTCACAAAGAGACTGCGGCTTCCGCCTTCCACGCCTTCTCTCCCGCTCACTCTGAGGACGCAGCTGCCTGCCGAGAGGCCCACGCGACAAGGAACGAGGCAGCCTCCCGACGGCAGCCAGTGCTGTCTTGCAGACAACCACATCGGTGAGCTTGGAAGGAAATTCCCCCTGCGGAGCCTTCGGATGAGACTGCAGCCCCCGGGAGACTGAGGCAGAGGCAGCCAGCCCAAGCCGCGCCCAGCTTCCTGACCTACAGAAACGCTGAGGTAATAAAGTTGTGTTGCTTGAATCCACTAAGCTTTGGGGTAATTTATTATGTTATAGAGAACCAACATATCCTATACTGTTTTCTTTAAAAATAGAATTTCAAATTTCCCCTACGTTGGGGAAGAATTGTCTCTCATCTATACATTTAGTGTTTCTCATGGGCTACTCATACAAAAAGCTAAATTTAGTCTGTACCATCTGAATCATCTTGTCCATCTTCTGTCCTGCTTAGAACAGGACCTTAATACGGTCTCCCTGCATTTTAAGTTTTACATTTTTAATTCTTAAAATGAAAGGGAAAAAAAAAAAAGAACAGGAGATATTTTCTCTGCATGTACTATTCATGCTCTTTAAATAGAGAACAACATTCTCCCTCAATCTCAATTTCTAGCCTCTTGCTCTATCAAGTGTTGCAAAATTACATTTTTCCCTACATTACCTGGAAAGATTGTTCCTTTCATATCTTATGCACTAGCTGTTCTGACAGAGCAATCTCTGTGCAAAATATAAAGAACCCGTTATTTGGTAAATTAATGCTTCTGTTATTATGGGTATATTATGGGATCATGACATTTTTCTCATTCCTGCCCCACTGGGAGGCATCACCACACATCTCAACCAATTTCAACCCGACGTCAAAACTTTGCTCTAAGCGGCATCTTTAATATTAGCCGTCGGTAGCGGCTGCTTTCTGCAAATAGAAGGTTAGTTTTAAGCAGTGTTCTCTCAGGAAGGCTTCGACTCAGATTTGCCTCCACGTGCAAAACGGCATGCAGAACCCAGGCAACCACCTGGACAGTCCAACCCGCCCCCAAATTCTGCTTTGGCTGGAAGTATCTTGATAATTTACATAAAATATGAAGGGGTTCATGTGTGCAGACAGGACACCTCGTGGCTCCATGGCGCCCTCTCTGCGTCCCCTGGCTCCCTTCCCCCTCGTCCCAGCACACAGAGGCGTCCCCTGCTACGTACAGTGCCCTCGGGGTCCCACCACTTCCTGGATCTGTGTGGTCACTGGCTCATTGGCACAGTCTTTTCTCCTACTGGAATATAAACTGGGGGAGGGCAGGGACCGCGCCTCCCTCACACGGACACGGCGCCAGGTCGTCACACACCGGCGGGTGGACGACGGATGGATGGAGTTGGGCGGGTTACTAAGAGAAAAACAAAAAGCACACCCATTATGCACCCCAGCCCGAGGGATTGGAATAAGAGAGGATAAACCGGCGAAGAAGGAGCTTCCAGCAGCTGGGAACGTGGATAGAGAAGAGCTCGCCCACAAGGGAGGTGTCAGCACCAGCGATTCATTCTGAGGGGCGGTGGTGGGTTGTGGGCGGGTCTGCAGCACAGTCACCTGCCCACGGCCTCTCACACACCTGGGGGAAAGCATGGGCCGTGTGCGGTGGTGGGAGAAGCGTCTCCAGGGCCAAGGTGGTGCCGACCCTGGGCCTGAGCCCGTGAGTGTGGCCTTGGGAGGCAGCTTTCTGCCCCAGTGAGATGCGTCCTCGTCCTCGTTCTCCGCCATGGCAATCCCCCTCCCCCACAGCACTCCCACTGACCTCACGCCACAGC
The DNA here is from genome assembly GCA_008086735.1 of Cheirogaleus medius. Classification (NCBI taxonomy): domain Eukaryota; kingdom Metazoa; phylum Chordata; class Mammalia; order Primates; family Cheirogaleidae; genus Cheirogaleus; species Cheirogaleus medius. The sequence continues at coordinate 103,963,163 of VBSM01000361.1, read as the reverse complement.
ACTGCGGGCTGGGAGCTGAGGTGAGCCGAGGACCCAGACCCTAGATAGTCACCCAGCCATGTGGTAATTGCCCGCTGCCTCTCCCAGGGGCCACAAGTCCCCGGTGGCAGGGCCCAGCACAGAGCCTGGAATGTGGCAGAGCGAATGTATTCGTTCCCTGTTGCTGCTGCTAAGAATCATCACAGAGGCAGTGGCTTAAAACAGCACAGATTGGTCCTCTTGCAGGTCTGGCGGTCAGACGTCTGACACGCATCTCCCTGGGTTAAAGCCAAGGTGCCAGCAGGGCTAGCTCCTTCCGGAGGCTCTGGGAGAATCCGTTTCCTTGTCCTTCCTGGCTGCTAAGGCCACCCACATTAATTTCCCTTTGCCACATAAACTAACATGGCCACAGGCTCTGGGAGTTAGGACGGGGACCTCTTTGAGGGTCATTCTTTTGCATACCGCAGTGCTCGCTAGACAAGGGTAGCCAGTGTCAGTCAATCATTCTGGATTATTTAAGACTTCAGCCACGACTTTCAATCATAAGGCCTCCAGGTAACTATTTCCATCCTCAAAGCGTTTCATGTTTTAAAAAGAAAAAAGCCACCTAAAATTTATATGGTACATTTCTACATCACTCCCAAAGGTAAAAACTTGCAACTTTGGGCCATGCCCAGAATATGATTGGCAACTAACTTCACTATCAGTAACCGAGTGGTCGATGCCTTAGACTAGGGGCACAGTATGGTCTAGTCCAGACAAAAGTGACAGAAAACATTGTTAATTAGATTCTTCTTGGAGGTCGCTTCATGGAAGCCATAGAAGTTATTTTTTGTTTTTAATATTGGTTTTGCTCAGTGAGCTCAGGAAACTCCCCCAGTTCCACGACAGACACGGCGCGCAGGGGGGAGGCTGAGACGGAGGACAGGAGTTGTGTCTCTGCTGGAAAAGGCTGAATCCACTCAGGTAAATTCCAAGTACCCACAACTTCCTTCTTGTCCTTCCAAGGTGACATTTCCCCTGCCAGGCACACATCAGTTCTTGTTTCTGGGGCGTGACAGGGGTGATAGCAATTCTGCCTCCAGGGGATGCTCTGTGGAGTCGGGGTGCTGAGGCACAGGGAGGCGCTGTCCATTTCAGCACCCAGCTGTGGGGAGCATGGTTCCGGCCTCTCCCACCCTGGCCTCTGAGGACAAGAGGTCACAAGGACATGAGGACACACTCCCTCTCAGGCATAGTTAAGGCAGGAGAATCAACGCTGAGCAGTGCCCTTCGGACATGGGTGGGGCCACACTCAGGTGAGACTGTCACAGTGAAGATCTGGCTCCACGTCTACCTGGTGGGTCCAGGAGCCGGGGCCACGCACACGCGGGGCTCTGCGGGCGGCCACGCAGGCTGCGGTGACTTCTTTTCCGAGGAGAGCGTGCAAAGCGCGCAGCCGCCCTGTGGCTCTGCAGACTCTGCCACCTGATGATTTTTTAACTCTCAGCATCCAGGCCAGGTAGACAAGCCCACTCATGACCTTTGCACTCAACTCAGAATCACTTTACGAAGAGAGAATGTGGCCATCTCCGTAATTTGTTAGAGATGCGGAAAATACGTTGATGGAGGCAGGAATTCCAGATTCATTATTATTGTGGTTGACTACTCCTTACTGCGTATTTCCGGTGTGCCAGGAATTTTCCAACTATATGAGAGAGATTTCTTGCCAATGAGAAAAGTTCAGAAATGTGATATAACTTTCCAGGTGGTTGTAATTCCCATTTTTAGTGTTCAAGTGTGTAGTGCTATTTCTAATCATCTAAATGCCTATTTTCTTATTGGTCTAATATGTCATTTTTGAAACCCGACCTACAAACCGTTTGTGTCTGGAGGCGTTCCTGCATCTTGCGTCTTCCACTGAGGTTCCCGCCGCTCCAAGGGGCGCTGCAGGGAGCGTCATAACCGCACTCTCCTTGTTAGACCCTTCCAAGATGTCGTGATGACTTTTTGTCCCAATTTCCAACCTCTCTTCTCTGGTTTGTTATACATTTATATTTATCCTGGAGCCGGATACACTTTTAGAACAGGGGGGTGGGTGAGAAGCAGGAATTTTAAGGAAACTGTAGGGAAGTGGGATTCCCAGCCCCCCTAAATTCCCATCCTGGAGCTGACAGCCCACCACCCCCAGGCCTAGTGACGTGCCCCCATCCTCTCCTTTTCTCCCTCCTGAGTCAGAGCTCCTTCTCTGGTCCAGATCCCTCTCCTGTAGGTGAAACCATTTTAAACAAAACCTTCTGCACACGGAGAGGCTCAGCAGAAAGACAGACGAGCTCGGGCCGGGACTCTGGCCCTCTCTCAGGTGGAACACAGAGACCCTGCGATGAGATATCACACTGCATGATGTAAAATACATGGCACTGTCACTTTTCTCAGGATTACGCTCACTAAACATTACACCTAGGTCACTTGACGCTCAGTGACAGGGCCCGAGTCCGCTGCAGGCGCCCACTGGGAGGAGCAGAGCAGCCGGGCGTCCCGGGGCTGGCCTGGCGTTGCCATCTAGCCGTTGGCACTGCCCAGCAGGAGCAGGCTCCTCAGGGCTTCAGTGTTCTCTTGCTGAACACAAACCATTTCACAGAACGTCTCAGCAGACAAGGCCACGTTGTGACCAGGATGGATCAAGGCAAGAGCAAGACCACCCCAGTCCTGTTTCAGCATGAACAAAACATGGACATTTTCTGGGCCACAAAACAGCAAACATTCCGCCATCCAAGCTATTACAAGAGACAGAAAATTCTCTATCAGTTATAGCTTCAGGCTTGGTCTGGTCTTCCCTCCATGAGATGAGATTTATTAAGATATCCAATCATAGAGTTAGCCCCACTTCCAGACAGGACCCAATCCAGAGCAAAGCTCTGCTGCCTTAAACCTCCCCCAAATCACCAGATCCTACCGGTCCTCTCTAACACCCTCTCACTGCCATGCCCGTGTGTCCCGTGCCCGTGGTTCCTGGTGGTGTGCGTTGTCCTGCCCTGCAACAAGTAACAAACCCAACTTGTCAACCACAGCTGTGTGTGTGCTCCTGGTGGTCTTTGGCTGCAGGGTGTTGAGGCCATGAAGTATTAGTCATTAGATTCACTGACAGTTGTGCAAATCATAGCTTGGCAGAAACCAAACTTTAAATAACATTGGTCACTGTGTGAGCATAATGCTTCTGTTCTGATAGGCTATGTTATTCCATGGTTTCCACCATCTCCTCACAGTCAAAGATGGTAGAAGGGAAAAAAAGGGAAGAAAAATAGTTTTCACCCTTAAAAATAAAGCGTGCGTGCCCTGATAGAGAAGTGGGCAAGACATGCGAAGAGACAGTTCCTTAGAAGGAAATGCGGACGACACGCTTGGGAAAAGACGCTCAACCTCGCTACGAATAAAGGAATTGCTTGTTGGGACTACGCTGGGATGCCATTTCTCATCAGTTAGATCGGCGCAAATCTAACAGTTTGACAGCACGCGCTGCTGGCAGGGCTTGAGGGAAGCAGGCACCGTCACACGTTGCTGGTGGGGATGGAAATGACACAGGGCCTTAGCGAGGGACTTGGCGGGAGCTGGCGGAGTTACATGCATGTTTCCTCTCTGACCCGTCGACCCGTGTGTAGGAGCCTGCATCACAGTGACACGGCAGACACAAAATGACGCATTCGCAAGGCTATTTGCTAAATACTGCTCATGTCTGCAAAGGCTGTTAGCGACTTAAATGCCCATCAACTGGGGGTGACGTGGACTACGCCAGAGGCAACGGAATACTTTGCAGTTGTGAAAGGAACAAAGAGCATTTGTCTATGGTTATAACGTGGTCTACAGGATAGATCAGGTGAAAAAACTAAGAGACAGAACAGTATTGCTAATATGCTGCCCTTTTGGAAGAGGGACGCATGTAAGGAGGTGATGTTCTTACTGGGCTTGGTGAATATGGACGTTCCTTTGTCCTTCCCACACTAAAGGACGCATGGACGGTGCAGACCTTCCCTGCTGTTGCTCGCTCCCTCCTCCGACAGCTCCAGCTCCCCCTCAACCACTCAGGGTAAATCTTATTAAGCATTTGGCCCCGGTTGCCCAGAACAGCAAATCCAACAGCTTTCTAGTGTCGTTTCTTTGTATTTGTGTACGTCATTAACATTAAACACATCATGTCACAACAAAGGGATAATGGATGATTTAATGGGCTGAATTTAAATTCATGTAATATCACTGTTAGTCTAAAAGCTAGCCCCTAAAAGTCTGTCAAATTAATTTATTGAAAAAATTTCAGCGTAATTCTACCGGAAAATCTCCTCTGAATACTAACGCCATAGATGTTGCAGCTCTTCTTTTCCTTTTCGATCAGCTCATACCTTCTTCCTTCAGCTGTGTTGCCAGAGACGTGACCAAAAACCTCAACATGTGAGGTTTTAGAATATGTGTACCCAAAACCCAGAAAAGCCGCAGGGACTTTTGGGGAAAGGCAGAATTCCAGAAAGACAACACCATGCACACCATGCGAACTGGAAAAGCAAGGCGTGCCTCTCTCACCAAGGCCGGGAGCACATGCTGGGATGGAGCAAAGACAAAAGCCACAGTCTCGGCCTGGCTCACTTACATTTTCACTGAAGCTGATCTCTCAGCCGGGGGCTGCTGTATCAAATCACCACAACTTGTTGTCTCAAGACTATAGAAATTTAGCCTCTTGCAGTCCTCAAGGCCAGAAATCTGGAGTCAAATCAAGGTGCCCGCAGGGCCACTCCCTCCAGAGGCTCCAGGGAGAATCCTTCTGCCTCTTTTGGTGGCTCCAGGCATCCCTCGGCTGTGGCCATGTGGTCCCAATCTCAGCCTCTACCACCACACAGCCTCCTCTTCTGTCTCTTGTAAGGACACTTGTCACTGGACTGAGGGCCCACTGAGTAACCCAGGATGACCTCATCTCAAGATCATTAACTAATTGCATCTACAAAGACTCTTATTCCAAATAAGGTCACATCCACAGGATCTGGGGGTCAAGCTGTGGACATATCTTTGTGAGCACTGCCATTCGGCATGAAGGACACACACACGAAACTCACCTCCTCCGCCTCTCTCCAAATACGCTGAAGCAAGAGACTAAATATTTTATACAAATATTTTAAAATACACAGCCTTGCTCAAAACAAGAGGAACCCCTGCATGAGCCCAAAACAGTAAGCTGGGGTCAAAGCCACCCAGTTCTTAGGAATCCAGGAGTAAGTCGAGGCCAACACGACACACCCATGATGAAGGCCTCCAATGAGGTCTGCACTCCCCACTCCCCAGAGTGACCAACATCGCTCCACCAGCCCAAAACCATGAAACAGCCCAAAAAGGAGCCTGAGCGAGAGAGAGAAAGAGAGATGCCCACAGGAGGAAACTCCATAAAGTACGAGGTCTCAAACGGAAGTCACAAACGGCACAAGGAAATCCAGCTGATGGAAGAAACCAGCCCAGTGTGAAACAGACCAAAAGATTGGGAGCTTCTGCCATCAGGAGACAACAGAATGACGCCTTCCCAGTGCCAGGGACAAATACCTGTGAGCTTAGCATGCCATGTCTACCTAGTTTATTATCCAAGAGTAAGGGGGAAACTAGGACATGTTCCGATACGTGTAGACACGAATTACTACTCATAGGAACCTTTGCTGAAAGAAATGCTAAAAGATATACCTCCAGAAGAAAAATTAACCTAGTGGGTGACAGAAATCAATAAATGTTGGTAAATCTAAATAGGAACTTAGAATTATATGTCCCTATACTAAAAAACCTTAGTGTCCGCATCAATTTGCATCTAAAATTCCAGAAAAGAATGTGGGATTCAGGGATTGCATTTCAAAGGGCAGTTAAAGAGTGTTAGCCTTTGCACACGTGTGTGTATGTATGTCTTCCTAGAGAGGAAACCTGTGGCTTCCATCAGACTCTCGAAGAGGCCCATGCCCCCAAAGAAAATTAAGAGTCACTGTCCTAGTGGCTCTCAGATCAGGAACAACAGAGGGAAGGTCCAGGAGTCTCAGAGCCACCCCACTTCTCTGCTGGTGCTCTGGGCTCAGGGCCATCAAGCTTTCTGGGTGGAGGCGGAGCTGAACAGTCTGAGATGGCCCCAACCCTAATATCCTGCACCTGCGACAAAGAAAATAATGATCTTTTCAACCCAGCCAATCTTAGTATGATCATAGCGTAGGCCCAAGTCCTAAAAGCAGCTAAAAATGAGAAAATTAGCCTGACACAAATTGTTTCATCTAGCTCTTTTCATAAAGGTGCTATGATTTTTCTTTTTAACTGATATCACAGATGTTTTTGCCTGAAACAATTCTCCGCTTTGGTGTCCTGTGGCCAAAACCTGCGTATCCCAATTATGGTAAAACTAAAGTAGATAAAAAAGAGACTGAGAGGCCCCTTTGCAGAACACACACTGACTACTGCAGGGAATTTGCTAACTACTGTGAATCAAATCGAAAAATATTAAAACTGCCAACATTCAACCACTTCGTACCCTAGAGCTAACTTTTCCTAGCAAGAAAGCAACTAATAAGTAAGTTAAAACTATGCAAATTACCAGTTTAATTTATTTGTCATCACAGTGATTGGTTTTTTACTGGAACCATGACACAGGAAAGTTTGACAGTGCAGATAACTGCTCCACAAGCATTCTCTTCCCTCCTCCTCCCACTCAAGGAGAATGTGCCGCCCTGACTCTTTCAGGTGTGCTCGGCCGTGAACCTAGCTTTGCCCAGTGAACTTAGCAGGCATGAAACAGCAGCGGCCTGCCGTGTGCCGTGTGCTGTGGCCGGCACCTGTGCTCCCCTCCTGCTCCATGACAAGAGCAAGACCCTAGTGGCTGCTGCCTTCAGCTGCGCAGCCCCACCCAGCCACGTCAGCCAAAGCTGGGTGACCTGAGGACCAGAGGGTGTGACAATAAACACTTGCTGTGGTAAACAACTGAGTTTGGAGAGGCTTTTTATTTCTCTTTATTTCACCTGGGTGTGTCTTTGTCCTCTTTGTGTTGCTAGAAAGGAATACCTGAGGCTGGGAAATTTATGAAGAAAAATAGTTGATTTGGCTCAGTGCTAAAGGATTGTGGGAAACACTAAGGGATTATGGGAATGCTAAGGGATTGTGGGAAACATTAAGGGATTGTGGAAATACTAAGGGATTGTGGGAATGCTGAGGGATTATGGGAAACACTAAGGGATTGTGGGAATACTAAAGTAGTTTTCAAAGGCCAAGACCAACGGCAGGGTTTTAGGGGCCTCGCTAAACACCATGTGTCTGGGGACTCTCAAATGATGCTTCAATGCAAAGCCACCTTTGCAGACTCCAGCTGGTGTTTGTGTGGCATGGAGCAGATGGTTACAGTCACAGGCTTTAGAGGCCGACCCACTCTGATTGGAGTATCAGCAAGTTGGTTAAACCTTCCACATCTGAGCTTTCTCAACTATAAAATGGAGATAACAAGTGCTGGTAGTTTATAGGCTTGTTACAAGGATCAGATTAATTAACATAGATCAGTGGTTCTCAAAGTGTGCTCCCTGGGTCAACAACGTCAGCATGACCTGGGAACTGGTTTCAGATGCGAATCCTCAGGCTCTGCCCAGGACCTGCTGAATCTGAAACTCTGGGGTGTGGGCCCAGCAGTCTGTGTTTCAACAATCCCTCCAGGTGACTCTGACGCAGCTAAACTTTGGACATCGATGTATATGAAGCCCTGACTCCACAAGTAGTAAACGTTCAGCTCATTAGAGCAGGAAGGTGTATGTCATCTGTTGGAACAGTGTTTATCATATTTCTTACTATTAAATATGATTATCTGTATTATGATGGTGATGATGATGAGTACTGTTCTCACACAGCAGCAACCTGGGCCGGCACCGAGTGAAGCGGAAGCCAGGACTCGGCTCCTGCGTTCGGTTCAGCTGCTCCTGGTGGATTCTGCAGAGAGGCTTCTCGCCAACACAGGGATGTGCACGAGACTCGCCTCTGCCGGGCGCCGAGCTGTGTGCATCTCCCAACTGCAGAGTTAGCATTAGTCTCACCACAACTCGGACACACTTTTTCCGAGTGAAGACAGAAATGCACTTTCCTGTTAGTTCATCTGATGCATGTACGCCACCCCTTTCCTCTCAGCTTTCCCTGCCCCAGCCCCTCCCCACCTTAGGAAGAATATTTTATGAATATTTATGTATATTTAAAGTCCTCATTCCAAAAGCAAGCAATACTCTTGCACAGGACGTCCTCCTTGGGCCCCCAAACCAGACAGCCGCAGAGGGGGCCGGACAGGTTTTCTGTCCTCACCTGTCAGGTAGGACGTCGGGATTCATCATTAGCTCCGAGCACCTGCACCTGCCCACCCTTTAATCTACACGCTGAAGAAAAATAGCCTTCATTCTGTTTTTATTTTTTTTAATTTTTTGTGGAAGTGCAAAAAATTTCCTCTGCCCTGTAGTCACTCCTGCCCGTGAGGCTGGCCGGTGCACCCGGCAGCGGGGAGGCCGCCAGGGTGGGCCCTCTGCGTCCCACACCGATGCTGCCTGGCAAGAGCCTGCCCGTCACCGACGCTGCAGCGGAACAGATAACAAGCAGCGACGTTGCAGAAAGTGGAAGCGAGGTTTTGCAGAGAGGGTTGTTTATGTCCTTTCATTCTTGCATGACATTCTGTTTTATTAAAGATTTTCAAAGCACAATGCATGAAACACAGCAAGAGAAGTCGCTGTTGTGCTTGGCTGCCTTCCCCCAGGAGAGCACCCTTCGGGCAGAAGTGGAAGCTGGGCAGCACCCGTGGCCCACCCACACCTGCAGTCCTCCTGCACCCGTAGTCCACCCGCATCGTGGTCTGCCCGGTCCTGTGGTCCTCTCCACCCTGGGCTGCCAGCTCTTCCCACAAGCCCGGGTGTGCAGGTTCAGGTGCAGGAGGTGAGGGCCACCTACGCTTCCCAGAAACCAATTCAATTGTCAGTAAATTTCATCTCCACTAAATGTATACACAATTAGCAAATCTGAAGTCAGAAGCTATAAGCAAAAGTACTTTTTTGCTTTTGTTATAAGAAATAACAGGAAACTAATTATAAATATTCAAGCCCAGCTATAGTCTCTCCTCGTGATTGTTTAAAGCTGCGGTTCCCAACCCCTGCGCCTGGGGCTGGGCTGCAGAGCTCCACCACCCCCGCCCCCATCAGGTCCTGGAAAAATTGTCTTCCATGAAACCAGTCCCTGGTGCCAAAAAGGTTGGGGACCGCTGGTTTAAAGCATCAGTAGGTCGCAGGCAGGGTAGGGTTCCCAGGACACCTAAAGTGAGCTAGAGGATGAGGAGGGAGAAAGATCCAAAGAGAGCCAGTCCTCCTTTTGGTCTGCATCCTGAGGCATGTGGTGATACATCCTGGAGAAGTGGTCACTTCGGAGTACAGGCTCTTCTTCTGGAACCCTTAACCCCCATTAATGTTCCAGGGGGCCACACCTTCAGAGGGAAGGGAGCAGAGGCCCACAGCAATTGCCGTTCAAAGGGAGGCTGTAAGAATCAGACAAAGACGTCCCCGTGGGAACAGACCAGGGGAATCATGCAGTGTTTTCACCCTGACAAGCACACCACGGCTAAGACGGCTCCAGTGGGCGTTTATACAGGGCTGTACCACGGCGGGGATTCGGCCTGAATATGTGTGCTGACCACCCTTCCCTCCGGAAGCCGTCCTCCCTGCTTCATCAAGGCACCAAAGGAATAGAAGCGAACGAGTGCTGAGCTAGGTACAAACGAAGCACAGTTCCTTTGACTGAGTCCTGAAATTAAGACTGCGGAATTTGTCCTTTTTTCTTTAATCAGATGTGCTTTTTTTAAAAAAAAAAAATATGCAGCCCACACACTCTATGCATGATCAAGAGATCACCAAAGGGGCCTACCTAATGTTAATATCAAGTGGGAAAAACACATGTCTCCCTCCTGCCTCCTGGTAATTAAATCGCGGAGGCATTTATATGAGCCACACAATTAAAAAGGGAAAGGAGATGGAATCCGAGAGAAACCTATAAAGATGATTAAGCTTGTTAAAATCAGAGCCATTAATGGAATAAACAGTGCTGGCACTCAGCACAAATTGACAACATCTTTCTCAGATTCAGATATTTGCTAGAATGATAATTCCACTATTGATTATATTTAATTATTAAAATCTTCCCCCCAAATGAAATGCAAACTAGTTTTCTGGATGACAGACTCTTATTAACTAATGCAGCTAAATGATTTTAGTGACTATCGTGCATGAAAATAGAAAAATTATTTGGCCTTTCATATTGAAACAATACACATGAGACAAAAGTGACAAAAAGGTGATTTAAATCAACATGTTAAAATATAAGCTGTAGTTTCAAAGTGATGCTATCCTATGATTGAAGCTCCAAGTGGCAGCTTCTGAATCTGAACCCGCACACAGACGAGAAGGGCGGCCAGGGTGCGTTGGAAGCAGGGCTGCCGTGCAGGTGGGGAGTGGGGTCCCACCTTGCAGTCTCCCCTCTTCCTCAGGCTCCTGCCTCCACTGGAAGAATATAATGAGCAATAAGGATTAACAATGTGTCCTCTCCTAGGGGAATTTGCATTTTAATGAAAGACAAAACTTGATGCCACAGGAATGTAGCACAGAACAAGAGAACTTGGGAACTAGGAAACCAAGGTGCTAGGGCAGTGGAAATTGGGGTTGATGTGGAACCACCCAGAATCTCTGCCTCCCTGGGCCCACACATGGTCCATTGCCCTCCCCGATGTGGGTTGGGGAAAACCTCATTTTTACCTACAGGTTCAACTCACACCAAAACGTTTCGCCTCTGTGTGTGGATGTTGATGCAATTTAACAGTAAAATGACCATGATATGAACAAAGTGGAGACTTGAGACCTGGATTTAAAAAGAAAAAAAAAAAAAAACCTATTGTGATTCTATTATTCCATGATATATCAAACAAATGCACTTTAAAGCTTAACAGGACATATTTTGGTTTAGAACAGTCCCAGAGCAACCGTACAGAATATCTAAAACTACGTTTTTAAATATTCGAGGAAATCTCTATAAATCACTTTCATCAAATATATGCATTAGCGATTCCCGCAAAACCCACTAGTCACTGAGACCACACGGCAAGATGCCTGTTTCTCAGTATTTTACTCAATTAACTTCATAAGCTTAAATTTGGCCTCACAGCAACAGCAGCAATGGAACGAGAGCTTGTGCCTGATACCAACCGGCTGCTGCCTGCCCAGACATCGCGGTTTTGCATTAACCCTTTTCAGAGGCGGGTCACTCTTCAAATGCTGCCGCGAAATCCCCATTAACGTTCCTGCTTTAAGTAATGCTGCAGGGAGCGCTGGGGGCCCTGGCCAGCCCCTCCGCAGACCCAGACCGAGTCCCTGCAAGAGGAAATGGGCTACCAGCCAGCCAGCACACACGAAATTAGCGAGAGGCAGGACTGTGGCTCCTACTGAAATGGGAAACAAAGCTACAGATCTACCAGTGTGCTGCCCATGACCCATAGAGAGACGGCAGAGGCCAAGGCGTCGAAGCTCACTGCAGGCCACACCTGTGTGCCCACCTGCCCAGCCCCCTAATCCATAACGTGAAATCTGCAGCACCGTCAACATGACGCAGCTCCGCTGAAGCGCGCGGCTTTGCGTAAGGCCGTGCGCCAGGGCAAGGCACAGGGGGCACAGGCAAAGCCGTGCACGGGGGTCCCAGGTGGCTAAGCAAGTGGCACCTCCAGGCGGAATGTGTCACTGCTGTGCCCACAGTGCCTTTCCTCGGTGGCAGCATTCTCTCTTGGCGGCAGGGACTCCATGCAGTTCGCCCACCCATCGCCGCACTAGCGGATTAGACGATGAACTGACGTTTTTAAGTAGCCTTTGCTCCACCCTTGATTGGAAACTATCTTTAATTAAAACACCACATCAGAGTTCTGAACCAATTTCATCCTGGCTCTCCTAAGTGCTTTGTACAAAACATTAACTCTGCAATCTCATTACACATTTGCAACCCCTGTGACAAACATAAATGATAATTTAGCTCTAATGCCTTCTTGAGCAAGCCATATTTTTAAAGGCTCATGGATGATAGTAACTCACTGAGGGAAATATGTGTTGGATTTATCATCTGTTTACTTTTTAAGCAAAGAGTTAGGGCCGGTGTTGCAACGGGCCAAGCAAATCGTGGCAGAGCACACATCTGACAGCTCTGGGTGTTCACCCGAAAGATGTCAATTTTTTTTTTTTTTTTTTTTTGAGTCAGAGTCTCACTCTGTTGCCCGGGCTAGAGTGCCGTGGTGTCAGCCTAGCTCACAGCAACCTCCAACTCCTGGGCTCAAGCGATCTTCCTGCCTCAGCCTCCCAAATAGCTGGGACTACAGGCATGCGCCACCATGCCTGGCTAATTTTTTCTATATATTTTAGTTGGCCAGTTAATTTCTTTCTATTTTTAGTAGAGACGGGGTCTCGCTCTTGCTCCTGACCTTGAGCAATCCACCCGCCCTGGCCTCCCAGAGTGCTAGGATTACAGGCATGTGCCACTGCGCCTGGCTGAAAGCTGGCAATTCTAAATGGGTGCTGTTCCCAGCAAGTCCAAGCCCTTAGGTACTGAGAGACGGGGTAGGCAGTGCTCACTTTGGCTTCAGTAAGCCGAAGGAGCTCTGAACTCTGTAGCTCATTTGCGCACAGGGGCAACCTCAAGTGATTTGCGTTAAATGTTAAAGAAGAGCCTCACTGGGGAGGAAACAGATGTCTTGGGACTGCAGATGTGATGAACAAGTACTGGAAGGTTTGTGGCCACGAGGTGTAAATCTCTCCCACCTCTCCCACACAGCTCCTGAGTGATCACACTTCCCGGCCGGGCCGGCTGTGGTGCTGTCGTGCCCACAGCCCCATCCCCACCACGTGGCCCCCGCTCTCTCCGACTTTGGATGACTGGGTCAAGGGGGGGCCTTGACTTGAGCCGAGAGCAGCTCGTCCTTGCCCCCGTTGGTAGCCTGGGAAGTGTCCTGGGGACAAAAAGCTCTGCTCACAAAGGGGCTGTGCGGACCAGACGCTGAGAACAGAAAGTGGGGATCAGGAGATGCGGAAGCAGACAGGGCGATAGGGGCCGACGCTGCGGGACCTGTGCAGGCAGGAAGCAGAGAACCAGCCCCGGGAGTCTCGAGCCTGCTGAGGCCGAGAGAAACCCAGACACGTGGCTCGTGACGGGGCAGGAGGAGAGGAGAGCCGCTGCGCCGTGCGGACGGGGAGGACCAGCGAGGAGACGCACGAGCTCCCAGGCTCTTCTCTGTGTGGGTCCCAGGAGACATGGGATACATGGTTCCTTTGTGGGGGTTTCCTGAGATTTCAGCGTCCCCATTCCAAGTCTAGCCTCATGATCTCTTACTCCACCCAGAGCTGGCCTTGCCACAAACGGCAAATCTGATAGTCTGCAAACACTGGTCGGCGAGGACATCCCGGATCGTTCTGAATACGGTCCACATAAAGGTCCACGTAAAGCAGCCTCCCCCACCGCCTCCCACTCTCATCTAGATCGTCTCTGTCCTGTCTGCGTGGATGCAACCGTTTCAGAAAACGCTTCTTCAGCGTGTGGCCCCAGCCCTAGGCGGGTCCTCTCCCCACTCCGCTGGGCCTTGGGTTCACTGCCCAGCATGAGGACGGCAGGCAAGTCGAGCTCCATAGGAAAAGGAGAAAAATAAAGACTCTGACTTCTTTGCGTTATTTGGAAAGGCAAATGGGAATAGCAGTCACAAGGTGGCTGGTGAATTGTGAAGTGCTGCACGGTGTAAGAGCTTTTTAGATGACTGTGATCAGCTCACTGGTTCTCATTGGCTACACCCACTTCTGACGCTCAAAGCCCAGATTTCCAAAATTTCAGAAAGAAAGAATGGTACTGTGTCAATACCATAAGAGTAAAGCACACTACAAGCAAATCAGCCATATTTCCAGGAATGAGATATAGACCTCGTCATATTATAAGTAACCCACGTGACACCTACCTGCCTGTCATCTGGACCACACTTTGAGATCCTTTGTTTTGTGGTACAAAATAGTGTTGTTCTACTCCTCCCAGGGGTTGAGCAAAGTTGATTATAAGCATTCCACAAACATTCATTAAGTGAATGAATAGTCAAGCTTAAGTAGATGCACAAAATATCTCCCCATATAAAATGTGAAAAACACTATCACGTCACCATCAGAGACACACCAGTAGATTATTAATAATGGTCTTTTCAAGGCCAAAATCAAGCACTATGTACATTTCTGCTTGTTTCAAGTAGACAAAAGGAATATAAAATAACATCGATTGGCATCTACTGGATAAAATAAAAAGCACTTGTCTGAACGAGAGAGTATTCTCCATTCTGTCCCTTTCCAAAATGTGTTTGTCTGTGTCTAGTGGGGGCTTGGGGGGCCTGAGGTGGAGCTGGCTGCAGGGAAGGAGCAGGCTGAGCCCCAGAAACACTCACTTTCTTCAGGGTCACGTGACGACAGCTCCAATACCCTGGCGGAAGGCGGTGGTGAGTAAGAAGACACTGTCCTCCTCAGCGAGTGCCTCCATTCGCAGGGGCAGGAGCCCCTCTGCTCTGCGTTGAGAGGGTGGTGGGGCCTGGTGTTAAAAAGCTCATTAAAAATAATGTTTGTTTTAAAATCAGCATTTTAAACCCCTTCGCTGTATAAAACAACGCTTCCTTTTACAAAGTGGTCATCTATGCTGCTCTGAGCATCCCTGTTGGTCCAGGATGAACTTTTTCTCCAGTCCCCAGAGAAATCAGGCAAATAAAAACAATATGGCAAATTTTCATAAAGCTTAATTTATTCCATTTAAAGGATTGTTCTTTATTCCAAAACTATATCTTTAAAGTCTCAAATTTTCCTTTATTTGATGAAATGATGCTGATATTAGACAACGGTGTTTTAAAAATGTAATTTGAAAAATTGAAAGCTAGCAAAACAACAGCAGCAATGTGTATGTGCGCGTTGGTGGGGATGGAATTTTACTGGCCCTGGCATCCAAAACATTCCAGGAGCGTCTTCTGTAGAAAACCTTCCAAGAACCTCCCCGCGTCCCCTGCCCCTTCTTTGCTCCCATCCTGTTTGGGGGTATCTCTTCCATTGCTCTAGATGCTGTGCTTGTCAACTCTTCCTGCCCTGCCCTTCCTTGAGTTTCTGGAAGGCGGAGACGAGTTTCTGTTCGATCCCATCCTGAGCAGCTAGAACGACAGCACGGTGCCATACTCCACAATACGTCACAGGTCAAATATTCGAAAATAACACGAGAAAGCTGATTTTTAATAATTTTTAACATTTTATCTGAATATGTGGGTAATTTATGTAATATTTTTAGCAAAAAGTAAAATTCCTTTCTTGCTCTCTGTTGATGAAAGTTTAGCTCCTAAATGTACCAGAGCTTTTTAACTTTTTTTTTTTTAACTTTAACATGACAATTTCGCACATTCAAATGTTGGAAATGGTTTAGGCTCCAAACCAGATTGAAGTCTCACCTACAGTATTCGAATTTAGTAATTGCCACCTTTTGAATAATAATAAAAAGGATGTTGTTATTTGGAAGAGATATACATTATGCTTAGAAAAAGTGCTAACCTTTCAAATCTTCCTAGTTTTTTGATTCACTAGTTTTCTAAATTAGATCAGTGCTAACTTTCTTTTTTCACTTTTATCCTCTTTTCAATAGGTTTAATTAAGAGCATTTGAAAGTAGAGATGAACTTCCAAGTTCAGAGTCTAGACTGTTTGCAGCATCATTATTCTCATATAACATTCTTCATCAGAAATATCAGAGAAAAAAAGGAAATGTATAGACCTGCATTCTGTATTTTATTAGCAGCCAGCATTAAATGCAGGGTAGGCTTATTATTCCATAGTCAGTTTTCCACATTGCACAACTTTGATTTCCACTCTCCTCACATTGCTTCCTCTCCCTGGTAGCCCTTGGTTCACACATAGCCCCATTGGTGGCTCCAATTTAACATCTTTCAGCAGCTGGCAAATTTATATTCCTGAAAACATTCCTTGATTTTGATCTATCCCTTTTCTACTTCTTATTTTCCAACAATAAAACAACCTGGTAGTCAAAAATCTTATAAGTCGTATCATCCAAGTGGTTATTTCGGTGCTTGTGTTGTGCTGTGATATTCTTGCACAAAAGATTGCTTGGAATAAAACCATTACTGGTTAAAATTTGGGAATGTTTTCATCAATTAAAGATATGACAATGATGGCATTTGCCATATGAAAAATGGTTGGGAACAAAACACCTGGGAATGTCTAGCTTGTTGAAGGACTTAGCAGGCTAGAGAAAGATTTAGTGGCTCTAGCTCCAAAGAGCAGCTCTAGGGCCCGTGGAAGGAATATTCCGAGAGACAGATTTCAGTGAACATAAAGAAAGTGTGATTTATAATTAGGGTTGAAAAAATGTGTTGATTGATGAAGAAGTCTACGATGTATTGTTACAAGAGTTTAAGAGCAAAGGTGTGGGTTGCGTGAGGTCTTGACACCTGGACACCCCCACACTGGATGAGGGCTTGGGTTGGAGATGACCCCTAAGTTCCTTCACGCATAAACGCCACCATCTGAATACTGCCGAGGGCCATAGGCTGCCCTGTGTGTGTCTGGGATTCCTACCATAAATCTTTATGCACTCCCTAAAATTAGCTGAATGGATTGGATCAAGAAACGCTTGAAAGAAATGGAGACTGTTGATTTCACCAGGATAATAAGAGCTTAGCACCAGTAATGACCTCTTTGGTACCCTGCCCAGACTGGACAGTTACAAGCACGCGGGCGCGTACACACACATACATATACACACTCTTCCACCAGTTCTGTTTAGGATTCCAAATAAAATTTGTAAACAAGGAATAAAATTAGACCTCTGAGCAACACCCGGAGCCTCAACCTAAACAAGCCCTGGAGCAGCCTCACCCCAGAGCTCCGTTCTGAGCCTTCACCTCCTGCCTCCCGGCCGCCCACTCCTCTCTGCACCCTGAGCACTGTCCAGGCGAGGCTGGCTCTGGAATCAGGCCCCCACCGCCCACCCCGGCTGCTCCCCCCGTCCTCCCCAGCTCAGCCCTCTGCTGCTGTCCTCCTCCTGTTTCCCGCCCACGGGCCCACTGGAGCCCCATTTCCACTGCAGACAGCTTTCTACGTCAGGGCTGCAAACAGGCTGACGACCGACCGGGCTCATCTGCATGACACCCGCGCCCTGTGGGGGAGCCCCGTGGGTGCAGAACGCCAGGGAGGGCGCCTGGCACCAGCGCCCGTCTGTGATGCTCACGGGCTGGACGGAGTTAGTGCATTGACGGCCTCCGTGAGAATAGTTTCAGTCTCAAGTGTGAGAGAACGAGAAAAGAAAGAATGGAAATTTGTATTCTTAAAACTCTTTATGAATTAAATAAAGAAGAAAAGCTCACATAGTAATCTTGCTCCTGGTTCCAGAAAATTTGAATTTCAAGAAAAGAGGATAAAAATAGGCGTTATGTGTCTAATTTCAGCGCATTTCTCTCCAAGGGATCCTCCCTCTAAGAATTTTATTTTAGGTGCTACTTTTTCTCAATACCGTCTTCGAGAGACGCCGGCTTTCTAAGGACTTCCCAGCACCGATCAACAGGCAGGTGTCGGCCGCTCTGCTGTCAGGCAGAGACTGTTCAGTGAACGCCAGTTTAGAAAGAAAAAAATAGTTTTTGAGTCTATAATGAAGAGAGAGTAGCAGGTTTCTGTTCTAGAAAGGCAGCACCTTGGGAACTTTTTAAAACTGAAAATCCCTGTCCGTGCCTTTACCTGCTTTTCTGTTCCCAACAAGGGAACTGAAACTCAAACTACAAGAGAAGGAATCTCATTTTGAAATGCTTTCTTGTGCAATACCTTTTCCTGCCCAGGGGCATGAATGGATATATATACTAGCTTACATTTTTCCTCAAAAGAATCTGTTTCTTTCCACTTCCTCCTCCTTCTCTTCCTCTCTTTCCTTCTTTGTAATTTTTTTCAGATATTTTTCTCTTTAAAAATTGCTTTTTTACACAGACACACATAAACAATTTTACATAATGTACAAATATTTGGTCTTTTTTTTTTCTTTTCTTGATTTCCCGCTCCCCTTTTCCTTGCTCTCTCCCCCTCTCTGCGGGAGACAGAATAATGTCCCCCCCAGAATGGCCCACCCGGGACTCTCCGGGGTTAGGACTGCTCCCTTGCGTGGCAAAAGGGACTCGACTCCGCAGATGTGATTCCACTAAGGACTTCGGGGTGGGGAGAGTACCCGGGATTATTCAAGTGGGCTCAAGCCATCACCAGGGTCTTTATGAGAGGGACGAGGGCAGAGGCAGACAGAGAATGTGGCGGAGGGGGTGAGGACAGAGGGGAGAGGGCGCCACGCCGTGGGACAGGCCGCGCTCAGGCCCGCTCGTGCCTCAACACGCCGGAAAGTCGGCGGGGAGCCGGACTCTCCCTCACACCCCTACGCGGGACGAGCCCTGCACATTCCTTTTAGACTTCTGGGACCAAGAGCATATATTTCTGTCACTTTAAAGCACTTTGTGGTAATTTGTTCCGGCAACCATGAGACACGGGTATATCCTCCCACGAGTCACAAGACCCCTCCCCCAGGAGACCACGTGCATGGTGAGGGTCACACCAGCTGTCACATCTGAAAACAATCACGATGGCTCAAGCCAGGTGTAAGCACGTGCCTTGTTCAGTTAACCATCGGGCGCAGGTGCTCCAGGTGGGCTGGCGACCTCCCTCCACACGGTTATTCAGGGACCCAAGGATGGAGGCTCCACTGTCTCCTGGATGTGGTTTCTAGGGCCACGGCCACCATCACCGTCCCAGCCAGACGGCAAGAGCGGAAGTCCAAGGACACGGGGTGGAAATTGTATATAACCCTTTCCGTCGCATCCCCCTGGAGAGGCTACTCAGGTAAACACACGGCTGCTGAGTGTGGCCAGGCGCAGAGGGGGAGGCTCAGAAATGCTGTCCCCACCTGGACTTCCATGTCGTAGCTAGCAATCATGTGTGTTCTCCTCTGTCCACGTGCAGGTAACCCTGGCTGCCCTTCCCAAAGGAGACAGCCCAAAGTCCCATTCAGGTACTGCACCCAGCCCAGCGTAGGGGACACCTGAGCGACACACAGTCCTTCTTTTCAGGTGTGGTCGTCGATCCTCGCGGTCTGGTGATCTACACACTGGAAGGTAATGCTCAGGCCTCCCGCGTGCACACCTAACGTGTAACGCTGGAGCAGACGCAGCGTGACTCCAGTGGAAATTCTCACGCAGAAAAGGAGGCACGACAAGCCAACGGCTGTCACCGGTGCACAGCAACCGTGGGTCACACTGGGCAGGTATTTCGAGAACAGTTGTCTTGGAGGAGGAGAACGTTCCCGTTTCTTGATGCGACTGCAGTTTTGCTCTCTTGGAGGGAATCCTTGGTCCACTGTCCCCTCCGGCTCCTGGCTTCCTCCCAGGGAGTGTGCCTTCCTGGGAGGCCGCAGACCTGCCCGGCCCATGGGAAGCTGGCGTGAGTTTGGAATGTCAGGTGCTGTCCTATGGCCCAGGTCAGCACAGGCCCCTTCACATCCAGCTCGTCTCTGGCCAGGCCTCAGTTTCTTTAGCAACAAAATTCTCTCAGAATCTCCAGAGGCTTCTGGTACATTCGTTTTCAGTCTGTTCCGTGTGCTGATAACTGCACTCACAATTTCACCCAGGCGTAGTCCTTCGGTTGGCGTCCATTCCCTATTCTTGCCTTCCTTGCTCAACTCCTGCCCTTCTCTCAGCTTAATGACAGCTGAGTGGAGGCCATCCGAAATAACGGTCAACACCTCCCGTCTTTAGAATAAACTTTCTGCAGGGCTGCCCCCCACCCCCCTTTTCTTTTCTTAGCGGGAAGCGACTGAGAAAGGTCTGGGCAATGAGCAACGACGGTCTTCTGTGGGCTTCGCACCCAGCCCGGCCCCAGATCCCTGCTGTCTCTCTCTGCTCCACTCCACCTGTCCTTAGGAGCCAGGATGGCCTTTCCTGAGCCCCCCATGTTCCCTTTCATACCTTGCTGAAAGCAGCAAGGAGTAGAAAACACGCATGGAAATTCTAGTGCCTGCCGGTTGCTTTTCCTGGAGCTACAGGCTGGGGAGGCAGGCGGTCCACCTTCCCAGCTCCCACGGGAATAGCTCATGGATGTTTTTCGGGAGCGTAACAAGTCACCAGGTGTCTCGTGAGCTATTTCCCCGAATTATCACTTGAAGGAGAGCACTTAGTCAACCTTGAACCGGTGCCTTGGACACTTATGCCAGCAAGAAATAAACTTCTACTTAATCTGAGCCATTAGATTTCTTGGTCTCTTTTTTATAGCAGCTTGAAATTGTAACCTCGAAGTGGGGTAAAAAACTAAAATATGCAGCATGGGTTTAATAGTCAGGTTCGGATGACAAAGAGTCCAGTGTAGCAAGCTGAGTCCTGGGAACCAGACGGACAACTCCACCACACGTTGTCAACAACTTATTATAATTTTTATTTTTCTCTATGTTCATATAATCCTATTAAAAATATGTATGATGTGCACACACCTATCCACATATAATGAAGGGTTTGGTTATCATTAATTTTGTCAAAGGGAGATAATATTATAGAGAGTTTTGTGAATCTCGCTTTTCATAGTCAACAATGCCTGCAATTCACCTGTTAACAATTCGAATTCATTCTTCTTGCAACTGCTACCGAATATTCCAAGTGCTTCTACCAAAACTTATCCAATCATTTCCCTGATTCTGAGTATTCATTTGATTTTGCCATTAGGAAAAATGTTGTGATCCATATCCTTGCCCAAATAGTCTTACGAATAGATGCTTCTCTTTCCATGGGACTAATCCTCAGGGGTGAGGCTGCTGGGTCGAGTGGTATTCACAAGTCCTCACCAGCAGTGCTACCCCACTGCCCTCATTCTGTCTCTCTCTCTTGCCAACTCTTTGATGGTTGAGAGAAAAATATCATGGGACTAGGCTGCCACCCTACTCTGGCTTTCTTTTGCATTTGATCATCTTTTCATACTTTTTTTTTCCTTTTGTGTTTGCTCTTTCACGAATTGGCTCTGAAAATCTCTTGCCCACCTTTTTATTGGGTTATTTATACCCTTCTTGCTAATTAGTAAGAATTCTCTGTATGTTATAGAGATTAAACCCTTCCTCAACAATGCCTATAATTTTGTTATTTTTGTTCATTTGTAATTGTGCTTATTTTTTTCTTTTCCTATACAAAAGTTTCTGATTTCCATACATTCACATAAATCTATCTGTTATTTTATTGTTTCAAGGTTGCCAGAGAGGAATATTTCTCTTACTCCTCAACTTTAAATGTAGTGGCTATTCTTCTGGAAGAGTTTTATTGTTCTTTCTATTTTTTAAGTTTAATTTTCAACTAAGCTAGAATTTTTGTATATGTGATGTTGGGTGGTGTATTTTTTATTTTACTCTATTTTCTTACGAATAGATGGCTGGTTGTGCCAGAACATTTATATTAAATAATCCACTCTGCCCACTAAACTGAAATACTACTTTGTCACACATTAAATTCTCATATATTTGAGGTCTATTTCTGGACACGCTCTCTGTTCCGCTGATAAAGCCTCTGTCCTTCTGCAGTGGGATTTGAGGACAGTGGCTTTCTCATCTTGCTAGTTGTTAGGTCAAATCCTCCCTTGCTACTCTTCTCAGGCACAAATCTCTTCTATACGGACATTAGGTTATTTTTTACTCAGTTAAAACATCTTTAGGGAAGTTTTCTTGAATTATAAGTTTAAATACCTGTTCTATTTCATTGCTTTCTTTCTTTGGGGATGTAAATTATACAAATGTTGGATTTTTTTTTGTTTGTTTGTATTTAGTCTATCATTTTTTTCTCCAATCTTTTAAATCTATTTTCCCCCATTTTCTTGACATTTCCTGTTTCTATCTCTTGTCTCTTACTCTTATTTCCATGATGATACTCTTACTTCTAGTCTCTCTTGTGCACTTTCAGTATGAAATGATTTTGCATTTTTCTTTAAAATTTTTTCTGGAGCTCAAGTCATCTCATCCCTGAATTTTTAAAAATTATTTCTTCTTGTGATGTCCTTTCAGAGTTGCAATTGCTTCGCAGGGTTGTTTTCCTTCTGAAATTCGTTTTGGAAGTTTATATGTCAGTTATCCTCTGCTTTGTGAATTCTTTGCTTTTTTGTTGTTGATTTTTTTCACCTTCTACTAAGAAGCGTTAATTTTCTGTCTTCTTCTCATAGTATCTAGGGATGCAGAATTTTCACCTTTAAAAAAATCATATTTGTGTGAGTTGGATTTTACTGGGCCAGCCCTTGGTGGAACTCAAATTAGCAACAGGGTTTATTCTTTTGGCATCTCAGTTAAAGAGTTATTTTATCTGTTGCTAGAATGACAAGAAATTTCTTTAATTTGGAGCCCTTTGGTTCCATATACTTTGTGTACTTTTTTCTTCCCTCTCCCCTGCTGTTCATTCTGTGTCCTATTCATTCTCAGACCTGCCTACAGAATTTCCATTCACATTGGAGCCTTCTACCTCTGGGATGAATATTTGCTGTTGTGTTCTCAGTTGTGATTGCACTAATCTGGGAACACCTGCTTCCTTCCTGTCACACTATAGTGGTGACCTGTATTGATTATACTGATTTCTGGTGTTCCTGCCCCCCCCCCCCAAACTTACTGATGTTATGGAGTTTGAAGATTTCCTCTATCTTCTAGTTTTACTGAAAGCTGTACACTATTAGCATTTTCATACACTTTTTTGTTTCCTTGTATGGTTTTAGGAAGAGAAACATGAAGACGTGGCTGCTGCCACAGTCCTACCAGAACCCAGCTTAGTCATTTAGCCTCTCTTGTTTTATAATATAAACATCTGAGGCTATGACTTACACTCTATTTACTGCTTTAGCTACTTCATACACATTTTGGTATACAGTACTTCTGTTATCATTCAGTTTAATATATGTTTAATTTAAATTATTATTCCTTATTTGACTCATGACCTCAGTAGTGTGTTTCTTAGTTTCCCAACATATGAGGGATTTCTAATTATATTTTTGTTATTGACTTCTACCTTAATTTTATTGTGGTCAAATAACATAAAGTATTTCAGTCCTCTTGAAGGCTTGCTTTGACACAGTATAAAGTTAACAATGTGTATTCAACAGTTGTTGAGTAATGTTCTAAATAGGCATAACAGGTCAATATTTTTAATTGTATTCTTCAAATATTCTATCTTCTTTATATATCATTGCTTATTTTTGTATACATGTTTTATTGATTAATGAGAAAACTACATTAAACTCTCCCACTTTAAAACAGGTATGACTTAATTCTCCTTACAGTTCTGATAATTTTTGGTTTTATGTATGTGCCTCAAATTTTAAAATTGTTAAATATTGACAAATATTTACTTTTATCATTATCACTAGTAAATCTTTTTGTCTTAAGTTCATTTTATCTGATATTAATATAGAAATTCTGCTTTCTTATGCTTATAATTTTGCTGGCATATTATTTTCCATCCTCTAACTTTCAATCTTTTTGTATCTTGATGTTTTGGTTATGTTTCTTGTAAACAACATATAGCTAGATTTTTTTTAAAAATCCACTCCAAGGAGCTTTTTGTGTTTTAAATGGAGCTTTTAGTTCATTTATACTTGTTGTAACTGACACATTTGCATTTATATCTACTACCTTATTTTGTGCTTTATCTTCCTCTCCTTTTGTGTCTTATTTGGATTTATTAAACATTTTTCTCATCCTACTTTTAATCTCCTCAAGAATGGAAGTTATATGCTCTGCAATTATTCTATTAATGGTTAATCTACCATGTCCTTCATATCATGTTTACAGAAATAAACATAAATCCTCTCTGGAGAAATCCTGTTATCCTGTTCCCAACAAATATAAGAACTTGATATTAGAGCTGTTCACAACATTCCCATACTTTCTTTTGGTGTTATGATAGGATTGCCTTTCCTCACCCTCACACCTTGAATCTAAATATGGCCACATGACTTGCTTTGGCCAGTAAGAGGTGAAGGAGGTCATATGTGTTTAAGAGTCGACAGGTGATTCACTTTATTCTTTTCCCTTTGCTATTATGAACTTGGAAAGCTGTGTCAAGATGGACACTCTGTTACCCTGGGTCCTTAAATGTTTATGATTAAATGAGCCACTGCATCAACCTACATATGGGCATGAAATATAAGGGGAAATAAAGCTTCTTTGTGTTCAGCCATTGACATTTCAGGATTGCTTGTTACTGTAGAATAAATCAGCCTAATTTGAATGATTTGATATTTTAACTCTATTTACCCCTTTCTAATGTAAATACTTTTTATTGGGCATTCAATTTTATCTTGCTTTTGGTAGACCCCAAAATATCATTTTATATGGTCAAAATTTATTTACAACTGTTTGTGAACTTTACCTTTATTTAGATGTCAGATATTTCATTAAGGACCATTTTTCTTCTGCCTGAAATATATTATTTAGAATTTTCTTTAGCATGGGTCTGTTGGCAAACTCTTACTTTTGGTTAATCTAAAAATGTATTTTGTACTTATTCTTGAAATATGTTTTAATTGATTATAAAATTTAGTTCAATAGTCTAGATGTGAATTATAATTTTTATTCATTGATCTTCTTGAATCTATAATTTGATGTTTTTCATTAGTTCTGGAAACTTCTTAGTCATTCTCTCTTTACTTATTGGCTTTGCCTAATGATTTCTCTTTTTCCTTATGGAACCCTGTATAAGATGTATATTGGAAATCACTCTATCCTTCATATTTTTAAATTTCTCATTCATATTGTCTATTTATCTGTGCTACCTCTGGATAATTTCTTAGTTTTACTCCTTAGCTGTCTCTAATCTTCTGTCAAACAGATCTACTGGGATTTTCCTTTCAATTCTTACATTTTTCACTAATAGATAGTCTATTCCTCTGTTATTTATATGTGCTTGGTCATTTTTTATAGTTTCTTGTTCTCCACACATATTTTCAAGCTTGTCTTTTATTTCATTAAATTTATTAAGGATAGCACTTTTAGTTTGTGTCTGATACTCTCAAAACTGAAGTCTGTGACTCTACTTCTGCTGAATCTATATATCTTGTATCTATGTGTATGTCTGTATTTGTATTTATATCCACACACATTCTAGTTTTCACTCATGGTACCTTATTTCCTTGTTTGTTTATTCATTGATTCATTTTTATTGTGAGCTGTTGCTTTTTTCCTGGAATTGCATCTGTTGATATATTCTGAGGCCTGGGATGAAGAAAGATTTTTCCAGAGAGGATTTGTGTTTGTTTCTGGAAGGTGCTAGAAAGGTACCTCTTTAAACTAAATCTTTGTCTTGACATTATTTTTTGGTCCAGCAAGGTTATTTGAATTCTGGCTACAAATTGGTATAAAGGCAGCTGTTGTTAAACATTCAGGGAGCCGATACCTTTCTCTTCTCTCTCTCTCTCTCCCCATTCAGACTCAAGGCTACAAATAGGCACTTTTCCTTGTAGTCTTTTGTGTGTCTGTATGGGTGGGCAAGTCCTTTCTAACCTACCAATAGTCCCAGAACTATGGGGTGAGGGTCTCCTATTGGAATCCCACCCTGCGTTGACCCCAGAGGATTTTTTACTTTCTTGCTATTTTGTTGTTGCTTTAAAAACTTGACAATATATTTTATTAAAACATTTTTGTTGTTTTCAGTGGGAACATAAGTCTGAGACCCCAGCCTGCCACACTACCAGAAACAGAAGTCTTCCATTCACTTTTAGAACAAACATTTATTAATTGTCTTCTAAGTGTTAGAACCTACTAGGTGCTGCAGTACAAAGCATCTAAAGTATGTGATAGATTCTAAGACTTATATGAGTAACCCATAGCCCCTTCTCAAGGACGTCATGACACGGGTGGAGGAGACAGACTGAGCACAGAGAACAGGAGAGTACGAAAAGAGCTACAGATATTCCCGACTGTTTTGTGGGCGCCATGAAACACTTGCAAGGGGCAACTAACCCATTTGGCAGTTCTGTCTTAAGGGCTGAAAAACAAGGCATCGGTGAGCCAGGCAAAAGTATTATGGGATGTAAATACTGGTCTTCAGAGGAGATAGAAGGTGGCCCGCTTAAGGCTTGGAGGTGAAAGAGAATATTTGAGAAACAGGAGTGAGGTTCAGCACATTTGGGGCAGAGCAGGCCGGAGGTGACCAGGGGCATTCCCGGGCAGGATGGCTGCGTGTCTGGTGACTCGGACCCTCTGAGAGTAAGTTTTGGGAAGCACAGTGGACACAGTGTCTCCCTGTCAAGTTTTGTGTTGCCTGGTGATGTGGGGACGGGCGTGTGACAAAGGTGGGCATGCGGGAGGAGGCCTGGATGCGACTGAGAGGCTGGGAGGAGGGAGGGAGCTGTCTAGGAGAGGGGCCGCCTCGGCCACCGCACGACTTAGGGACAACCCTGTGGCACACGGGGGGTGGCAGGGGGCTCAGGGCCCTCTGTGGTAGCTGTCACACAGCCACTACCAGGGAGGGCCACACGTTGAATTTAACTCTCAACTGTGGCAAGAACTTAAAAGGGCAGCAGTCTTCGGCGAAAGGTGGCAGCCTGTTTTCTACTCTAAGTTCCGCCCGGGCTTCAGAATCACACCTGCCCCTCCTGCCCCGGAGGTGTCTTCGTGATGAGGCAGAGAAGGCCGTTGTCGTTTCACTTAACTTTTTTTTTTTTTTTTTTTTTTTTTTTTGAGACAGAGTCTCACTCTGTTCCCTGGGCTAGAGTGCTGTGGCATCAGCCTAGCTCACAGCAACCTCAAACTCCTGGGCTCGAGTGATCCTTCTGCCTCAGCCTCCCGAGTAGCTGGGACTACAGGTCACTTAACTTTTAAATCCAGGTGTCATGCAAACAAAATTGGTCTAAGATCCCGAGTAAAAAAATGAGGTCCCCCAGCACGAACACCTGCCTGCTTCTCAGTATTTCCCGGCTTTGACCCTAACGAAATTCCATGACACTAGTAAGTTGACCCATGGCATCATTATCATCACACCCCCATCGTTTTAAAGGTGAGGTTCCCAACCCCAGCAATCCATTCGCTGGGACAGTTTCTGCCGTGGTCCCCTGGTCGGTACAGGCCCGTGTCCTCACACGCGGTCCTGCCCCCGCCAGCCTGCTCCGGGCCCGGAGCCCAGGGCGCGCCTGCGGTGCCCATGACGTGGTGACAAGCGTTCTATCTACTCAGAGAAAAACAATTCTGCATTGTATGCGTATATTATATATTTATCGCATTTGCACAGCGGTAGACGTAAACCGCATCAAACACAAGAGTGTGCGTGGTCACCTGTGGAAGCATGATGTCAGGGTCTCCCGCCCGCTGCCAGGTGGCAGGGCGCCGCCATTCGTCTGTGCACCGTCTCCATCTTCTCCCTGAACTCTCCTCTGACTCCCCCGGGGACCCGGCCTCGACGCTAGTCTTCTGTTCTCCCCCACGCCGGGGCTTTCTCTTTGAGACCTTTGAAAGTAGGCCTCTATAAAATTCCAGGGAGTATTATTGTCATTGCTGCATTTTCTGTCACGTTTTTCAGAGGGGCTTCGATTCTTTGCTAAGCAAAACTGGGCTCACACAGGCAACCTAAGGGCCCAAGCCAGTCGACAGTGGTAATGCTCTCTCTGGGTACCGTCACGCCCCGAACCAAGTCCACGGTGCTCTCAAAGACCGGCCTGGTCTCTGTGGAAATGGTGCAGCAAAATCTGCGCTGCAACAAGGAGGCGAAGAAAAAGTAGGCGGCGCACAGATGGGATTGCTTAGTTGACAAACAGCAACAGCGACAACTCAAGTCACTGTGTGCGTTTCTGCAGGGGGGGTTCCCGGGAGGGCGCGCGCTAGTCTGACTGCGGAGAAGAGCAGCCCAGCCACTTCCGGAGCGGCGAGGCATGCGTTTTGTGAGCCGGGGAAGGTGTTCCCCTGCAGGTGGCCTGGCTCGGGGGCTTTGAGGGAACAGGATTAATGAGGACAGCCTCCTTCCTCTTCATTTGCTTGTTATTTTCTTGCTTGTGTTTCTCCAGCATTAGCATTTAGAAGAAGAAACTTTCAGCAAGTTTTACATTCGGTGAAAAAGGACATTAGGGTCCCTGGTCATTGCAGGCCATGCCAGTGGCACCCTGACACGAGGGAGCACGGTCGGTGCACAGCCACAGCCGGGGCTTCGACACAGGGTTTAAAGAGCGTTTTTGTGACCGTTTCTTGGTGGCCGGCTGGAGGCTGTTGGCACTAGGCTGGCATCTGGTGTGTCTCCTAGTGGCTACCGATTACGTCGTTTAACACGGCTGTGTCTCGTCTGAACATCACGCGGTGGGAAAAATGCTCTGGAACAAATGCCCTAATCTAAGTGTTCGGGGGTATGCACAGATACTGTTTGTCTTTGAAATGTTCAGGTCGCATAAACTGCTGTTTAATGTGCAAAGTAGAATCTAATATGAGGACATGTAAGGTTTAAATATCATTGCACAGTGGTGACTTTTTAAGCAATCACAGTTTTTTATACGCCCATTCCATGCATACTAGGAGTTCAGCTAGGTTTTATTTGAGTACTTCGGCTCAGCTATAAAATACGTAAGTTAATCATGCACTAAACGTGTGAAATATCTTGCTGAATACATGGAAGAACACCTGGGCAACCCCTTAAGGACATGCATTTCTCAAGAAGGTACGTGAAATTCTCTCAGTGATTCCAGACTGTTTATGTACACGCCCCTAGTTCAGCACCAGGAAATAATATTAGTAGAGGAAAATAATAATGACAGATACTGAACATACACCAGTTCCTGGCAATGTGCTAAGGGGCTGATATTCATCAGTTCATTTAACCCTCTTAAGAGCCCACTTTATCCCCAATTTATAGATGAGACATCTGAGGTTTGAGGTTGAAGATACCTGTCCAAGCTCACCAGAGTGAGAAAGTATTCGTAAATCCAGAGAGCCTGTGTTATGCTGATAAGGAGATATGCTTTCCCGGTGAGAAAGATATTTCCAGAACACCTTAAATATGTGGGTTTCTAATTGGAAACTCTGAATGATTGACAAGTATAAGTGCTCTCTTACTCCTTCAAAAAATATTATTCTTTTTTTTTTTTTTTTTTTTTCTGAGTAGCTATAAGCTCAACTGTGTCCTACTGGAATGGGGATCGGGCTGCTCTTGGGCCATGAAGGGAAACCTCCTTTTCTTTCTCTACCACTGTGGTTAAAATGTCACCATGCGGCAATATTGGCTTCCAGACATATGCACAAAATTGGGTTTAACAATTTGGGGTTAAAACCTTGGGTCTTCAAGGCCTGTCCCCAGGTACCCTTGAGCAGGACTGTGACAGAGTGTGGTGGCTACTGTTCTCTTGGCTGTGGCCTACATGGCCACTCCTTTTTAACCTAAGATTCCTTCCGGCGATAACTGCAAGGGCACAGGAATGCCTCATTCTTTAAACTGGGGTGGAGGGGATCGCGTCACTGCTAATACCTGGAAACACACACAGAGTGCCAAAAGCCACTACCAAATAGGACAGAAACCCAGAAGAAGGGACTTAGGAATGGAGAACTCAAGGCAGATTCGAGGACTTGGAACCTTCCTAGTGCAAGGGAGAAAACCAGGCATCACCCTGAGAAATACGTGCGGCTACAAACCACGTTACAAACCTCCCCGGAAGAAGTATGAGAACAGGCTTCTGTTAAAGATCTGACTTTTCCCGTTTCCTGGTGTTTCTGAGTGACAGTCAGGACTGTGATTACCACAAGAGCACACGTAGTGACAATTCATTCACGTCATCCTTGCGACGTGCACTAGGCCGCTTGTGCTGACGGAGGCATTTGCAATCTACGCCGTGCACTTCTTGATGACCGAAAAGTAGTTCAAATCAGATTACAGTAGCCCTCGCTGCAGGCCCCACATCCACGCGTCCCTTTCTGAGGTTTCGGTTAGGCTGGATCAACTGTGGTCCAGAAGTATTACATGGAAAGTTCCAGAAATAAATAGCTCATAAGTTTTACATCGCGAGCCCTTCTGCGTAGCATGGTGAAGTCTCGCACACCCTGCCTGGGACGCAAGTCCTCCCTTTGCGCTGCGCGTCCTTGCCGCGGACGCCTCCCACCCTTCAGTCACTTCGCGGCTGTCTCGGTCCTCAGAGCAACTGCCTGTGTTCGAGTCACCCTTATTTTACTTAATAATGGCCCCAAAGTGCAAGAGTAGTGATGCTGGCGATTCAGATATGACAAAGAGGAGCTGTAAAATGCTTCCTTTAAGTGAAAAAGGAAAACGTTACTGCAGGCATGAACATACAGGAAAAGACACAGTATACACAGGGCTTGGTACTGCCTGGGGTTTCAGGCCTCCACTGGGGGTCTGGGAACGCAGCCCTGCAGAGAGGGGACTGCTGAATTTCCGTTCTCTCAGTCCCAATCTAAGTCTATACTCTCCACAGATTCATAAGTGAAACTAAGTCAAAATCAACTGATTTGTTCGCTGTTAAAACAATTGTTAGGGCTCTCATTAGAAGCCCACGTACATTTTAGGGCAAAAATTAGCAGACATATTATTCAGTATTGTGCTTTTTAAGACTCTGTAAATCATTAGCAGTAAGGTGATTTTAAAATTTTGTTTTAGAGAATGAGGTATTTGTATTCCCTAGTAATTATTGCTATAAATGGCTTTTAGGTTAAATAAACAAGAGTCTGTAGTTTAGGGCTCAAATTAGACGTGTTATTGTGTTTTAATAACAGATATTTCAGTTATGTTTAGATGGCCAACTACTAATACATGGTTTGGAGAAACCCACATTGGATACGAGAACGTTGTAAGTGCACAGGCCAACCTAGGTTACAGTATTCTGATAAAAGCATTCGTATGAATACCTCCTCTAGAAATTAAATCGTCAGTCTAAAGAAAATTAAGTATAGTGAAAGAAGAACCCTACTGATCACTCTGTTTGATCATATAATCCACAGAGAACTAAATTCTGTGGGAAGAGAATCAAATAATGCTAGTTTCAAAGAAATCGAAATCCCACAAAATTAAATGGTGACTCTGAATCAGGTTACTAGGGAAAAAAGAAAAAAACCACCTAGTTATTTCAGCATCATTGAAACCAAGTGGAAATCTTCAATTAACAATCTGAGTCTCTTCAACGGGAGATTTGCAGTAGCTAGGGATCAAATATTAGTTGATTCAGATAGTCCTTCAAATTCCTGATAATGTGTACCTTATCGTTGTGGGTCAAAGTGAGGGAAAAAAGCTAGCTTTATCACACACGATTTTCTAAGTCTTTAGTAGTCAGTAGCTTTCTTACCACTAACAGGTACAGTGGTGTGGAATGATTTCCCAGAGGTCAACCCTTGATAGAATGTTCCACTGTTCTGAGTCATAAGTAAGTGAACAAAGATTTATGAATAGAACTTATTGGATATCAGGAGGACCAAAACTCATGTCTTATATTTAATTGATAATAGCTTATGTTTTGATAGACTTTCTATTACTAAAAACTGTCATAAATTTTAAGTAGTGAAATATGTAACATTTGCCATGTTGTTCTAAATATAATAGGTAAGTTAAAAATCCTAGTTTTTCAAATTATATCTTAACTCTGAACTTGTTTGCACTTTATCGCAGGGAGTCCTGCTTTAAGCCGCCCCCCACCCCAGGTATGCGGGGAATGGATATAAAGGCACCTGAAATGTTGCTTGCTCAGCTGGTCACCCCGCACTGCTGTCTCCAGCCCTGAGCAGCCTCTGCAGCTGTTCACATCTAATTTTCTGGGTGGGCCAGGACGGGAAAACCTCTGGGAAGCCCTCTGGACCCGTTTCTACTCCTTAACTCTTTGTGGAAAAAAAAAAGGACGTGGCATTTAAGATGGCCCATAAAAGGTGGAGGGAATGTAGTCGGTGGTGTGGTAGTTTAGCCAAAAACATAAAGATGGATGGACTTGGGACAAACAAGAGGCAGGACTGTGGGCAAAAAGAGGCTGTCACCGTGATTGAAACAGGAAGCGATGGAAGTTCAGAGGGGCCCAGCCTCTCTTGCAGATGCTGTTTACCAAGTGCCTCTCCCGTGCCAAGCACATCCGAGAAAAGGGGAGAACGGTTGCTTGAGCTTTCCCTATATGCACCTACTTCTCACTTCACTCTGCAGTGAAGACAAGGTCCACTCTTCAGGCTGCACAAATGCTCTATGTCCCCCAGAATAGTGGGGCTCCATAGGACACAAGTTTTGGAAAGGTGCCTTTTTGTTTTCAGTGTTTTTTTCTTTTTCTCCTAGCAAATACCACCTGAAACAGTAAATAAACTGGACTGAAGTGTGGGCTTATATATACAGCAGAGACCTTCACGTGAACAGAGCCAGAGCCCTCTGAGAAACTGTGCCTTCTCGTTTGGATCGCGCTCCTGTGGAGGTGCCAGCTCTTTCAGCATGTTGCGAGGGTTTGATGTAAGGGGTTCCATTCCCAATCTGCCAACCACATGTATGAATTTGGGATTATCATTTCTGGACATATCTCTCAGGGCATCTGTTTTCTCACCTGTAATCAACAGTGTTAGTCCTTATGATCAAAAAAATTGTGTTCCCTTCTAAGGGTCTTTGATCAATTTTTTTGGTTATTTTAAATCTTTCTGCTTACAAAAAGATGCCGGGTTATCTCTCAGATATGGAAACTGGGATAAACTATTCTCTATACCCTGCCTGCCCCTCAATAATTATTGAGTATATTAGATCATTAAGTATGAAATGTCCGATTTCCTTAAGTACTAAGTTTGACATCTCTGATATTTTCACTTTGACATTTCTTGTTTTATTTTTATTATGAAGGTACAACCTCATTCTTTCAAATGCATGGTTTATGGCTGGTGATTATTCAAAATTTTTTACTTTCAAATTTTTGATCTTCCAAAATTTTTTGCAGCAATTTTTGTGAAACCATGGATAAGTCAAAACTCCGTGTTATTTTTGAATATGAGTTCCATCATGGAGCCAATGCCGCGCAGACAGCTGGAAACGTTAGCGAAGTGTTCGGGAGGGACGTGGCTAATGAACGCACACAGTACAATGATGGTTTGAGAAGTTTCATTCTGGTGATTTTTATCTTGAAAATGAGCCGCAAGGGCGACCTGAGACCAAGGTGGATAATGATGAGCAGAAAGCTGTAGTGGAAGCGAATCCACCTCAACATGGGCGTGAATCAGCACTGAGGTTTGATGTTACTATTCCTACAATATTGGACCATTTGAAACAAACTGTCAAAGTAAAGAAGCTGGATGGATGGGTGCCACATGAATTCAATGAGCATCAGAAGAGAAATTGTCTCAAAGATTGCCTTTCTTTGCTGTCATGACATAAAGATGAACCATTTCTACACCATATTGTTATATGTCATGAAAATGGCTTCTTTCTGACAATCACAAGCATTCGGTACAATGGTTGGATAAAAATGAAGTGCCAAAGCACAGTCCAAAACCGAATATTCATAAAAAACAGCTAATGGTGTCTGTTTGGTGGTCCAGCACTGGTATTATCCACTACAGTTTCATGAAACCTGGTCCATCCATCACAGCGGATGTCTACTGCAGCCTATTGGATGAAATGATGAGGATGTTTGTGATTAAGCAGCTGAGATTGGTCAATAGAGACAGGCCAATTCTCTTGCAAGACCACATGTCGCACAAACAACACTGCTCACACGACAGAGGCTGGACTTGGAAACTCTCTGTCATCCACCGTATTCACCGGACCTTGCACCAACTGCCTGCCACTTCTTCCAGGCTTTGGACCACTTCTTGCAATGAAAAAATGTTCCATTCTCAACAAGCTGTGGTAAACACCTTTTGCAACTTCACTGCCACTCGCTCTCCAGGCTTCTTCATTGCTGGCATAAACAAGTTCCTGTTAAGACGGCAAAACTGTGTCGATAGTTTAGGTGCATACTCTGATTAATCGTACTGCTTCTTGTTTGAAATATAATAAACTTTTGATTCGAAATTGGACATTTCATATTTAATGACCTAATAGCTGCTATCACTTAGAGTGACTATCAAAGAAAGACAGTGTTGAAGATTGCAATGTGGGTAAGGAGTGCAGCCTAAGTTTTGCAGATGGAGGAGCTGACGACCCGCTGCCTTGCTGATAAACATGCAGGCCCAGGGTTAGCTGAGAGCTCGGCCGTCGACCGCCTCCTTCCCTGCCACGTGACGCCTTCACTCGAGCTCCAGCCAGTCAGTCAACCGGCTTGCACACCAACGTCAGGGCCACGCCTGGCATTTGAATTCACAATTTTCTAGGGTGACAGGGCATAAAGTGGCATTTACTCACTGAACACGTATTTACTGAGCGCTTCCATTCCCACCGGAATGGGACGCTGAGAGACAAGACGCTGAGGGAAAGCACCGTGGGTGAGGTTGGTTCACTTCCACTCGGACCCGAGACTGCTTTCAGAGCCACGCTGACAAAAGGACTAACGGTTTTCAGGGAAGAACAATGTTATTCTACAAGTGTAAGATCTCTAAGATTAAATGCGAGGCTACCATTTTTAGGTAAAATCCCTCTCCTCACACGGTGACCATGGTGACAGAATTAAAGGAGAGTTGCTGAATTTCAGCGTTAAGTGGTATCCCAAGGGAATGGGAAAGACGGTGAAATTGGTAGTGGAGTGAGTACTAGACCAGGGCTTGGCTTTGGGTCCAAAGAAAACCTCCAGGAAGGCCTGGAGGGGTGGGAGGTCAGGCTTGAGAAACGCTTCTCTGAGCGAGCAGCTGAAGGCAGAGAGGGTGGATGAGGAGAAATGGCTCTTTCCTAGGACCGACACCCAAAACATAGCGGCTTTTAAAAAATATTTTTGGTGAGCCGGGCGCAGTGGCTCACGCCTCTAATCCTAGCACTCTGGGAGGCTGAGGTGGGCGGATTGCTTGAGCTCAAGAGTTCGAGACCAGCCTGAGCAAGAAAGAGACTCGTCTCTACTAAAAATAGTAAAATTAGCCGGGCATGGTGGCGCATGCCTGTAGTCCCAGCTATTCAGGAGGCTGAGGCAGGAGGATCGCTTGAGCCCAGGAGTTTGAAGTTGCTGTGAGCTAGGCTGACACCATGGCACTCTAGCCTGGGGCAAAAAGAGCAAGGCACTATTCCCCTCCCCCACAAAATATATATATATACACACACACATATATATTTGTGAATCAAAAATCAAGAAGATAACGATTTTAGGGAATGAGGTTACTTCAAATATGGTTATATCAAGAAACAACACATTCTACTAAAGCTTAGCCATCTCGACCTGACCAGAAACAGACCATTCTGAAAGGGACACGCTGCAAAACACTTAGCACCCTTCTTCACAAAGCAGAATAAAACATTTACTAGATATTCTGCATAACTGCTAGGTAGTCACCACACTATTTTATATGACATTTGTCTTCCCCCATCCTGGACTGTGAGGGGTTTGAGGCGGAAGCTGAACCTTCACTCTTGTCCACCCAGAGGCCAGGCACGGCGTCCAGCCCCGTCACCGTAGCACATACACACTTCTAGAGTGAGTAAAGCGGCTTCGTTCTTCTCTCACTCATGTTTGGAATTTCAGTCAATAAGCACGAGTTCCAACTTGGATCTGTCTGAAACAACATGACTGCCGGCTGAGTCTCAGAATTGCTATGTATTTTTTATCTGCCTCCTTAGTCATCACCCCCATCAAACTCTGTTATGTGAAATAACTTAGGTGCAGTTTACTCTATGCTCAAAAATTTGGAACACATTAATAGATATAATGGAAAATAATCCGCTTAACCAAAAAACAAAGTCTTCACCAGAATCATGAGTGTTTAATAAAAAACCATCTCTGGTAGTTTGTGAGATTCCTAGGATGAAAGGGGCCAGAGACAAATGACTGACATGACAAGTGGCCTCGCTAGAGGAACTCTGCTCCGTGAGTACACACGTCCCAGTTCAACTTGGTATAATGCAAATGCAGAATTGAAATCTTCACTTGGACAGTGGCCATACAGTTTTTATAGTCCTACTGACAAAGCACATAAACTCCTGAGGAGCACATGACGTTTCTCAGCTTGCTTTGCGATATACCAAGCTTTTGGCCACTCAGATGCTTTTCATAGTCAGTCCATGGTGCAACTGTGGAACGCAACCTTATGTTGCTGCGGAAAAAAATGCAGAGCATACACGTTACACTTATCTCTACGGGTTTTGACTTGTGGCCTCTCACAAATAATTTACCTGTAAGTTTCTTAGAGTTGTTGAAGAGCCTAATGACTATAAGGTAGAGTTGATAAAGGGTGGCAGTAAAATCTCTGTAAATTTTGTTTTCAAAAGAGGCTAAAATTGTAAAATAAAAGATGTCTTCACCGTCTATCTAGACTATATATGAGGCTTACCAGTTATAATAATAATAATAATGATAATACTAGCAAAATCTCCCAAATCAGTCACTAAGAGAGTATTTTGGAGAGGACATGGATATGCAGGATTCCCCTTGGTTTTTGATTGCCAAAGATTAATCTATTCAATTATATGGCTTTGACGTATTTGGCTAACATAAATATGATGCACAAATTTGGTTTTCATGCATTTTGATATAAACAGAAATGGTTATTTTTATTAATGGTATGTTACTGATTTTATTGAATCACATACTTTGCATTGTAGCATTTAATTAACACCATGTACCCAGTCAAGCACTCATAGAGTTGACAGTGGGGCTAATCTTTATGTAAGTAGCACTGAGTGCGAGGCATACAAGATTTCTGATGAGATACTTCCTAGCGTTTTCCAATATTTAATTTTTAAAAGCCATTGGTATACGATATGGTACTACAATTCTTTCCTATATGTGGTTTAGCAATTTTTCCTCTGGTATTTCTGTATTTTAATTCCATTACCACAATTCTACAGTTTCTACTCTTAAGTTTTCACAGGGAAAGAAGTAGGTAGTAATTCAGACTGCAAAGGAGTGGCAAGAGAACCTACTGTGCATAGAAATCCCCAGGCGTTGCTTACAGCCTGCTGAGGCCTCACAGCAAGAAGGCTCATTTTGACACTATTACCAAATTCTCAGCAAGCAACCTGCTAGAATGGATACAGATCTCACAGCAGGCATTACTTTCATCACCTTTGGCTCAGT
Source organism: Cheirogaleus medius (assembly GCA_008086735.1). NCBI lineage: Eukaryota > Metazoa > Chordata > Mammalia > Primates > Cheirogaleidae > Cheirogaleus > Cheirogaleus medius. The sequence goes on along the minus strand of VBSM01000361.1, from coordinate 103,925,986 downwards.
AGAATGCCAAGTGAAAAAATACTTAAGAAATGGGGGGTGGTATAGCATCCAACTACATTTTTCCAGTTCATATTATTTAAATTGATATGTTTTTTCTATTTTTCTATTCCATTAGCTCTGTTCAAGGCAGTCTTGAAGAAAGTAGTACTCTTTGAATTTGGGGGATGTACAACAGTAAGGAAAGAATGAGCTTCCTAGTACTTCCTTTAATAACACACACTCTTCTTTCTGGACACAGTTCATTACCTATTTACTCAAATAGGGAGTTCTATAGACAAAAATATTATACATATATTTCAATAATTAAAACTAGTTGTACATTCCGATTTATTACTTCTTACTTTTAGATCAGGTACACTCTGCTTTCTGATTCAGTAACTTTCTTTGATACAACCTCTTTCGGATGAAGGAGGATGATCCTAAGTAGCGTTTAACAGGCAATTTAGAACCACTGGGGTTATCACTCTGCTGTGGTTTGGATGAGGTTTGTCCCCACTAAAATTCACAGTGAAATCTGGTGCCCAGTGTGGCCGTGTTGGGAGGTGTTTGGGTCATGGGGATGGATCCTTCATGAATAGATGAATTCCCTTCCTCAGGGGCAAGTCCTCCCTCCCAAGGGAATGGATTATAATAGCCCCTCTAGAGTGGGTCGTTAAGAGTCTGGCCACCTTGGTTCCTCTCTTGCTTCCTCTCACCTGTGATCTCTTTGCACCCACCTAAACTCCCTTTGTGCTTACTGTCAAGAGTTAAAGCAACACAAGGCCCTCACCAGATTCACCTGCCCAATTTTGAACTTTCCAGACATCAGAATCATGGGCCAAATAAAACTCTTTTCTTTATAAATCACTCAGCCTTGGGTATTCTGTTACAGCCATAATAAATGGACTAAGACACATCTCTGAAGGACTCAAGGTATTTACAGGCCATCTTGGTGTTTATTAACTTAATGGTACATATGTTATTGGTGGTGTCCACATCAGTGATTTTTTTCCTTGAATAGTACAAAATCTTTGTCAAACTGACTCATATACAATTCAATGAAAATGCAGTGCCCTTTTCAGGACCTGAAGTCAAACTTAACAATACTTTTTTTTCTTTTGTGCCTCTCCATGCCAGGTTGCTTTTATTATATACTCCAAGAGCAACAGGAGACACCTAACTCATTTGAGAACCAACACCAACACTTATCAAAGTCAGATCACTTCTAGATGTTATAGCAAACTTTCCCAGTTTCTTAACTTTCTCATTTGAAACCGACTTTACTGCTAGTAGCTCCCAAACTGATGCCTGAACACCAGTTTAGGGTGAGGCATTTGCATGTTTGATTTGCTAATCTAGTTTTCTTCCCTGAGAGACCAGTTTAAATCTTAGCTTCGGGTGTTACCACATGCTTTGTGCTCCACCCACTAACTCGAAGTTTTTACATTTCCCCACCATCTGGAAATATAGAGTCAGTTTGAACTTTGGGTAACTTTTTGATGCTCTTTTACCTCAGTGAGAAAACAATGAACAAAAGCATCATTCATTAATATAAATCATTTAATTAAAATGTGTTCAAGCCAACTTTCCACTGGCATTACTAGTCTGTTTTAATTTTATAGACTAAATCATTTAAAACACTGATAAGAGCAGCATTTAAAACTCAGGTTTCAAGCATAGTCAAGGCACTGTCATCATTCCCAACCTTGATAGTTCTAAGTTAAACAAGTGATTATGAAAGTTTTAGAATCAACTCGAATAGTTCTGCAAGAAAACAGTTGTGGCTTCATTTGCAAATATTTTCTTCTTTTGTTCTTAATCATTTTCCCATAACTTTCATTAATACTATGGTAAATTTTCAATGTAGTTTTAAGAGATGCTCTCTAAAATTGGAACTGGAGTACAGCTTGTAAATATAAGAACTTTAAGCGGGTAAGTAGTATGTATATATTTCACAATATAGCATTTAACTGGAATAATCTCATTTAAATATACATTTTCTGGAAAGATATAATCCCAAACTTTTGACTAATATTGTTTTTTAGATAGATACAAAATATTTATGGTATTGCTGTTAGATGTTCAGTTAGTTTAACTGCTTTCTAATAAGACCACAAAGAACTACCATAAAAAAGTAACATGTAATTACAAAAAATTACATCAGGAAGGTAACTGAAATGTCTAGTGCCTCCACTCACTTAAGGTCTTCTCTAATTAAATATTAATACAATATGCATGAATAACAGTGACTGATCTTAATCAATTCAGAATAATATTCATCTGATTTTGCAGGAGGAAAAACATTAAAACCTACTTTACATTATTCCTTTTGAGAAATTGAAATTGAAAAGTCTAAGAGTCTCCATTATGGATCAGGAAGGACAAGCACAAATGTCAGTAGGAACCAGGGAAGGGAGAAAAGATTAAAGCAAGACAGAAAACCAAGAGCTCAAGTGTGACAGCTGGGATAGTAAGGCGTGGTGGAGTGGTGACGAACCAGGGAGCACTTAAAGGGGACAGTGACATGATTCAGTGTCAGCTGATGGCTACTATGTGAGAGTGCATGCTTGAGCTTTCTAGATATTTTGATCTTTGAGGAAGGGCAGACTTTATGAAAAGATTTAAGTCTAATGTTGATAATTAGTTTTAAAAAAGTCTAGTGTTGCCAACTTCAAATGTTGCCAAGTAATTAGAACAGCCAACGTTAACACCATATAAGCCAAACCCATCTTTGGGCTGCTGGTCTGTACCTTTATGGATTCTTCACCTGGCAGCTACTTTTATAAATGTGTGAAAAGGCTCCAGTGAGCAAGAGGAAAGGAGGCAGAGGAAGGTGGAGGTTATATAAATAAGTATGACTGGGACACTTAAGAAGCAAGGAGCCACAAAACTTAGAGGAAATCTTAAAGGTTTCAAACTACTGGAAATAATCTTTCACCAGTTCTTTGTTCAAGAAACTGACGACACTACTCCTCTGTATATAGCTGATGAAACCAAGATTTGGTCAGCATTCTTTTCTTCTATTTAAAAACTACATAAAAACTTTACCAGTTTCTTAAAGGTAATTGGAAATAACACTTTTTGATGCACAGTCCAACTGAAGAACACCGTAAAAGCTGTTTACTGGTTTTCTTTAATCACTGAAATCAGAGCAAATATGCTCATCTTTTAGTAAAATATTAGAACTCAACATCACATTCTTAAATTTTATGTTAAAAGCATCAATAAAAATTTAAAACAAATGTGCATTCTTTATTCTGATACTTATACAAATATTTTCTGGGGGTGGGAGGTAAGCAGCACTTTTCAGCTGCAATTGGCTTGAGAAGATGAAGCACATGTGCCTTTTCCAGTTGGTTTATTGCACTTCACGTAGTCATATACCGTTCTCCGTTCACATGGGATTTGGGGACATCTATTCCGACTTCTACACACACACACACACACACGCACACACACACACACACGTAAAATTCTAAATGTTTTGTACATACAACATAAACCATAAAAGATATATTTGGTAATCAAAACTTCTCAATAGTAATTTAAAAAAGACATAAATTAATTTTTTACCCTGGTAGTTGAGATTCTCCCACAATGTGGTGTCTTTTGCTGAGACAGCAAAATTTTCAGTAATGTGGAATCCATACTGTGTGTTATTTGCTGCACCTATCGCCTACTTCTATAAATTAATTCCTTCTCCTTCTCTTCCACCCCCTGGCAATTAGTGCAGCAGAAACATAGAAAGGAGAGTATCGTGGCTTAGGTTAACCAGTTTGATTCAGCATTGAGGACCAGCTGTGCATGTAATTGTTAAGTCTCTTCATAACAAAGGCATTTCAATTTAGATCATTTTAAAGAAATCACAGATAAAATTACATGTGTGTACCATATGGATATTTCTAAAATAGTATTGTCTATAAAATGAGTTAAATTGTATATTTTCCATTTTAAATAAAGGTATTAAAGAATTTGTGACTGTGTTAAAAAATTACTCTATGTATTTAGAAAATCTGTGAGTCCAAAAGGTTTGAGAGTAATTTTTGCTAAATAACGAATTATAATTTGGCAGTATGTTTAATTCTACCCAAAATCACTTGTTGGAAATGCTGTAACAGCTAATTCTTATCAATGAATAAAGACAAACATCCCATCCCAGCCAAACAAGCAAACAAACTTCCACCCCACCCCAAACTACAGAAACCTTAGACTGTCATATTTAAAAGTGTTTAACTTTGTTGCTAAAAAGAGATTCTTGATTTGGTAGTAACGAGCATCTTGGTTTTATGGTAAGGGAGCTGTAATGATCCCTTATGTGGATTCTATCACATGCTACTGTACTAAGAGTGTATGTGAATACCTACTTTCATGTTAAGTTTTCCCTGACATTTTGCTTAAAGGAAAAAAAGAAAGGCCTAATTATATATTAATCTCATCAACTCCTTGACTGAAAGCCGAACGTTTTAATTATTTTGTCAAATAATGGTATAAAATAGTCAAGTGACTATAGAATTTTACTATTCAAGGAATTTGGTAGTTCCATGTTTAATACTATTGCAACCTGTATAAAAATGGGATTTGTAATCTTATTTTCACCTTTTAAAACTGCCTTTTACAACTTTTCCAACATAAAAGGTCACAATGTGACATAATTATAAAGTACCCCTAACTGAAAATGAGATGAGACTGCATTCAGAGGCTTCAGAGAATAAATTGCATAGAACTTCTAAAATTTAAGTGACACGGTACCATGACGACATGCGTATTAGCAGCTTCACAAAAATCTTCAAATTTTCACAGATTAGTAATGAACTGCCATGGCAGTCGGAACATGTACAAATAGTAGCATATTAAAAATCTACCAGCCAGATGAGGTGGCTCATGCCTGTAACCCTAGCACTCTGGGACACCGAGGTGGGAGGATCACTCGAGCTTAGGAGTTCCATAGCAAGAGCAAGAGCCCGTCTCTACTAAAAATAGAATAACTAGCCAGGTGCAGTGGCACATGCCTGTAGTTCCAGCTACTTGGGAGGCTGAGGCAAGAGGATAACCTGAACCCAGGACTATGAGGTTGCAGTGAACTATGACGACACCCCTGCACTCCAGCCGGGGTGACAGAGAGAAACTCTGTCTCAAAAAAAAAAAAAAAAAAAAAGAAATCTACCTACCTACCAATGATACACTAGTAATATCAGTGTATTATGGGTATTACTGCCCTTCCCATCAGAGAAATGACTATACTTGTTTACATGATCCCAATGGCCATCTCAATTATGGTTAAGTCAGCTGTTATAACTATTCTATGTATTTTATATGTATAGATAGGCATACATGAAATATGAGGATACTCTGACACTGACTGGTTAAGACCATTTTGGTATACTTTTGTCTTCTATTACATGTAACTCTTTTCAGCCCCAAATTTTTGAACTCTAAATAAATAAAATGTAATCTACAAAGATAAAACATTATTTACAAATGCAAATATTCATCCTGAGAATTTTTTTTAAATCTAGGAGAACTATTTCACAGAAAAGACAATTACCAATCTGTGAAACAGAAATGCACCTCAAGAATTAACTAAAGAATTCATAATTAAAGATCAATTTACTCAGGCTGCAGCCAAGAAAAGCATGAGGATATTTAAGAACTCTTAAATTGATTTGTATGCAAGACATTAATCATTTACAACTTCGACTTCCAGTGTTCTTCCCTCTGAAACTTGTTTTATGTATTAGTCTGATTGTATTTTGGAAGTGGGTGAGAGTGGAAAAATACCTGAGGAAAACTCACTAAGGTGTTGAGGGTTTGAGAAGGAGCAAGGTGGGGCCGTGTAATTGTTATTAATCACTTACTCTGGACTGTCCCCACAAGCAAAGCCAATCAGCCTTTGGCTCTACCTATACTGAGCTCCCTTAAAAGGAGTGGTTGGCTATATAAATTCAACCCTTTACAAAGGAAAAATGTCAAGGTAAAACAAAAACCTAAATAGAGGTAAAATATCAGATTCTTTGCTTTATAATGTGACCATAACATTACCTATTTGCAGACATTAGAAGAAATGGTTCAACAAAGAATCAAACTGGTTTCTCCGGGTATATATCATTACAACGAATCTCTTTACTCTTTATGCTGTGAGCAGACAGTGATTATTTTGGAGAAGGAAAAATAAGAGAGTGTGGAATTAGTAACGCAGATGCTGAAAGGCAAGTGGCAAGACTAGAAGGATGCCTCAAACAAACGCTACTTTGTTCCTATCTCTACTGGCACCTACCCCCCCAAGTAAAAGACCAGAATAACCAAAGCCATTTTAACAGTAGTGTGCGGAATTGTCAGCTGACAAACAACATGAAAACAAGTCACGCTATGTTATCTGTGGTCACGTTCTTCAGGGTTAGTCCAGTAACTCAAGACTTTACATTCTTTTGTCTTTATTTGTTTATTTTAATTAAACATGTAAAGGTTAATAAACAGACATAGTCCAGAGTTAGTAGGTTGGTATTATAACATTTATTAAAATAATGCTATGGGTTAATAGAAACAGC
>VBSM01000361.1:103890910-103919362 GCA_008086735.1 Cheirogaleus medius | reverse complement strand
ACCCACGCTAAAAAATTACATAATACTGTCAGAAAAAAAAATCTTAAAAACTACGTATTTTAATAAGAAATAAATTCAATATAAAGAATGATAATACTGAGAACCAAGGCATTCAGAGATTTCAAAAGTCATGCTTTTTTTTTCAGTTGATCCAAAATTTTGTCAACTAAGTTTTCAAAAATTTGTTCAGAGCCAACATTACTCATAAATGTCATACATTTATTACTTCATATGTTTACTTTCTTCCCCATAAAAGACCTTTGATAAACATCTAAAATGTCCAGGTATAACATAGTTGAGATGAAACTGGATCAAATACTGGTATCGTTTTTAACAACTATCACCTCAAGTGTTTGAGTGTCGCAAATTTATTCAACCAACCAAACAATATAAAAATCAAAATGGCACAGCATATATTGTAAATAAATCAAAACAACTGTATGTGTAACAGAAAGACAAAGCAGTGGCACGTTAAACCAAAGCTAGCTGGATACAAAATAATGAATGTCTATTGCATAGTAAATAAACTGAAATTTCCAAGTGAGACAAGATGGTGGAGAGGTTACCGAGAAGGTGCTGACTGAGCTCCCTGCTGGCCTCTGACTGTGACACTGGGAAGGTGTGGAGGAGGGGATGAGCTGATAAGAGGGAGATCCACTGTCACTTGAGATTTGCCACATCTGGTACTGAGCAGTAAATGATGATACTCAAGTGTTTAGATGTAGGCATTGTGCACAAATTGCTTGCTTCAACTACAAAACTGTTTGAACTTCATGAGAAATTAGAAGCTTAAGCTGAAATGTAGTCGAGTATATATATGCACAATGATGCTAGTTTTTCACATTCTTTTAAAGTTCAAAGGTGGGGTTTGTGTTCAGGGGGGAGGAGAGGTTACTGAAACCAGCAAAGAGATGGGCTACACAAGTTATCTGGTATGATATATGGAAGTCTGATTAAATTTGGTTCATTTAAAAACACTGTTTCCAGAATGAAAATCACAAAGATTCACTTTTGTGAAAAAGTTTGCTACGTACTCTATTATCTCCAATTAATTAAAAAAGAAAACTCTAATGCATCCCCCTTCTCCAAATAAAATGAAACTCTAATTTTGTCTGTAAACTGATGTTCAGATCACACATAATTTTAATCTCAGAATCCTCTGGGCTAACATTGAAGACTCCAATAACCAAAAGTACTCAATTATGATTTTTAAAAGAATGATGTTTTAAAACTTACTATTCAAGACATTAGAAAAGTTATCAAATTTTTTTCACAGTATCAGATTTGGCAAATTTGCATCAAGGTAACTGTGGTAAAAATCATATAATTCAGACCATCAACTCATTTGTCTCCCTCATACCTTCTTTCACATACTGGGCGACTGAGTAACATGCATTAACTTGTATTCTGAGGGAGGAGCTGATCTTACGAGACACTTGACTAAATGACCATGAAGGAAAATAAGGCACTTTCTTTTCTTTAGACTTATTCCAATACTTAAAAAATAAAAAAGAAAGACAAAAAGGCTCTTTTGGTCTTTTGTTTCTTGACAACCACCAGAAAAAAATCATTTCATGAAATAAAGGGTTTCTTTGTTCTTTTTCTTTTTTTTATAACACTTGAAAGTATAAAATGCTACATTTCCAAAAATATATATATTTTTTTCTGCACCAGCACCCTTGTATAGTAAAAGTATCTACTTTTTGTTCATTTGTTTCAATGCACTACACTTTATCTACAATTTCATTACATGTATACAGCAAATAGGCAAGCATGGCTTTTACATCCTTAAATGATTTTTTCTATACAGGGAAGTTTAAAAAAAATACTTGAACAGTTTGCCCAGTAATGTGACACATAATGCATGTACCTTGTTCTCTTATATTTTTTTTAAGAAGGTGTAAAATAAAGGTTCAGTAATTTTAACTCAGATAGTTATCTTTTTAAAAATAGTGTTGCAGTTTTGTTCTTTGCATTACTTTTCAAAACTCCTTAAGTTTTTCTCTCATGGCACACTTTTTTCTAATACTTCAAATTTTGGCAGGCAATATAAAAAAGGCTGCAACTTCTGCCCTTTGAGGGCACTGTAGTGACTAAACAGCATATCAAATTTTGAATACTTTTTGAAATCACTTCACCAATGACATCCCTGACCAAAGGTTCATGCATGATGCATCATCACACAGTACATTCAGAGAGAGCTTTGACTTCGCTATGAGAAGAAAAAGATTCCTAGAAGTCTCTCACAGTAACTGCCTCTGTCATTGAGTAGTTAAGGGCCATCTGTCTCCCCTTCTTAAGAGAGGCCTTCTTACCGTTCGCTTAGGGTGGGACATTAAAAGATGATCAGTGCTGTGGGATGAATTGGGCCTTATTGCTTTACTACTATTCAGTGCAGGTTCTAGAACCACTTTCACCCAAACAGGGGGGAAAAAAAAAAAAAAGCTGAGTTGGAGGACAATTTCTTTGTCTTTTGTTTGGTTAGATGGTAAGACGAACGGACAAGTGCCTCAGCTCGCTGCACTGACGACAGGCAAGCAAAGGCGATTACCAGTTAACTGATCAGCAGGCAGGCATGGTCAGGTCATCATTGGGTGAAGAGTTCAGAGGTCAGAAGGTCATAGGTTAGTTGCCGGTGGCGGCTGGGTGGTTAGAAACAAAAAACAAAACAAAAAAAGAAAAGAAAAGATAGAGAAGAGATTAGTTTCAGCTAGTGACGGCTTAATGACAACATGAAAAACTAATCACAACTAATAAAAAAAAAGCATGTTTAATTCTGACAAACTGATTGACACCATCTACAGAATACAATAAAAATCATGACAATTTCATATCATGATTTGAACGAATGAAGAAGAGCCCACTCCCACAAAAACAAAAAACAAAAAACAAAAAACTGGTTAACAGGGAAAAATAGAAATAAAATACAACTAACAACTAATAGTTAGTAGCAGTCAATGAAGGAAATTGAAAAACAACAATGAATAGGTATGGTATACAGAATTTTGAAACAGTCAGTACACTTATCAGTCTCTGACTGCTATTAAGCATTAGTATTCTCTTGGATGCAAGCATTAAAGCAACTATTAATGATGGATGTGATTATTAATAACTGATTAACAGAAATGAATCTAAAGAAATTTAAATTTCTATGAACAATTTGGTTCAACATAAACTCTGGGCCAAACAAGGTTTCTTTTGTTCAATAAATGTTTATTGCTTTTTCAATTATTCTATGTACAAACAACATGGAATTTCTTGGCCTCATGATACAAAGCAATACTAAACTGTAGTCTATCAGTGTAGGCAACATCATGGGAACCAGAAAAAGGCCAGGCCTTTTGCACTAGCCACCATTTTCCAGTTGAAAATACTATTTTACACATATAGAACACTTATAAAATGCATTTGCATGTAAACACTGTAAAATCCTGCCATTTAAAATTCTATACTCAAAAAGCTCTAAGTACATCAAAAAATAGAAGAAATTTCTAATTGATACCAATAAGGCATTTTAAAACTACAAACAGCTTTCTTTATTCAATTTCAAAGCTAATACTCTGCAAATACAATAAAATCTGACATTTCATATACATTCCTGCTTTATATTTTTATATTTTAAAAGAAGCCACCTGTAAATACTATTTTCTTTTGCAAAATAACAAAAAGAACAAAAAAAAATTAAAAAATTACAGTAAAACATAAAGTAGTTCTCAAGTGGAAAAGTTACCATTCCCAATGTCCTTGAGTTGTTCCTTCCTTAATCAACCTGTTAACATTCCTGCTTCACCAAACTTGGTCCACTTAACAGTAGTATGATTTTAAGACTCATTCAACAGCTTAATTATTTCTACTATATTCTGAGGTTTGGTAGAATTTTCTGTACTGTTGCCATGTGACTAAGGCAGAGGAGATGTGAGTGAAAAGATACTCAGTGCAAAGTCAGGTTCTGTGCCACTTCATCAATCACAACTTAGCAGGTGTAATGTTCACAGAGTTTAAATGATCTATATAATGGACTGATTTACTTTCATATGACAAAAATGCTTTCTAAAGTCTATCATTTAAAACAGCTTATAAATACTACAAAAATATTGTATCTTCAATGTGACCAAATCTTCCCTGAATTTCTTTAAAAAAGTGGAATTTTATTTAAAATAAAAACTGCTGCTCCAAAATCAAAGAAAATAAATATTAACATGATGTAGTCATACTATTTCACAGGTATTCCAAAGTATGATTTTCTTAAAGCATTTTTTGATATTACTTAAAATTTTCATTATTAATGATAGTTTTGTAAAATTACTCAGAAAATTTTCTGATTACGTTTTTGAGTATGGAATACATAAACAAAGCAAACTACCACTTATATATACCAGTGCACCTAGAATCCATCCTCTGCCAAGTCCTGGCCTCTTACAGTACACACAGGTGTGTTCACTGTGCAAAACCATTTATAAATTCATTACAACTAAAAAGTCAGTGGTCTTTTATAGGCTTCAAATTCAGTTTTAAAATATGTATAGAGGTGGGTTTATTTTTAGTAAAGAACTAGGTATTGGTCAACCATGTAGTACTCTAATTGCTCATACAGAATTACATGGTTATATGTTCAAGGGCTGAGTTTCCTTGCATTAAATGAATGCTTATAATAATCTTCTCTTCAAAAGATTTTTAAAAAATAATTTAAAAAACCTCAAAAACAGAGAAAACAGTAGTATCATAAAATAATTTAAGTGAAGGACTTCGGACATCTCCCTCAGACCCAATGAGTGCATGCAGTGATAATAAGTATACAAGTATTCTGTTATTTAAAAAAAAAAAAAATTAGCAATTCGGTTTGCTGACATTGCATTTTGAATAAAAACAGTGACAGGACTAATCAAAACACATAAAACTACAAAAGAGCCACGCATGGAATGTGTTGTAATTTTCCAAATATAATAAAATATTCCTCTAATATTTTCAACTATCTCAAGGGACTGGAGTATTAAGTAGGCCAATACTTATTGTGTTAAAACAAAATTATGAGGAAACTCCTAAAAGGAGGCATATGAGGAAAGATTAACAGGGGGGAAAAACTACCTACTTTAAAATACTCTTCAGAACTATTTTAGACATTAGCAATATAAATAAAGCTTCAAATTATTCACAGAATTATCCAGTTTCTTAAAATGAAAGTGACTTTTAAAAAAATGTCCCCATCCCTAGGAGACATGCTCTGATGAAAGAAAGGTGGCACATATGCTCGTATATAACATTTACAAGACGTATTATCTCCATAGTCACTGAGCTGGGGGTCTAACTTTGTTCATTGAATAATCACTACAAGTAATGTATATATTAGTTTAAAAGTCTTCAAGGCTCTTTAATTACATATGATGCTAAATAAATATCAATAATGTCTTTGGGAAGACATTTTATTTCTTGTGTGGAGAACAGTTGTGTCTAATATTTATCATCAGTATTCAAGGAGACCATATAAAGTAGGTAGGTCTTTCATAAATCTATAGATGTACAATTGGAACGTAAATCCATCACTTTTTCCCCACTAATATCAATGACTTTCATCAATTTAATTGTAGGTAACATGCCATTACAGAAACTTGTAAAAAATCCTTTTCTACTATGCTTGAAATTTCTACACCTTGTGATGAAAAACTGAGAAAACAATTCAATGTCAATAAACCGAAAACTATCACTCCTCAATAAGCATAAATAATTTATAAAAGGGTCCAAGGGCATATATAGGACACAAATTACAAATGTTGTAAAGGAGAAAAATGAAGACTTATTTTCCAGTCACAGGTTAGTCAAAAAGGATATTCAAACGGCTGGATCGCATATCACCACAAAACTTCAAGAGATAGTTTATCTTCAGATAATATATTTTAGCAGCAAATGACAAAAATCAAAGGATCCATTTTGGCAAGAGAATGTAAGAATAAAAGGGAATTGACTTTCTAATGTATAAAAAATTCAACTACATGAAAGTTACCTTCACAGTCCTTCCTTGTTGATTTCAACTAAGTGCTAAACATGTACACCCTCATGTTTACACAGTGGCTCAAATATTATAAAGAAAAATGGAAACTAAATCTTCAGTTTTCTCCAAAAGTATACAGGAGGCATGTATTCCTTTACTTCTCTCATTAAAGCACCATCCGTTCAATTCATTTTGCAATACCAACCCCAAATTTCAGAATAATTAAAAGGTAAATTTTAGCAAAAGTTATTACTGAAAACTAATTACGGCAACATCAAAATTTAATAGCTCCCCAAATTGACTAATTTATGTTTTAGTAGGAATAAATCATAGTGTATAATAATAGAAGATTTAATAAGTTAAAATATGAAGGGAGAAAAAACAAAACAAAAAACCCAACCCTTAAATCTGTCCATTATTACAAATGAATTTAGAAAAGGAAAAGAAACTGTGTGCAGGTAAGCAGTTACATTTTTTCCATCAGGTGTGGTGTTGCAAATTTTACAGACACCCAACGCATTTCTTATAAACAAGAACTGCAGAACTAAACTAACCTCGGTCTGCGGTCACAATCCTTTGGTAAGGATGGACACGCATATCGTGCCTTCGAACTTTAGTAGCCACCGCACCTAGTTAAATTGTAATTACCAAGACAAAGTTAGAAAACATTCACAAGGGGGAAAAAACATTAACAGCACGTTTATCAAAATGGATTTCAAATGTTCATTTACTACAAAAGTTTAAGAAACACGTTAAGGCACAGTAGTTTTAAAATTAACCATAATATGTCACGTATATTTGCATCTATTAATATTGCATTCAATTTAAACATCTTGGCCTTAACCTATTTTATCCATTCATTTACAATCCCCAAGTTACAGTATTTCATGAACTCTATTAGATCCAAACACATTTAAGCTTTACTAGTCACATATTCACTGAAGTGCCTTTCTTGCAGCAGGACTAATTAAATAATGCCGTGTTTAATACTGACAATTATTTGCTAACCTTAAGACCACTTCCAGAGTTTATCACTTAAAAAGGTTTAAAAGCAATTCTTAAAGCCTACAGATTGTGGTTTTAAACTTTGAGTCAATAAGTATGAACTGCAATGAATTAGGTGATTAGTAAAGCAAACAGTATAGTACACTTAGCAGTCAGTATACTACTATACACTCCTTTATAAATTACCATTACTTTGTAATATTACAGACTAAACCAAATTAATAACATAATTTTACTTTATATCTATGTGCAAAAAGTGCAAGTAAGTCACTGACTGCTAGGCTAAGCTTTTTTTCCCCCGGAGGCTGCTGAGACTAAGCATTTGTTAAATTCAGATCTGATGAGGGTTCAGTTAAGACCGTTCTTGAATTCTTAGCCTTTCGTTGGGAAAGCCATACCTAAAGATAAAAGGAAGGGAATTAAAAATTAGTCATCAATGAAGATTTGATGCTAATACCAATCTCCTCACTACTACCAACACACATGTCTGCATCTGTTTTGAAGGGCACTGCTTATGTTAAAATAATTTAATGTGAGACTTGATATATAGCATGCATGTTATCTGTGTGCAAATTTATTATAACTTTGCAATTTAAAATAAAATTTTCTCAGTTCTCCAAGTGGTCAATATCATATTTTACTGCTTAGGTGGTAAAGCAAGAAATAAAATGGATTATAAGATTTTTCCATTTAGTACTCATTACTATTCACCTTATGAATGCCAATTAGGGATCTATATAATTTGCTCTTTATTTTGCCAGTCTAGTAATTTTTTATAAATAAAAAATTCCCAACAAAACAAAAAACACGTTGCTTTACAATGAGAAATTTTACTGCAGTGCCTCTTGCTGTTTCTAAGCAGTAAACTGGTCCATCACCCCTTATTCATTTTAGATAAGCTACTCATATATAAGTATAATTCCATGTGGCAAAATCAGGGAGATCTTGCATTCAAAGTTCTGCAACAGCAGCTGGTGGCTAATAGTCCCAGCACTGCAGGAAGTCAAGAGTCAAACTCCTCGGGAACAGATGCTGTGGGTGCAGCAGAGAGGAGTTCTGGGGGAAGGAGCATGCATAGGACCACAGGACAGAGTATTAATAGAAAGGAAAACTTAAACAAGGTTATAGGTTACATGTTATTTTAAAAATGCTTCAAGAAATGTGCAACAGAAACAAGCCTCTCATAAACAGATCTGTGGTATAATTCTGACCTGTAATTACTTTATACAATGATTTAGAGATAAACGGAAAACATGTACAATAAAATGTATTTGTTGATAAAACAAAAGGCACCTGAGTGCATGCACACACACAGATAACATACAGAGCATTGTGGCTTTAACTGAACAATGAATTTTCGAGTTTAAATCTTAGTGTCCCAGTTCATTAAAGACTTTCAAATTTTTATAAATCAACATTAATGCTGGAAAAAAACCCTTAAAAGATCAAAGTTTTAAAAGTCAACAGCATGCATGCAGCACCAAGGTCATACACAATTCAGGGAAAAAAAGTATTCAAATTCTGTCTGGTAAAACAAAGGGGTTGCACAGAAAGTTTGTTCCACATTGACTGGTCGTGTTATAACAGCTGCTGTATTCTAGTCCTTCATCCAGCAAGTCAATGGGCTGAAATATCAGGCATGACTGGCATTTCAATCCACTCTATAAAAAAAAGGCATCAGTAATGTCTTTTGCAAGCACACCACTTTTTGTTCACGTAAAACCAAGTGTTTATAGTATGATTTTAATCTTTGCCTCGTGTGATTCTGAATTCAGTAACTTGGTATTTACTCATCTATTCCATACTGTACTACTGAAATTAAGAGTATTTCTCATGTTTAATATTGACCAGGACTTCAAAAGACAAAAACTGAAACCTTAAGAAGGCAACTACAGTCATGCACAGAATAACGACGTTTAGGGCAACGATTGGCCGCATATACAATGGTGGCCTCACAAGATTATAATGGCTATACCATACAGCCTAGGTGTGTAGCAGGCTGTATTATCTATGACTATATAAGTACATTCTGTGATGTTTGCACAATGATGAAATTGCTTGATGATGCAATCCCCAAACTTATTCCCATCGTTAAGCAACACATGACTGTATTTAGCTGTTCCCTTTCATATTTTAAGTGATCACAAATATTAAAAACACACACAATAATAATTTTATAAAGATCTCAAAATATGTTCACATAGAAATTTAAAATTTAGACAACAATTAAATAAGTCAAAAGAAACATAACTTTGGGAGGTGGAGCTGATGGAGGTGATAGGCCATGGAGTGAAACCTAAAACTCAGAATGACCTCAAGTAAGGTCAAAAGTGCACAGTATTTTGTTTAAAATGTATATAACAAATTTACCCAACCAAAGTGGATTTGAGTTATCAAAGTGGATCTGAAAAAATTTAAGGTGCAATTATTTATAGATAATTTAACATGTTATATTATACAATGGAATCTTATGAGAGATTGAAATAAGTTTTCAGTCTTTCCTAACGGAAACTTGTCTTGCGCCTCTCAGAAAATTGATAAAATTATTTCCAAATTGGGGGCAGCAAAATTTATAAAGAAGAATGATGTTAACCACACAGGGAGAAGAACTTACCTAATACACCACTAGGTTCAATAGGATACTCAAGGATTGATGTAGCTGGTGCCAATGTGTAGGGGTATTCATAAGGTGTGTAGATTAAACCAGCTTCGGGGCCTGGAGGAACTATTGCAGCAGTTGGGTGAGGAGTTCCGTTTGGCATGACAGCGGTCTGTATTTGTCTGATCAAAGGCATTATGGTAGGGCCAGCTGGCGTAGGAGTACGCAGGGCAGCTGGTGGGAGAACAGGCGCAGGCCCAGTAATGATCCTTGGAGCAGCCTGGGCTGTTGCTGCAAGAGAAAAGGCAAGGGCTGCTACAGTAAGCAAAGAAATTTAGAAAGAAGTACAGAGATAGCAGTGTAAAATATGAGAAAATGAGAGGGGAGTAGGAAAAAGAATGGAAAAAGCAGGAAAGAAGAAAAATAAAAGGAAATCATTAGTACATGCGCTGATCACACAAAAATGCCAAAGCACACCAATCAAATGCAAACAGCTTTCCCTTTCCCAATGTGATTAAGAATGTGCAAAAATTAAAAAGCCACTGTAAAAAAATGAATGAGACCATTAAATAGGTTATATTTGGTTCATATATTTGATATATCTATATTTTTTAAGATTTCACAAGACTAAAGGTGCATGCAAAAGCACAAGAAAACACTTGCAATTAAAAGATGTTAAAAAATAATTTGTAATTGGAGTCCACAGAAACACAGTTTTGGTATATTTCTCAAGCACAGCTTTAGTTTCAAATTAAAGGAAGAGCAATTTTCATTGTATTAAGTTAGTCAAATAACCACAAGGTGTGTGTGTGTGTATATATAATAATATATAAATTATCTACATCTTTAGGAATTAACTTAATAGAAAGAATAATATAAAAAGTCCCATTTCTAAATTCCCAATTATTAACTATATACTCCTCACATTCTCATGAGTAAATTAAAGTTTACTATTTGTGAAGTAACCACTTCTAAACTGATTGGATTGTCTACATTGTGGAAAATTGTCTAGGACTTTAAAATTCTATTTCTTTCAAAAAAATTAATTTAAGTATGATATTTATGTTCATATAAATGACATGTATAAACCTTAGATTGTCTCAAAATATAGATTTCACATTATTTCATTTTAAATATAAAAAAGGAATCCTCTTATGGCTTATAAAAACATGCACAGACACATATAAAGGAAAAATAGGACTGAAAATAGTTATCACCCACTGATCTCTGTGAACTCACATATGAAATCAATAGGAAAAAAATATCCAAAGGAAAACATGCAAACAAAGTAAAAGGACAGAAACAGAAGGGTCATTTCATTCAGATATACTTCACTATGAAAATAAGCTGGAAGCCTTAAATCTGTAACTAACTTAACAGGAAATTTCTTAAAACTTGAATTTAGAGATTGAGATTGAATCAAAAGTATAAACAAATCCAAATTTAGATATGCTGGCATAAAATAAAATTGAGAGTGTCCTCAATTCATGAAATATATATCTGTCCCATATCAAGTGACAAAATTACTTCAACTCTTTACTTTGTTTAAACTGTTCACATGTTTTGCTGCCAAAAGGAGAAAGATTTGTAGAGAAAACAGCTGGGACAGTGGTAACCCCGGGCCTCAGTCTCATTCTTACGTGATTTAATGTTGGCATCTCTGTAGGTGCCATTCAGAATCGCAAGCTCCATCAGCTGCATCTTCTTCAGGCTGTCTTCTCCTTCTGCCTACACATGGAAAACACAAGAGAAGTTAAGAATTTGAGATCATCCACATATATCATAGGTATATCTACACACAAGCCTTAAAATAGATACGTGATTATAATCACCTGCTTCAATAAGGGAACAAAATCAGGAACCAAAAGGTGCTGACATATGGAAGTCCATTCTCTCAGTGATGGCATGTTGATACACAGGATATTCTTAACAGCCACTGGCTGCATTTCTATTTGAAAACTTTTATGTAAGCTATACTGGTTTATTAAAGTTCTCCTGAAAAGCTCTGCTTTTAAATGGAAATGAACAGAAACATTAAGATTAAATATAGTACTAAGTGAAGTATCTCTCAAGAATGGAAAAACAAGCACCACATGTACTCACCAGCAAACTGGTATTAACGGATCAACACCTAAGTGGACATATAGGAATAACATTTATCGGGTGTCGGGCAGGTGGGGGGTGGGGAAGGGATGGGTATATACAAACATAACGAGTGAGATGTGCAATGTCTGGGGGATGGTCACGCTTGAAGCTCTGACTTGAGTGGGGAGGGGGACATGGGCAATATACGTAACTTTAACATTTATACCCCCATAATATGCTGGAAAAAAAAAGATTAAATATAGTATATTCTCTTCAGTATCTATCATTTTGCTGAATATTCCAAACCAAGATGTATTCATTAAAAGAAAAAAAAACACACTGTGATTTTAAATATATAAGATCTGATTGTGGTATTAAGGTAAGGGAATTTTATGCTTAATTCTACATAAAGGGAAATTTAGTGAAGTTATAAAAATCATTAAGAACTTCTAATGACTGTACATTCTACTCTTTTATGCCACCATCCCTTTCCTTCCTCAATCTAATTAGCAAGTGCTATCAAATCTATGGCAATCTATTAATATCTTTAAGGTCACCATATAATTTATTGTCCAAACCAGGAAATGTTTAAAAGCAAAAAAGGGGCACTATGCTATAAAGACAGGCACAAACTAGAATTACTCTGATCATCGAAATGTCCGGCCACCCCATTTACCTTAGCTTCTTTGTACCACTCTTTCCATTTACTGTTGTCACTCTTACTCTAATCATTATTGATGTAGTACCAAAACTACTAGACTATCCTGTTAACAACGTCTTGTCCTCCAACCAATCTATACACAAAGGCCAGATTAATTGCCCAAAACACAATTCTCATCGTAATATTTCTCAACATTCTCATGTCTCAAACCCGTTAATGGTTTCTTATTACTATCAAAAAATTTCAAAGACTTAAGCTACCTATGATTTGGCCCCAAACTATCATCTCAAGTTAAACCAATTAATCTTCTACTATTTAATAAACCTATCTTATGTTTATTAAACATTTTGTAAAATCAAACTAGATCATTCCCCCCTATTCACCTCTGTGCATATTCCCATTTCCTCCACTGTAAATGCTCCTTTGTACGTCATTCCACCCCTCCCTTCTTTCCAAATCCAACCTATCCCCACAAATTTCAACCCAGATGTTACCTTCTCACGGGGCCATCCCTACATTACAGTAAGTCTTCACTGAATGTTGTGAACAGGTTCTTGGACACTGTAACTTTAAGTGACATGATGACTTACAGCAGGTCCTTGAATAAGTCATTCTTTTCAACGTCATTATACTCTATATGCCTAAAGTCGCAGTTTCCAAGATACTATGGACATTAAGTGAGGACCTACTGTATACTCTTTCTGCCTTGAATTACAGTTTGTTGAATATCACCACTCCCAAAGTAAAACCAATGAGAATGGAGTTTACTTATTTATCACTGCCTACTCTCCAAGTACCCACCTACCCAAGTTACTTGCTAGAACTTATTTTTTAAATAACCGGTATGAGAAATCTTTATTTCTAAATCCGAAATGTCTAAGTCCTATAAAGATAAATTTTAGCCACAGGAAAAGAAAGCAGTAGAGAAAGTTTTATCTTTTAAAGTTCGTGTAGAGATGTCCTCAACTTTTATACAATAGCTAATCCTCAGTATTTAATATTTACAAAGAAAGTAACCCAACAATACAATTTTCTGATATAATTTTCTTCCTCCCTGATTCAAAAAAGGTGCTGGGGCAGGACCAGGACAAGTGACAAACTTCTCAGTTCTCTTCTTTATTGCAGCTGTAATGATACACAAAACTCTATCTTTGGCATTACAGCAGAGAATGGTGTACTATAATTTATAGTAAATAGGACTGCTGAGTGAGCTTTTAATAAATTACAAAGATTGAAAGATGAAAACAATGCTTAATGTGCCAATGCCAACTTTTAAAAAACCTACTTTGCAGTAGAATACAGGGAGAAGATATTTGCTCATGCTTGTGGAATTACTATTACTTGACTCCCATCAACTTGTACAAAGATGAAGAAAAATATGAATATGATTTCTTTGAAAGACACAGAGATTACTTGTTAAAAACAAAAACACGTTAATATTGGAAGGGAAGAATTAGAAATTCATTATAATAAAACTCCTTAAGCTTGTTTGCTAAAAACTAATAGTACTAAATATTAAAACTTCTCAAGATTTCAAATTTAAACCTACATATAATGGAATACCAGAAGTCTATTAATAAGTTATATTCTATATAAATAAAAAGAAAGAAAAGCAGTAGGTATACCTCCAGTCATCCTCTATAGTGAGAAGAAAGTGGCGCAAGTTTGAAAATGTCAGCAAATCGAAGACAATTTCACCTTTATTAAGGAAGAAATAAAGATGAAAGAAGAGTTTTACGCAGAGAATAGGTGCTTGGAAACGTTTCTGACCTGAACTGCTTCTCTTGCGCAACAAAACCACCATTCATTAGCTGGTGATGGAGTATCAAACATGGGAGAAAGCCAAGGAGAAAAATGATGGGAGAACTGCCTGTGCACGCCAGTTTGTGTGCAAACGTGTGTCATTTGCAGGGTCAGGATCACCCCAAGAGGAGAATAAAAGAGCAGCACAGCCTTCACCAGGTGTTGGTGCAATCTTCCATACGGTGTTGCTTCCACATGATGAAATCATATTCATTTTTTGTTTGTCTTGTACAAGATGATGGGAGTCAAGTAACAGTAATTCCACAAACATGCAAGTATCTTCTCCCTGTATTCTACTGCAAAGAAGGTTTTTTGTTTTTTTTTTTGAGATACAGTCTCACTCTGCTGCAGGGGCTAGAGTGCCGTGGCGTCAGCCTAGATCACAGCAACCTCAAACTCCTGGGCTCAAGCGATCCTCTTGCCTCAGCCTCCCAAGTAGCTGGGACTACAGGCATGAGCAACCATGCCTGGCTAATTTTTTCTATGTATTTTTAGTTGGCCAATTAATCTGTTTCTATTTTTAGTAGAGACGGGGTCTCGCTCTTGCTCAGGCTGGTTTCGAACTCCTGACCTTGAGTGATCTGCCTGCCTTGCCTCCCAGAGTGCTAGGATTACAGGCTTGAACCACCGCGCCTGGCCTAAAGTAGGTTTTTAAAAAGTTGGCATGGGCACATTAAACATTGCTTTATGTTTCTGGAGATGATGGCATGTTCCACCGGATTACATTACATTATGGCAGGCTGTATTAACACCTCCCAGAAGAGCACAGGATTTAGATGGCAGAGCTGGATTTGAACCCAGATGGTCGTCTCACTCCAGGATGGGATTCACTATTGCATTCTGACTATGCCTACCACTCTGTATTCACAGAGCATGATGCCGTATGTCTCAACAGAAGACAAAGTTTATTACAGAATTACTTTCTAATGGAAGTGGTTATTTCAACCTTATTGTTCTGGTCTTGATAATGAAATTTGGCAGTATGTATCTGCCAAATCACTGTTGAAGATATTTGCCACCTCTTTTTCAAATATAAGTTCAGACTGAAAAACCTGCTACTAAGTTTGTTTTATAGCCCAGAGGATCTAGCAGGCGTCCTCAAACTGCGGCCCGCCGAGGACATTTATCCGGCCTGCCGGGTGCTTTTGCCGCCGCTGCCTGTCCTGCTTAGCAGCCGACTAGTCCCGGGTCCACAGCGCGCACTCTCCAACGGTCTGAGGACAGTGAACTGGCCCCCTGTTTAAAAAGTTTGAGGACCCCTGCCTAGAGCTTCTACTAGCCAGACTTCAGCCAGTTTATCTTACCTCTCCTCTTCTCTCAAAGATAACAACTGGTCAAATATGGCATCCTGCAGTTGTAAATCTCAACTCTAGACATTTCACAAGGTATCTTGTAAAACTTTGAAGGGGGACAAACATCTCTATAGTGACAGAACACTGACTTACAGGAAACTGTTCTTAGGCAACCAACATGTCATAAAATTGTATTTCATAATGCTGAATTCAATAATTGTCCAGAGTCTCATAACTTCTCATTTCCTAAGTGTCTGTCCTATATTTTAAAATCATTTAAAAACTGATGTATTTTATATGTAGTGAAATCCCAAGATCTTAAGTGCAACTTTCAATCAGTTTTGATGAAATGTACATCAAGACGCAGACCATTTCCACCAATCCAGAAAGTCTCTTTGTGCCTCAAGCCCTAACCACCAATCTGACTTCTATCACACCACAATTTAATCTGCCTATTCTAGAATTTCATAAAATGAAATCATACAGAATTTTTGTGTCCAGTTTTTTTCCTTCAATGTAACATTTATGAGGCTCCTCCATACTGTTGCATGTATCAGTAGTTCGTTTGTTTTAATGGCTTAGTAGTATATGATTTGCTGTTTATCAATTGCATTTACCGATTTTTCTGCGGTAGACATTTGGTTGTTTCCAGTTTGGGAATATGTGAACAAAATCACTAAGAAAATTCTCTTACAAGGCATTTTTTGTGCATGTAAGTTTTCATTTATCTTAAATACTTATGAGTAGAGTTGCTGGGTCATGGGGTAGATGATTATTTCCCTGGTTATTTTGCATGAAAATATTCTTACGTAAGATTTTTAAAACATTATGAATAACACCATTACTTTTGAGACATAAAAGTTAAAAAATATACAGATACCTGCTAATAGCTAAAACCTGTAGCATCAGAGAAGTGTCTTAAGAATTTCAGAATTTTTCAGAATATAGAAAGAAAATTTGCCACAGATCATATAACACCCCTAGCAGTGTTTGGGAGAGCACTCCTGTAATACAAACTTTAACTAACAGAAAAATACACTAAGTGGATAAAGACAGACTATAAACATGCTTTTCAGAACTTTTGAGGGCTTGCAATTATGGATGACAGATTATGTCATATATATATATAAATGTATATTTTTAAATTTATGCCTATATTACAGTAAGATAAAGGTAAATGTTAGACACACAATAAGGCCCCAAAACTTCACATATCTTTTTGTATTTCCCATTACACTATCTGACGTACTCCCACTTAATCATAATACCTGGCTTAGTGGCAAGAACTTTCCACAGATAAAGCAAGACGAGGTAGAGAGAAAGTATGAGGCACTTTACTTAACCAGTAAAGCTTAGAACATTTAAACACACACAGAGATAATGCTACCTCCATTTGAACCACAAAAATAAAGATTTTTTACCTTAGTACAGTATGTTCTGCCTTTCTTCAACAAGGTATAAACAGATCCACTTAAAAGTAGTAATGATCACAGAAAAGAAAAGCCATGTCTCAATAAGCATCTATTTCTTCCACTGCTAAATTCAACATGATACAATTTATAATGTTATTCTTCATAGTAAGCTTAATAGGAATGGTAAACTTTTGAAAGATTTATATGACCCATGATTCAGGCCACATACTAGCATTAGTAGAGCCACATCATTATTTTGTAGATAAAAAAGACCTCTAAAGTTGATTTTGTGTTTTAGGTGGATATTACAAGATCATATGGTTGGGCTAGAAGGCAGAACATATATATACAAATTGGGAGTCTAAGAGAATCTTGTTCTTAAAGGTAAGAACCTGAAAATAATGAACTAAAAATCTATTAGTTGTGATAGGTGGGAGAGATACTCAAAAAATAAGAAAGTCTACATATAGTGGTTGGGAGGGGGCTTTGAGGTGGGTAAATCCTGTAAAAAGTCATAATGAACACAAGACAAAACATTCTGAAAGTAAAAATATATTAAACTCATATTCAGAATGAGCTCTGAGAAAGGTAAAGCAAGTTCACTAAAGTGTGACTGATATAATGGCAGGAGTTTGCACAGGGTGGAGTAGAAGACCAAATGAAAAGGTATGGGGAAAGGATCACGAAAAGTTTTAAAGTTCTTAGGATAAACTATAGATTCCTTCTCCAGAAAGCACACGAGTGTGCAGCTGACCGTTGAACAACATGGGCTTGAACTGCATGGGTCCACTTATATGTGGACTTTCTTCCGCCTCTGCCACCCCTGAGACAGCAAGACCAACTCCTCCTCTTCCTCCTGTTCTTCCTTCTCCTCAACCTACTCAATGTGAACATGAGGAGGATGAAGACCTTTATGATGACCCACTTTTATTTAATCAATAGTAAAATATATTTTCTCTTATGATTTTCTTAATAAAATTTCCTTTTCTGTAGCTTACTTTATTGTAAGAATACAGTATATATGTATCATAAAAAAGTATGTGTTAATCAACTGTGTATGTTATTATCAAATAAGGCTTACAGTCAATAGCAGGCTATTAGTAGTTAAGTTTTTAGGGAGTTGAAAGTTATATGTGGGTCCAGGAAAGGTGGTTCATGCCTATAATCCTAGCACTCTGGGAGGCCTAGGTGGGAGGATTGCTTGAGCTCAGGAGTTTGAGACCAGCCTAATTAAGAGCGAGACCCATCTCTCCTAAAAATGGAAAAATTAGCTGGGCGTTGTGGTGCGTGCCTGTAGTCCCAGCTACTTGGGAGCCTGAGGCAGAAGGATCACTTGAGCCTAGGAGTTTGAGGTTGCTGTGAGCTAGGCTGAAGCCACAGAACTCTACTCAGGGCAACAGAGTGAGACTCTGTCTCAAAAACAAAACAAAAGTTATATGTGGATTTTCAACTACATAGGGCTCAGTGCCCCTAACCTCTACACTGTTCAAGGGTCAAGTGTATAAGCAAAAAATGTTGCACACAATTTTAGGGGGTTAACTGTAAGTAATAAACTCAACCATGAAGATCTGTGATTAAACTGTTAATTAACTCCAATTGCTCTTGCAAGACTTCCAAGGTAATGTTGCTATATAATGTATTCATCACAGTAATGAAGTACTCTTCAAAGTAACCCATTTTTCACCAGTAGGTATTCATGAGATATCTGAGCTATCAAATCTTGGCAATCTCAAGAAGAGTAGAAGCACAAATTACGTGGCATTCAGAGCAATTCTAAGTCATCACTTCTAGATTTACTTGTACCCAAATTATTTTTGGGTATAGTCATTGTGGTGACATTTGAGGCAATTAATTTTGGTTGCTTTCCATCTTAACTTGTTTTTTCTTTGTTGTTCCCTCAGATATCCAAAGGCATACCTTCAATGCAAATAACTTACTAAAAGTTTGAGCCTCAAAGTCAGGCTAAAGCAGAACAAAGTAGGGAAAGGAAGAAGTATAGGTGACAACCTAGTACTTTTGATTAGTGTCTGAAATGGGGGCAGTCTTGTAGGACTGGAGCCCTCAACCTGTTGGATGTGATGCTATATCTTCAGGCAAACAGCCTCAGAACCAGACTGAATTAGAGGACACCCAGCTAGCATGTGCTGGAGAATCTGGTGTCAGAATTGATAGGTTGCAGGTGGGAAGAAATCCCTACACATTTTGGTAACCAGAGATCACAGAAGTATTCTGCATTGTGAGAGTACAGTAACAGAAATTGAGTTTTTTCCCTTATACAAACATTGGTCTTTTACTAACAGATAATTATGAGAATAAATGAAATCAGGAATCAATGAATTGAGAACAACATTCACACTGGCCGTTCATTATTAGTTAAAATTTGACCAATGTTTCCAACAGAAGCAAGCTCTTTGTTGGGGATGGTTGGTGCTTTAAATATCTGGCATGAATATTTAAAAGAAACAATTTGTTGATGGTAAAGGCAACCGCTCTGTTTCCAGAATTAGGAGTAATTGAACTCTAGATTTGCCGTTATAACTTGGTTTTACATTGTCTTTGTTTTTCTTTTTGT
Organism: Cheirogaleus medius; assembly: GCA_008086735.1. Taxonomy (NCBI): domain Eukaryota; kingdom Metazoa; phylum Chordata; class Mammalia; order Primates; family Cheirogaleidae; genus Cheirogaleus; species Cheirogaleus medius. The sequence goes on along the minus strand of VBSM01000361.1, from coordinate 103,899,947 downwards.
TAAGATAGAGTCTCACTGTGTGTCCCTAGGTAGAGTGTGGTGATGTCACTGTAGCTCACTGCAAGCTCTAATTCCTGGGCTCTAAGCGATCCTTCTGCCTTAGCCTCCCAGGCAGCTGGGACTATAGGCACGCCACAACGTCTGGCTGGATTTTGTTGTTTTATGTATTTTTCTTTTTCTTTTCTTTTTAGTAGTGATGGGGTCTCACTCTTGCTCAGGCTGGTGTCAAACTCCTGAGCTCAAGCAATACTCCCGCCTCAGCTGCCAAGAGTGCTAGGATTACAGGTATGAGCCACCGTGCCCAGCCATATAACTTGGTTTTACAGTATTAGATATATATATATAGCATTTCCAAAAATCTTTGATTACTGAAATTCCTATAGGAAAAGGTAACTTTATTACTGTGTGGTATGGTTTGAATGCCCCCTCCAAAACTCATATTTAAACTTAATCTCCAATGTGGCAGTATTGAGAGATGGGGGACTTTAAGAAGTGACTGGATCATGAGGGCTCTGTTCTCATGAATGGGTTAATCCACTCATGTATTAATGGGTTACCATGGGAAGGGAACAACTGGTAGCTTTATAAGAGGAAAAGAGACCTGTGCGAATACATTTAGCATGCTCAGCCCCCTCACCACGTGATGCCTTGTGCTGCCTGAGGACATCACAGAGTCCCCACCAGCAAGAAAGCTTTCACCAGATGCAGTCCCTTTACTTCCCAGCCTCTGTAACTGTAAGAAATAAATTCCTACTTCCAGATATTCAGTTATAAACAACAGAAAACAAACTAAGACACTGTGAGTCTAAAACTCTCTTAATTTCCCATGAAAAACTTTTTTATGGTTTTGACTACATTGTATTAGGAGCACATCTCTTCATTTATTGCAGAACAGAATATATAATTTGCCTTTGAAAAGTATACTATTAAGTTCCTGGTATATGTAACACTAATAAATATTTGTTCAATGAATACAAGCAGGTGCTTAAAACACCTGTTAGAACAGTAATGTGATAGATTAGAAAAGAATGTAACTTTTTCTTTAAGATGTTCTGAATAACAAAGTAAAACACTACTAACTATTGCATATTAACACATGGCCACTTAAAAGCTATAGAAAATTAAAGAATACTGTAGAGTGGCTTTAGGAAATAAGTTTTCTATTTGTTGGTCTTTTACTGGAAGTCTTAAATTAATCAAAGCACTGGAGTGCCAGAAGAACTCTTTTTCTTGGCTTTTCCTGAGCCTTTCTTACCTTTTCCTATTCACTTTCTCCACATCCAGTCCAGCCAAGACTGCTGAAGAAAATCAGATATTACAACAGATCGGATCTGGTCAAACTTCATCATCACTAACCACAAATTGGCCCTCAAGTTTGCTGGCTTTTCTCCCACACTTCTCTGGTTAAATCTTCTATAACCTTTTGGGCTGCTTCCTCCTGCCCACTCCTCTCTTCTACAGCTAGGGTGAAGGAGGTCTCTCTCTACACGTGGTTACCTTCTCAAGAATTTCTCATGAGCAATTAATTATGACTTCTCATGAACTACACTCTCTCCACTATCCTTTCCCATCCTTAAAAAACAACTCCAGATCACCTATCCCTCTTCAAGCTGCTGCCTGCCTTTCTCCTCACCTCCACAACCACACTGTATCTCCATACATTAACGTCTTCAGTTTACTCGAAACTGGGGCTCATCTCCATCCTTCACACTCCTCCACAGCACCTCTCATTTAAGGTTATTAATAAACTTTACAGCACCAAATCCAACTGGCAATGTAGTCTTTCTTTTCTTTTCTTTTTTTTTTTTTGAGACAGAGTCTCACTCTGTTGCCCGGGCTAGAGTACCATGGCGTCAGCCTCGCTCACAGCAACCTCAGACTCCTGGGCTCAAGCAATCCTCCTGCCTCAGCCTCCCGAGTAGCTAGGACTACAGGTATGCGCCACCATGCCCGGCTAATTTTTTCTATATATTTTTAGTTGGCCAAGTAATTTCTTTCTATTTTTAGTAGTAATTTCTTTCTATTTTTAGTAGAGACGGGGTCTCTCACTCCTGCTCAGGCTGGTTTCGAACTCCTGACCTTGAGTGATCCTCCCGCCTCGGCCTCCCAGAGTGCTAGGATTACAGGCGTAAGCCACCGCGCCCGACCTGTAGTCTTTCTTTTTCTTAACCTTAGAAGCATCTCACACTGTCGATCAACTCTATGTCTAACGTTGCTCCCTCCCCCGTAGCTCCATCTTTCTCCTGGTTTACCTCTTACCTTTCCTTTGTACTTCATATGTTCAACATCCAGCCATTGTATTATGGTATAATGCCTCAAAATCAATCCTAGGGATTTTCTTCTCTTTTAACAGTCTCAAAGACTACATCTTTAATGTCTAGCCACAAACTGCTATCTGGCATGTCATACTTATGTTCAAGCCCCAAAACCTAGTCACCGTCCACCTGCCGTATGTTAAGCAAATAGCAGTACTATTCATCCAGGTGTGCAAATCAGAGTTCTGGAGATGTGCATACCTTCTTGTTAATCACCCTTCACTAAGCTCTGTTTTAACTCCTAAACAGCTGCCTTTTCTATTCAGTTCCAATTCTACTCCCATTGTCTGTGTCAAAGCTGCCAAAAGACATGTAAAGGGTCTCCTTCCACATGTCCATGCTGGCCCTTTTGGATCTTCTCTCTATAGGTGATCTTGACAAAATGGAAATATAACTGGATCATGTCTTCTTACAACACTTCAGTAGTGCCTGGTGCCCTTCAGGTAAGAGCAATATCTTTAAATACACCCTGCTAGGTCTATTACTTGGATACCTCACCTCAATCTTTCATTCTCTGCACTTCAGCACAGATCCTCTTTCAGTTCCTTAAATTGGTCATGCTCTCCTACAACCTTTTTTAAACAGCTTTATTGACGTAATTTACATACCACAATGTTTACCTGTTTAAAGTGTACAATTCATTGGTTTTGTGTATACTTACACATGTGTATGACAATCACCACATATTAAAGTTCTTTATATATATTAACTAATTTAGAACAGAACAACCTAATGAAGTGATGAAAAAAACTGAGGCACACAGAAGATAAGTGACTTGTGCAGGATTTTACATTAACGTGTTTTTAGGTTCTATAGTTACCACAAAAAAACAAGCCACAGGAGCTTTGTTAAAGAATTAACAAATACTCATTAATTCAACTAACATCACTTACTGATCACTTAGTATATATGTGCAAGTCAGCGAGGGAGAGACACTAAGATGAAGTGGACTTCGTGCATTCCCCTGAAATGCCCACAGTCAAGACAAAAGCAATAAATAAATAAACAAAAATTCAGCTTTAATAAATAATGCATACTACTATACTATTAGCACAGAATAAATATCATAGAGGTATTTCCGGTAGAGAGGACTATAACACGCAAATAAGGGGTGTTCTGGGAACTGCAAGTTATTTAAAATGAGCAGGTACAAGTGTAAGGTAGAAAGATACAAAACAAAGCTGGAAAGGTAGGCACACATTAAATTAAGACAGGCTAGGAATGCCATGCATTTTTACCATGTGGTGATAGAAAGCCACTGAAAACCTGAAGTAAGGAGTGGTGATATTAAAAAAAATAGACTTAGTCCAACTGTGCCAACAGAAAAGATATGTACTACTGGGAGGCAGAATCAGATAGAACTTGGTGATAATGCAGCCAACAGGGAGTGGGGTTGTGGGGAGAGAAAGTGGACTTCTATGCAACAAATATGGAGAAAACAAAGCAGGAATTGCAGTATATGAAAGGCAGAGAAAAACATTTTGGTTCTAAAAATGTGATGTCTGAGATGCCTACATGGCATCCAAGTGGAGGTGATGAATGGATAGTTGATCTGGAGTTCTAGATTTGAAGCATACTGAGGCATGGTCACCACTGCAGTGGTGACTGGAGGGAAGGTTATGGATGAGACTGCACGAGAGACATGAAGAACGAACGAGAAGTGACAGAAGATCACTCTGGCAAGTATCTAATTTTAGTAAGGATGTGACACTTTTGAAAAGCAAACACCAAGTGAACAAATAAGGAATTAAGAAACAGTTTTGTCCAATTCTCATTTACATTACTAAACCTAAGTCTTGGTATATACTAAAACCTTGGTTTCTAGCCTGGCAAACAGTTTCTCAATAGAAGTTTGTGACGTGAATCGCTTTTGTCAGTCATTTAATGCTTCCTTTTATCTCCCCAGGTATGTTATAATTCCACAAATGCTACATTCAGTAATCAAAGTATTTTATTTAAACTGAACATATTACCATTCTTCACAGGAGAGCTCAAAAAATAAATTAGTATCACAAAGTAAGCTAATTCATGAGTTTGCTAATTTGATCAGACATATTATATACTACAAAGAGGGTTACCAAAATTAAGTTAATGCCACGTCAGTTTAAAGGCATAACTAAAAATGATTCAGTATTTATTTTTATATTTGATTTATAAAGATTTTTTTCTACACAGGCATTAAAGTTTAACAGAATAAAAAACAAAACACATCTACTTATATAATTCAGCAATATGGTTGCAAAGTTAATGAGTCTAGTGAGATAATCTGTCACTTTTGAAATTAAATTTTCAAACTTCAGTTATCAAAAATACAGAAGAAAATCAAGCTATAATGAGCTACCAAATAAGCTTATCTGCAATAATCTTAAAGTGTTTATCTGAATCATTTAATATACTATTAAAATGTCACCATGATGACTATCTGAATAATTTTACTTACAAATATAACAGTAAAACACTTGAAATATTGTCAAGAAAAATTAAATATGAGAGTTAAAAATACAAATTAAATAAGTGACATTTGGTTTCCTTAACCCTTTTGGCAATTCAATTTCAATGTACGTACATACAAAAAAAAAAGGATTACAAACGCTTTGCCTATGTATAAGGAACATGATGCTACTTACCAACCATCAGAAGGGCATGCAAACAAATTAAAGGGATGTATAAAAATAATTGAACTAAAGAAAATACACTGAGAAATCACTCACCTATTTTCTTCTATTAAATACATTTAAAATATTTAATAAAAATATATATTTAAATTTATTTTTGAGTCTCTGGGTAGAATATCATACATTTAATAGGAAAATGTAAAAAAAACAAACCACAAAACACTAAAATGCATTATCCCAGCCAGTTAGAAGCTTAATTATGGGATATAAACATTAAAAATGTTACATGATAAATCCTACATGCAAATTCTGAGGGATGCTTAGGTTAAAATGAAAGAACCTCCTTTATAAACTGCAAAAGTATTTCCTAGGGAATAAACACACACTACTCTACTATTCTATGCCCAGGGTCCCTTAATTTATATTTGCAGCACCTCAAATTTATATAAGCTGTTTAAACTATTTGTCAACTTGAACAAAACCTTGTGTTGAGAGAAGCTATTCTTCAATGAATCCTTACAAGAATCAAAAGGAGGATGTTATTTATACAGAGTCTCTATTTATGAAAGCTTGTTCACAATTACCAAAGACAAGATATATTTTATCATCACCAAGAAGTGGCATCAAACTAAAGTTCCAAGTTTGGGGAAAAGCCTCTCTGTTGTTTTTTAAGATGCCTAAGTCACTGCCAGACAACAGTAAAAAGAGATTATATAGCTGCTTGGTGATTTATACAATTATGGTATGATATTGATGAAAGTCTTAAAATCTATACCTTGTCACACTTCTTAACTGAGTCTATCTAAATGGATTAGTATCCAAAGAAATAGTGCTTTTGATTATTTGTGAAAATCCTACTTGGAATGATGCTCCAGTTGTCCTAATGCAGAACAAACAACACAGCTAAAACACAGAGATGGGGTATGAAGATTATAACAATGATATAGAACTAAATTATATTTATTTTAGAATTGTCCTTCTTCACAGGAAAAAAATTAATTAGCATATTTCAATTTCTCCGAATGCTTTTCTCTCCCATCATGTTTCCTAAAGCAGTATACACCCATCAGAGTACTTTACACACAGCACATCAAGCATTATGTCAATCTGATTTCAAGGAGCTCTGCATAAGTTAGAGATAACTGGTAAGGACTTCTATGAAGGTCTCTGTATTTTATACTTAAATGAGATTTTAGATTTTATCTGTCATTGAGTCAAGTTTTATTAATGGCTAAACAATAATCTTAGAACTATGGGATTTTGATCAGATTGCACTGATGTGTAATTACACATTAAGCAGTGAAGAATAATGTATAAATAAAATTTTTGCCTCAAAATATTTTATTTAAATTTCACTTTGAGTGTTTTTCTGAAGAGCAGGTATAAACCACCAATGCAAGAATTATTATTACTGATAACATGAGGACAAACAAGGTGATAGAAGTGTTCAGAATGTTCATCACCTTAGACATTTACAGGGAACATTTTCTCACTAAAAAGTCATTATACCAAAATCCAATTCTCTTGAGAGATGGGGGGAAAACTGAAGCTCTCTCTGAAAGTACAGTCTTCCTTCAGAATCCATGGGGGACTTGTTCCGAGACCTCCCTCAGATACCAAAATTCATGAATGCTCGAGTCCTTGATACAAAATGGTATAGTATTTGCATATAACCTATACATACATCCTCCTATATACTTTAAATCATCTCTAGATTACTTATACTAATTAATACAATGCCTATACACATCATTTCATTTGCATGGATTCAATATAGTACTTGGTGACAAATTCAAGTTTTGGTCTTTAGAACTTCATGTATTTTTTCCCCTGAATTACTTTTGATCCTTGGGGTTGAATCCATGGGATGTGGAACCCATGGATATGGAGGGCCGTATTTATATGCATCTGAATAATCTACTTTATGAGCCTGAGAACCTTGTTTTTCCAAAAAAAGCTTTAAACGTTCATCTTACTTTGTTAAACCAAGATGACAAAGGTAAAAAAACATATTTATTACATGTACTGAATAAAATTAAAGTCAGATTAATATTTCTTAAAACAAAAAATTATAATAGCATTATCTAAAATATATTTAATTTAGGAAAGGAAATTTATGTCTAGAGTTGTTACTTTCTTTTCTTCAGAGATTTGAAACAAAATATTTTTCCTCAAATGTGCTTATTGTACTATATTTAGTGAAAAAACAAGTCTTAATAAGCTGATCGTCTGCATGGGAGCATAGATCAACTCATTCTCATTAAGGATTTAAGAGGCTACCAGCCTTCTGTACAGTCCTGCCTATATGGAAGAAAGCAAGCACTGGTTTCTTTCAAACCTGTAATTTATGAGTTTATTCAAACCCGCCAAATTGCTTTAAGTAAACGCCTCTCACATTTGAAAATTCCCATGGCAACTCATTTAGTTTGGCAGACAGGCAGATCCAAATTCAATCCTTTTATCCTGCAGCTAAACCATTACAATGGTAATTCTGCTCTTACACTCTGAAGAGACTGCTAATTACTGTACTCTGGGTCCCCAGACAGATTTCCCATTCAGATTAAAATGGTTGTGCATGGCAAAAATCAGTAACAACACCTTTCTTTACATGAGAGAGATGCTCTTTCACATTACAGCTCAATCAAGGACCAAGTGCATTACAGCTAGATGTCTTTTAATATATCTTTTAATACCTCGTCTTCTCTCCCAACAGAATGAAAAGGAGGCCAACAATACCACAGATTTCAATTATTGATATTTGGTCAAGAACTAAATGTAGTCCCATCAGTTCATTAACAATTCAGTTAAAAAACTAACTCCAAGATAAGACTCCTTTATCTCTGTAGTCATTACGTCTCTTACTATCATATTAAATTATTTTTAACATTTTCAGGTTATAATTAATACACAGTTAACTATGAGTCAAATGTGTATGCCATTAGGCAGAAGAGAACCTTTGAGAAACATGAAAAGCAAACTTAAAAAAAATATTTTGTGACAGATCCCTTTCTACTACTTTTCAAAATGTTGATGACACTGACATCTGCAGTATTTTTTAAAAGTGTACTAAAATTACTTTTCTTTTGATAAATATTTTCTAATTTCAGAATATTCCTTGAGGTAAATGGCAACAATTTTAAATTTGGAAATCCTTGGCTGGAAATTTGTCATAATCTATTAGATCAATTACTTAGTTTTCTATTACTGACTTCTATATATATGTACTAATAAATGCCTTTGTAGAGAGATCAGCTATATATTAAAAATTGATTCATACTCAAGTTCCCAAATACCTCTAAAGCAAACATATAGAGAAAGTAAACATATAAACACAATTTTATTCAACCAGAAAGTAAAAAGGCCTGTATATTAACACTTTATAAATTGTCTAGGACTAGTGGCACAATTAGGAGACAACCTGAAATCACTTAATTTCTCTAATACAGGTTAGTGCTACTTAGTTTAGCCCTTTCAATTTAGTATTCTATCTCCTCAATAGAAACCTTTTACTTCCATTACTATTAGAAATTATGAAAAATTATAGTAAAATCAAGAGGATTTAGGCATATATCCTTCACCTCTACTTTCTCACAGTCCAGCACAATATTCCCCTAATTTATTCTACTGTTTTGGTTGGTGTTTTTTAGGTTCCTTCCGAGAAGATTAGAATATGTATGGATACATAGAATATGTATCCATACAAAGTCTTGGCTAAGAAATGGTATCATTTAATATTTTTCAACAAAATGAAATGAGGGTTATTGAAAGAGTGATGGCATCTGACACCTGAGATGCATTCCCATAGTGTGTGTATGTGTGTGAAAAGACAGTTTTATACACAATGTTATTTTTTAATAATGTTAATAAATGGTTTCATAATTTTTTTGCCCACTAGTCCAGTGTAATGTAAATAAATAGTCTATATTGATGAGATCATGGACTAGCAAAGAGGGCACATGTTGGAGGCAGGGAACAGAATTGCTTTGTTTTGGTATGTGGTGTGTCCTGTGATCAGAATTGAGCCTGCAAATGACATGGTCAATGCTACAGCTCAGGTAACTAGATCATACATGGTTAAACATGTTAAAAAAAAAAAAAGAGGAAACA
>VBSM01000361.1:103837547-103890810 GCA_008086735.1 Cheirogaleus medius | reverse complement strand
TCCTTTAGAACCATTGGCCCCAATCTCTCACGTCGAGCAATAGAGCTCTCATGGAGCAGATGAGAAGGGCTGTTCATCTTCTTTACTGCTCCATGACGAAATGCATAGTTTGATGGGCTGTGCAGATACACTGCGTAGCCACGCCTATCACTATGTCTTATTTCAGGGTAGGGCTTATATTGAGCAAATGCTTAGAAATCCTGCTAGGGTTTATTTTATAGGTAGGTCTTATTTTCAGGGAAACATAGTAGATACATACATACATATATATGTGTGCATGCCAAATTCATTTACCCTTTCAGAGCCATCAAGAAGAACATATTAGTGTGCAAATCTTTACAATGAATGAATGGAGAGAGTTTTATCTCTTTCAGTAATTGACAAAACTAGGAGAGAAAAAGAAAGGTAGATACAGAAGATTTGAACATTTTCAACTACCTTCATCTAAATGACATTTACAGAACATACTGCAGAATACACATTCTTTTAAATGTATATGGCACAGTTACCAAAAGACCATTATTCTGGGCTATTAAAAAAGGTCATAATTAGATTTGAAAAGACTAAAATCATATAAAATACATTCTCTGAGCATGAAATTAAATTAGAAAGCTTTAACAATATGATAAATAAAAAGATCCCAAATATTTGGAAACATTTGGAAATAACCTATAAGTCAAAGAAGAAATCGCAGAGGAAATTAGAAAATATTTTGAACGGAATGATAATGAAAACACAGCATTTATGGCCAGGCGTGGTGGCTCATGCCTATAATCCTACCACTCTGGGAGGCCAAAGCAGGAGGATCGCTTGAGGCCAGGAGTTTGAGACCAGCCTAAGCAAGAGCAAGACCTTGTTCTCTACAAAAAACAGAAAAATTAGCCAGATGTGGTGGCCCATGCCTGTAGTCCCAGCTATTCAAGAGGCTGAGGCAGGAGGATCATTAAAACCCAGGAGTTTGAGGTTGAGCTATGAACACACCACTACACTCTACTTAGCCTGGGCAACAGAGCAACACTGACAAGAAAGAAAAGAAAGAAAAGAAAGAAAAGAAAGAAAGAAAGAAAGAATACAACATAACAATATTTGTGAGATGCAGATAAAACATTACTCAGAGAAGAATTCATAGCTTTAAAAGAAAAAGAATAGAGAAAAATCAATAAACCAAAAGCTGATGAACTATAGAGCTATACTAATCAAGAAAAGAACAAAGAAGACACAAATTACTAACACCATGAATGAAATAGAGGGCACTACTGCAGATCCTACAGACCTTATGAAGATAAAAAGGAAGTATCATGAACAATCTCATGACAAGAAAATAAAAAAATGGAAAAATTTAAATAGAAACATGCAATAAGCAAGCAATCAATTGTCCTAATACGTACAGGACATCAAGATCAAGTTAATTATAAGCAGGTTTAGATAGTGTTATCAAAGTCAAAAGAAACTGGAAATTTATAACATATTATAATATCAGTGTAACAAAAATAAAGGAAATGAAAACACCTGATGACAGAATTGGGAAATAGGTTAATTAATTTAATACACAAGCTTTCTATGAAGATCAAATATATGTAAAAGTGATTTGAAAAATGCTACATAAAGGTAAGAAACCATTATTTCACAGTTCACAGAATTCTGCAGTTATACTTGTAAACATCTTTGGTGAATGCTAAGTTAAGACTGTAAGATGAATTTTTAGCCAAGAAGGCTAACATTTTGTTTTGTTAGGTAGGGTTCACAGAAAAAGTGTGAGAATTGCGGTATGAATGAAAACAAGTATTAAAATATCCTCTGAAGAAAGTTTTCTAATTGTAACGAACCAGTTCAACACACATGTGTAAAAAGCTTATTCTATTCAAGGTTTATATACAGTATATAAAATTTGTAATCTAATAATACACTTAAAAATACCATGTCTAATTACTAAATAATTTACCATAAAGACTATATTAAATTAGTGACTGTATCATAAAAGTTTAAAAAAAACTTTATAGAAAAGCAAAGTTAAATATAATACTATCGTTTACAATAATACCTACTAGCAAGCAAAAACAATCAACATATCCTGTCTTAAATATTTGGCTACGATGCACTGTTTCTTCCTATATAATCTTCCCTTAACATTCTACTTTCATACTTACTAAAATTCCACCAGTTTGAGGATTTCCTCATAACTTTAGGAGAAATAATTTATTTTGTTCATTTCCTTCTACTGTATCATAGTACCTCAAAATTCTTTCTCCCACTTATAAGATAATTTAAAGAGGAAAAATATAATACATGTGAAATTTTACTTTACAGTTACACAAAAGTATCCAAAATACTAAAATAATTATTTCATTAACATTTCTTTCTCCAACTTCGTAAGTTTTCACAACTATCTACACTCTGTTTATAATTGAGAGACACTTCTGTACTATATAACACAGAGGTAACAGCGAACAACTCATTCCTTATCCCACTTTCAGAGGAGCCAATATGGTGTTTGAATTTAATCTAAGTAAAATGGCAAGTAACTGAGTCTTTAATTTGATTTCATCTTTAAAAAAAAGATCGCTTTTACTAAATTATAGGAGAATGAATAGAAAGGAGTAAAAATGAAAAGAAGGGTGATGATTTCAATCAAGGTGGTAGAATACACATAATCAAGAAATACTTTGGAGAAAGACTTACCAGCAACTGCTTTTTGCCAAGGATGAACTAAGTCCCCAAAGATTAGCAAAATCCAGACACTGTCCTATAGTCCTTTTCTATCAGTGAGCATAACTTAATTTTTTACAAAATTTCATACTGTAATTATGTTATAATCTGAAGGAGGAATAGTTCAGGTTCATGGAGCTGAGATTTAAATAACTGGATTGATTGTACTTTATGATGAAGAGGATATTTTTAGTAGATATTTGAAGGTGACTGATTTAGGCTTGTCAGATAAAAATGCATATATATCTAGAGAAACAACTTGCTTAGTTATTGCATGGTTTATTTTATGACTTAGGAAACAAAATGGGTTAAACTATCAAAATAAAAAAAACCCATGAAATGAAAATGGTGTTATTATAAGGGTAAACAAATGCTCTAGGTAAAATATTATTTGACTGTACTTATGAATGATGTGTGATAAACTCCAAACCTTTATTACTTCTGCAGTAGAATTAGAATACTAAACTGTTCTCTGAAAAAAATAATTGTCAGTTGCTCTAATAATGCTAAGGCTTTTCCGGGTTTGTATGCTTGTTGGTAAAATGGAGAAACCTACTGCATAAGGTTGCTCTAAAACCCAAATCTGAACTGAAAGCATGTGAACTGATTTACTAAACATCTAGTTATATATAAAGTTAAGCAAATTGATGAGGACACATTCAAATTCTCAAAATTATTAGAAAAATTAGAACTACATCACAAAGATTGGAGGTACAATCTTTAGTCAGATTTATGAGCCTTAAAAATCTGTAGATGCAAAAACACAAAATATTTATTACATTTAATTATGAAAGTTTAGATCAAGCAAAAAGTCTACTCTTCTCTACTCCTCAACCCAAAGCCCCTCAAGTCAGGACTAGATCTTTTGCTACATAGCATTAAACAAAATGGCCATAAAATTGTTAAAATATACAAAACTCTTTCTACACCTTTCTAAAAAAGAGCTCATTCTTTAAATGATACTATAAATGGGATCATATTCCCCATAAAACAATATGAAACTAAGGACTGAGTACTAGTTCAAGATATGAACATAAAATTTTTGTTACAAAGATATCTATAATATCGCAAAGCTCCTTAATATAAAAATTAACCTAAAAGAACAAATAGTTATAAGAACCAAGAGAATTATTTACTTATGGTTTTGTTACTAAAGGGGTTTAAGAAAAAGCCTATTAGAAAAGCAAAGATTAAAATGTTTGTTAATACCCAGTGTTTGAGACTGTTGAGAAATAGGCATTTTCATACAATACTGGCAGGATTGTACATCAGTACAAATTTTCTGGAAGGAACTTGGAAATCTGAATGAGTGAAATATTAAAATTTAAAATGCACTTACCCTTTAATCTAGCAATTCTACTTCAAGGGATTTATCCTACAAGTACACATATACAAGTTAATTAACTCTGCTTGCCAAATTTACGCAGCAACTCTTCATTGAAGAGAAGGGAAATGTTTACTGCTGGACATTCTGGTGCTATATATTTAGGGAGGAGCATTTATTGGTAATAAAAAGATCTAAGGAGCCACACAGACAGGGCTGAATGATGTGGAGTGGAGGATAAGATTGCTGAAGGTAAGACAATATAAAAGACCTGAGAGGCCAAGGAACTGGAAAGATCAGTTACATAAATAATAAAAATCTTACGAGGAAAAAAATCCCAGCTCCTTTTCCTCTTGTGCCTATTAGGCTTTTAACCCCATTGTTCCAATCAGGCCTTTTCTTTCTTTTCTTTTCTTTTTTTTCAAGACAGGCTCTTGCCCTGTCTCTCAGGCTAGAGTGCAGTGGCATCATCATAGCTCACTGCAAACTCAAACTCATGGGCTTAAGTGATGCTCCTGCCTCAGCCTCTCTAGTAGCTGGGACTACAGGCGCACACCACTATGCCTGGCTACTTTTTCTATTTTTTTTTTTTTTTTTAGACACAGGGTCTAGAGCTCTTACTCAGGCTGATCTCCTGGCCTGGAGCAATCTTCCCACCCACCTGTGCCTCCCAGAGCGCTGGGGTGTGAGCCACCATGCCAGGCCAAACAGGCTTTTAACCCCACTGTTCAAAAAAAAAAAAAAAAAATTGACTGACAAGGTCACCAATAACCACTACTTGCTAAATCCAATGGTTGATACTTCCCATTGTCATCTAAAACGAACAATCTTCAGCAACACAACTGACCATTCACTCTTTGAAAACTTCTGAACTTGACTTCTAGGACTTGCTCCCAGTTTTCCTTCACCTCAGAGGCTCCTTCTCCTTGGCCTCCCTTGATGAATCCTCTTCTTCTTCCTGACTGCTCTCTGGTGAGATACCCCAGGCTCAGTCCTCGGACTTTTATTCTATACCTAAGTGGCTCAAAAAGTTTTTGATATAGTGAGAACTCCAAATTTTACATATTCTAGTTCTATCTTCTCACCTAATTCCTGATTATTATAGCCAAATGCCTATTCAATATTCGGTATCTCAATTTTTATACTTCTGAATTCCATTTCTTGACTTCCCTCCCAAACTTGCTTCTCCCACCATGTAAATAAAAGACAACTCTAATTGCTTAAAGTGATCACATATCACACCCAATCCCTCAAAATTCCCATCAGCTTGTTAAAAATAAATCCATAATCTGACTACTTCTCAACACCATCAATGCTAGGTCATGTCACTTTCATCTCTAACTTGGACTACAAATCCTTCTTCATTAGCATCTCTGCTTTTACCTCTGCCTTCAAAGTCTATTTCAGCCCAGCAGATGGAATGATCCTTTAAAATACAAGTTAGTCCACGTCATTCCTCTCCTCAAATGCCTCTAATAAACAGCTTCTCACCCCAGGCTACAATCCAATCCCCTTACCATGGCCCACAGGCCTCCTATCTGCCATTGCCTGCCGTCCCTGCCGCTGTTACTGCCCTATACTTTCTAGCCTGCTATGCTCCTCACCAGACCCCTTGATATTCTTCAAACATGCCTCAGGGCCACTGCATTTTTTGTTCTCTTGGTTTAGAAAACTCCTCAGATATCCAAATGATTGTACCATGTTTCAATTAGATTTTTTCTCAGATGTCACTTTCTCTAACCAGCCCATAAAAAATAGTATTTCATTAATCCTGGTTCTCTATTCCCTTATCCTGATTTTTCTTCATGGAACTTTATTACAACCCAACATAGTTTATATTTGTTTTCCTTGTTGTCAGTAATCCAACCTCAACCTGACAGTAAACTTCATGATGGTAGATACTTTGTTGGTCAGCTTTATTTATCCTTTCTGTATCCTCAAAAGTTGACACTGTGTCCAGCCTATAGTAAAGTAAGCATGCAACAAACATTTGTCCAATGAACTAAAAAAGCTCAAAGGTGAGAAGAAGATTGAAGGTTCCCAAAATTCAAATAATACAGAATGACTCAATCCGTGGGCATGGCATAGAATGAGTGTGTGTGTTAGGTATACCAAAGAGTGAAAAATGAAGCTTGAAAAGTAAGCTACGGCAAACATGAAGGACCTTGTAGGCCATGCTAATGAATTTTGTATTATTTTCTCAAGAGTGAGAAGGAACCACTAAAAAGATCTTAAAGCATGGAAAGGTAACAATAGGCTGTAATGTAAGATGGGTTTGGGGGGGTCCCAAGAAATAGGGACACCAGTTGTGGAGTTCTGAGATAACTGTGGTTTAAATTAGGGTAAAGGAAATGGGGGTGAAAGGAGGAGAGCAACCTGAGAGATGTAGGAAATAACTGACTGATCTGGTGTTTTTCTGGACCAGATTAACAGTGAGAAACTACAAACTGCGTAATAGAATACTGAAGAGAGACAGGAAAGGCATAACTGATAATTCCAAACCCAAAAGGCCTATAATGTCTGTTAATCCACACGGTTAGAAAGCATCTGCTACTGAAATTGCCAAAAAAACAAAATTATGAGCATCACTATTCTCAAAGTATATTTTGAGACATGAAAACCACAGAAGAGTTTTACAAGTTTTCATGTAATACATGAGTAAATCAGAAGCTGGGTGTGATAGAGAATGCCTGCAGTCCCAGTGATCACTTGAACCTAGGAGTCTGAGACCAGCACGGGCAACATAGGGAGATCTCTGCCTCTGGAGGGGGAGGGAGAGAATCAGAAAGGTCTTATCGGCAGTTCACTGGAATGAAAATCCAAGGTTAGATAAAACATAAATGCTACTAAGAAATATGTTGTCTATGCAGTTAAAATTGTGATACCCCTCGGTGAAATCCCATTGAGTTAGAGCAATAATTCTTTTCTGCAATTCTCAATTCAGTACAAGGGCATCATAAGTAATACATTTTAAACTAATTGCTAGTCTCTGTATCACTTTCATTAAAACTTTTAAATGAATAGCAGGAAAAGTATGAGAACTAGCAAAATTCACTTATACGTGAATTTTTATCCAAAGATCAAGATTGTTCAGTATTTTAAATCCCAAAACATTTGCTTTTGAAAATATTTAAGCGATGATAAACTAAAGAGCCTTATATTGGATTTTTTATAGGGGTCAAATCAATTTACCTAAAAACAGTTACAATGAGTTGGCAAAGAACTATTTCCTTATATTTTTTCCAATCTTGAATTAATATATTCATTTTATAATCAGCAATTGGAAATAACACAAATACCTATATGACTGCAAAACAGTTGTTACTTAGACAATGTCAAACGGAAACAGCAAACTTCTACAGAGCCAGTATATGCTAGGTATCATGCCAAGTATTCTCCACATATCATCTCATTTAATCCTAACAAAACTATATGAGGGTTTAACAATGTTTCAATCTTACATATGAAGAAATGTAGATAGTAAAAAGCCACAAAGCTGTGATTCAGATCCAGGAAGACAATTCTCAAGCACTATGCATTCTGTCTCCTCCCACACATCTATTTAAGTAAAAACCCAAGTCACTGGATACTTCACAAAATTCAGTTATTTTATGCACTTTGATGGTGGAGATAAAGCAAGATTTATTGATTTTACCCGATTACAAGATTCAATCATTCATTTGTTTTTCAAATATTTACTATATTATTGCTATGTGCTGGGTACTGTGCTAAGTACTAGAAATACAAATGGTGAACAAGACAAGATTACAGCTGACTGGACAGATAGAAAAGAAAGAAGATACTAACAATACACAGTTGATCCTTGAACAATGAAGTGGTGGGGATGCGGGTAGCACCTAGGGGTGCTGACTCTGTGCAATCAAAAATCTGTGTATAACTTTTGACTCCCACAAAACTTAACTACTAATAGCCTACTGTTCACTGGAAGCCTTACTGATAATATGAACAGTCAATTAACACATATTTTATATGTTATATGTACTATATATGTATTTTTACAATAAAGCTATGAAAAAGTTTATTAAGAAAATTGTAAGACAAAATATACCATTCATTAAGTTTTAAGTGGAGTGGATTATTATAAAGGTCTTTCACATTGTGGAAGAGAAGGAAGAGGAGGGGTTGGCCTTGCTGTTTCGGGGGGGCAGAGGTGGACACAGTAGAGGAGGTAGGAGGGGAGGCAGGAGATGCAGGCACACTAGGTGTAACTTTATGAAAATATACCGTGATTTCTGTCTGACTTTTTTGGCTTTTTCATATCTCTAAAAATGTTTCTATATAGTACCAATTCTTCCACCATATGCTTTAGTTTTAGTTTCCATATCTACTCAGGAGTGGGGAACCTGCAGCCTCAAGGCCACATGTGGCCCTCCAGATCCCCAAGTGTGGCCCCTTGACCAAACTCAAACTTCACAGAACAAATCCATTTATTAAAGGATCTGTTCCATAAAATTTGGATTCAGTCAAAAGGCTGCACTCAAGGATCCAGAAGAAGTCAAAAGCAATTTTGAATAATCAGACTGTCTAATGTCAATTTCTTTTCTGGCACTGCTTTTTCTACGCCTTCTTCCTCAACGTGCAGCACTGGTTCAGCGGCACTCATCTCCATCAAGTTGTGCTCTGTTAATTCCTCTGGTGCGGTATCTATTTGCTCTTGAATTTCTCCAAGATCCATATCCTGAAATCCTCTACCTTTTTTGCAATATTCACAATCTCTTTCATGATTTCCCAGATTGGTTTTGTTGTAAATCCTGTGAAGTCATATACAACACTTGGAAAGAGTTTTCTCTGGCAGGGATTTATTGTTTTGGGCTTGATGGCTTTCCTGGCTTCTTCCATAACAATGATGGCACCTTCAATGGTATAATCCTTCCAGTCTTTCACATTTCTACTGGGGTTCTCTTCCACAGGACTGACAATCCCTTTCATAGAGCACTGTGTGTAATGAGCCTTAAAGGTCCTCATGACACCCTGATCTAGAGACTGATTTAGAGATGTTGTGTGCAGGGGCAAGTGCACCACACTTGGACACTTTCGATGTTAAACTCATGAGGTTCTGGGTGATCAGGGGTATTGTCCAAAGTCAAAAGGGCTTCTTGTTGTTCTTTTTGTACAAATTGAAGACTGGCAGCTGATGTTTATCTTATCCCTTCAAGGCTCAAGGGTTAGCAGCTTTACAGGTAAGGGGAGTCCTGATCATAAATCTCACTGCATTTGCAGTCTAACAGTGGAGTTAGCCTTATCCCTTTCTGCCTTAAATCTTGGTACTTGCTTCTCTTCCTCACAATAAATGTCCTCTGTGGCATTTCCCTCCCACCCCACCAAAAGGGCACTTTCATCTGCATTAAAAATCTGTTCAGGCAGATATCCTTTTCCCTCAATAATTTCTTTAAAGGCATTTGGGAACTTGTCTGTTGCCTCTTAGTTGGCAGAAGCTGCTTCTCCTGACCTTGACATGTTTTAAGCCAAAGCTTTTCTAAAATTATCAAACCATCCTTTGCTGGCATTAAACTCTCCAGCTTTAGATCCTTCACTTTACTTTTGTTTTAAGTTGTCATATAATGACTTTGCTTTTTTCTCAAATCATACAGTCTGTAGCTATGCCTTTTTTATAGCAATCCTGCACCTACATAAAAGTTGCATATTCATTATGAGATAAAAAGGTATTTGGCAAAAAGTACAAAGTGTTTGTGCCTGCTGGTGTAACTATACCAATGGCTCTACTAATTTTCTTTTTTCACAATGGTCCTTAAACTAGACTCATTTATCTTGAAATTGCGAGCAACTGTAGCTGCAGACCTCAATCTACATATTAAGCAAGTCAACTTTTTTCTTGTAATGTCATGACTTTTTTTCTGCTTCCTGGGAGCATTTCCAGCACAGAATTTCATATGGGTCCCGTGGTGTTATTCGGGGCTTACAGTATTGTACTAAACATGATGAAGAATATGCACAAACTGCAAGAGATCACTTTTCGCTGTATTCAGTAATTTACTGGAGAAACAGAACTGCCCACACCGAGATGATAAGGCATCATACGGTGTTTTAAGCAAATAGCCTCAACACCTGTGCTCACCACAATGGCATCAGGAAGTGGTCATTAAATTACTGCAGAACATTATGTACTGTTAATTTTATGCAGTTATTTAATACTGCATCTTTACATTTCTCTTGACTGTGAATGGTGCCATGTACAGTTTATGTTTGTGTATATAATGTTTGATAAATTTTAACTTTATATAATAGATGTGTATATATTTCATGGTAGTAAATAATAAAATAGACAAGTAGCTACAAATATTTTATGCATTCAGGACAACTTTTTCTTAATTTTTAAAAATGTTTTTAGGCTACATGGTTTATCTGTGAGGTTTTCAAATTGTTACAAAAAATTTTCCAATTAGATTTATTGAAGGAAACCTGCCTATCAGTGGACCCCCACAGTTCAAACCTGTGTCGTCCAAGGTTCAACTACAGTGTGATATATGCTATGATCAGGGGAACAAGTATACTTTGGAAGAACATATGTTGTGGGTAGAAAAAGTAGATCTAAAATAGTCAACTAGGCTGCTGTGCTATTCTCATAAGAAAGGCTTAAATCAAATTAAGATAATTTATATCACATTACTGAGTACATACATACTAAGCTATGAAGATTGATTCTATAACTTTCTAGCAAAACAAAAACAAAAAACAACTTCAAGACAATAAAAGGCTATAACTTGCCTAACAAATTAGGCATTCTGACCACACATACACACACATACATATATATATAAGGGAAATACAGAAAGAAAGAGTAAATAAATGTCATGACTTTGTAGCTTAGAGCCATAGGAAAAAAAAACTTTAAAAAAATTATTGCAAAATCAGGTATCAGATTTATGGGTGATTTAGATCGTTTTAGGTACATCTGATCATTACATAGAATTGGGCAGCCATCATATTTAGTAACAATGCAAATGATGGTTTTTGACTCATACCAGATATTTCTATCACTAAACATGATCACCATAATACACTGAAACAATTTTCAGTTTAAAACTGATTTATATAGCTACACTAATCAACAACACTAATTCCTTAAGGCTGTCAACACTTAACCTGAAGCTTGAATTTTCCAATTCAGGTTGTATTTCAACACAATTAATAGTATTTAAGAAACCAGGAGAAAATGGTTTAAACATTTGAGTCTAGGAAGTTCTAATGATTCAGAAAAGCCAATGCTTTGAACTAGTTGTCATAATACATTCAACCTAATTTGGCAACGTATACCAGGTAGAAAATATTAACAGAATTAATGTGTTTATTCACATATACTTTTCCCTTTCCTTCCTTTTTTCTTGGAAAACAACTCTTCAGTAAATAGATAAAATGATTTTTAGGCTACATCAAAAGCCAGGCTTTATTTTCTATAGTAATTGTGTAAACATTACCTTTCATAATGCAATTTCATGCAAATGTAACCATTGTATCACTAACTGTACTACTAACATAACCTAAATTCTTAACTTTAACATCAATTTTTTTTTTTTTTTACTCATTCAATAAATATTGGTGGAAAGCCTACTATGTCCCAGACATTGTCCTAAGCAGTGAATACTAACGTAAAACATTCTGTGCCTTGAAATCTCAATGAAAGAGAGTTTCTATGCACTGAAATGGTTTGGCATGGCTGACTTGCTGTGCCAGGTCCCCATCTTGCTCACAGTTGTAAACTTTCAAAGTATATAAATCTGAGATCTAAAATTTTATTGTTTAAAAATTCTACTATACATTTTATTGCAGAAACAATCCGCAAATCACAATGGGTTAACCCAATGGACATTTACTTCATGCTCAGGCTATGTGTCTCATATGCTGGGCAGAGAATGGCTCTGCTCTGTACTGTCACTCAGGGCCCCAGGCTGGCCTAACCTCCACCATCTTGTTGTTGCACCAACTGGAACACAAGCTTCTTCAGGAACAACAGAGGGGTAGAGAATACTGGAGACCCTTGCATAATTACATGCTTTAGCCTGGAAAGAACTTCATTGCTATTTACAACCGCCGTAAAGGGTAGAGAAATGGGGAAGAGCAATGTTTCTGTATGCCCAGGAGTGGTGAAAAACGTGAGTCAGCATGAAAAGTCTTTATTATATTATATATACAAAGATTGAAATATAGCTTTTCCTAAATGCCAGGAAATGGTTCATGACCTTCTCAATATATAGCCCTGCATTGAAAAGCACCTTTTAGGGTGAATCTCTAGACTAAGAGTCTTTAACCTGAACTACAACTCCCTTACATCAGGGAATCCAGGGACTTAAGGCCTTAGAGGCTCATAAGTACTTTGATATTAATGCAAACTTTATAAATTTATTTATGTTTATTATTCTTAGTAGAGAAGCTATAGTTTTTCAATAGGTTTTCAAAAGCCCTCCCAAAAGTTGGGAATCACTGCCCTTGATCTTTCCTCATAAACATACTGTTTCACTTGCAAACTTTTCTATTTCTGTTAATGACACTATCATCTTCTTCCCAATAACCAAGGCTTGAAATCCCAGAATCACCCTGAATTCTTTCCTTTTTGGTTCCTACATCTAATTAGATGCCAAACTGCTAAGATCCGCAGCTCTCGCCCATATCCCTATCTTTCTTCCCCTCATCACTGCCATTATTTCTTACCTCATAACTTACCTGCTATCTAAATTACACACATTATTGCCAGTAAAATCCCCCTAAAGCCACAATTCTGTTCATTTTGCATCCTGTTCAAAACATTCAACTTGTACAGAAAAAAAGTTCAAACACTTTGCTCTAAATAATTTGGCCACAACCTACCTTTTCATTATTTCTCCCATTGTAACTCCTCATATTTCCTATAATCCAGAAAGCTAAATTAATTGTGGTTCTCTAAACATACTCTATAGTTGAACAATATCGTACCTTTCCCCCATTATTTTGAAATTTAGTTCATTTCCTTCCACCTTCTTAGATAGCCTCTGAAGCAAAAACTATTCTGATAACATTTTTCTTGTTTTATATACATAGCAATATACATACAGTCATATCATGGTATCTGTGGGAGATTGGTTCCACAACCTCCCACGGATACGAAAATCCATGATACTCAA
This sequence comes from Cheirogaleus medius, assembly GCA_008086735.1. Lineage (NCBI taxonomy): Eukaryota > Metazoa > Chordata > Mammalia > Primates > Cheirogaleidae > Cheirogaleus > Cheirogaleus medius. The sequence continues at coordinate 103,877,643 of VBSM01000361.1, read as the reverse complement.
GTACCCTATATAAAATGGCACATTATTTGCATATAATCTATGCACATCAACCCATATACTTTATCCACTGCCACTGGCCCCTTCTCTGATATACTTTAAATCATCTCTAAATTACTTACAATACTTAATACAATGTAAATGCTTTGTAAATAGTTGTTATGCTGTATTGATTTTTTAACTTGTATTACTTGTTATTGGTTTTTTTCTTTTTCAGAATATTTTGATTTGCAGTTGGTTGAATCCACGGCTGCGGAACCCACAGATATGAAAGGCTGACTACATATCCTTTTAAACATCCATTAATCAATTTTTTAGGAAGAGAAACAAATTATCAAAAAAAGCTGGGTTATGGAAATTTTGTTCATGAAAATAAAAAAAAAGAACTCACAATTCATACCAAGGCCCATAACCCAGGTAGGAAAGGAAACAGACAGGAAAATAATCTGCCCAAATCTTAACAGAACAGATAGGAGGAACATGGGCCGCATGGTACAGGGAACGCATGGTTTCACAAATACAACAGAATTTATAGAGGTAGCAAGGGTAGCATGCTGACCTTATATTCTACAATGATACCAACTTCAGATGAATCAAGGCACCAAATAAAACTGTAAAAATCTAGAAGAAAACACAAGGGGGAAAAAATCTACTTGTTTTTAAAAGGGAAAAGCATAAAAGCCAATGGAAAAAATCATAAAGGAAAATTAGGATCAATTAAAAATTTAAAATGTCTACATGATTAAAAATAATAGAAAAATTAAAAAGCCAATTATTAACTTAGAAAACATTAGGCATATATGTACATACCTCTGATACATAGAGCTAATACAAGCCTAATAAGAAAAATGCTGATATTCAAATAGAAAATTGGACAAAGAATATGAAAAAGAATTCAGAGGCAATAAAAATATGAGCTATTCAGAAGGGCAACCCCAGTTTCCTACAAGTCCCCAATTCAACAATAAGATACCTACTTACAATTTATCAAAATAGAAAATGGGTTTTTCCAAATACAACACCTAGAGATCAACAAAACTAAAACGAGTACTCAATATGATGTTGATGTAAGTACAAATCCATGCTTAAAAAATGTTCACATCTTTAATCCTGTTAATTTTACTTCTAGAAATTTATCTTTAAATATTCAGAAAGTCAGTCCAATATTTCCTTACAAAGATATTATCTGCAACACTTTTAATAAGTGTGAAAGCAAAAAATATCTTAAATGTCCAGCAACAAATGGTTAATAATAGCACATCCATGCCATTATGGATTGTAGATATGCAACCAGTAAATATCATGTGTAACTATTAATGACTATTTAATGAGATGGAAAGATGTTCACAGTATAATGTTAACTAAGAAAGAAAAGATTACTCCAGTTTCTTAAAAAAGTACTTAGAAAATAAGGTGGTAATATTAATACTGGTAATTAGCACTGGGGTAGAAGTGACTAATTTTCTTTAACCTTTTCTGTATTTTTTATGTTTTCTACAAGAAGTATTTAATATAAACTAAAAGTTATAAAAAGGATATAAATACATCTGTTAGCTTTTGTTTCAAGTAGAACTAAGCAGTGATTAGACTAATAGATTAGAAGATGAAAATGTCTTAAGTAGGTTTCAGAGGAATGGTCACAGTGGGGTAGGAGAGTTCCATATAATATGATGTAAATTGGTGATACATATAAATTATCACCAACTACATATCTATGTTTCTCAACAAGAAGTAAAGCACTGAGGCACAATGGGTAATAAACTAAAATTTAGTCAAAATTAGAAAAATACCCAATGGGTACCAAGAGTAAGCTTTCTTTTTCTGTGACCAGCCACCCTTCAATCTAGAATATGAAATGCTTCCTTCCTTTCATACCGAGGGGCAAGCAAAAGCATCTGATTCAGGATAAAGTGGTCGGACTACTCTAAAGACCACAGATGCCCCCAGTATAAAAGAGATTGTCACAGAACTGGCAATTCTACCAGAAAGGCAGTCTTACTAGATGACATTGAACAAGATGCATGAAGTGTCCATGACACAGCACTCAAATGTTACACTTTGATGGTTTCTTTTTAAGTGAAAAGGTTTACTCATTTTTTTTCATTTGTTAGTATAAATATCACTTTGTATAAAAGTCCAAATCAAATATTATTTTTCTCCTGCTAAGTCTGCAGAGAATTAACTGTTACATAGACAGAAATGGCCAATTATGGAGACCTCAAATACAATAAAGTTTCTGTTTTGCTTAAATTTCTGTTTATCTTGGTACCATCATCATAAATGTATAATAATGTTCAGTTTAATTTGAACAAATTTCTTGCTATAGCATTCATGTTATAATAAACATTCAATAAAACAAATAGGATTAAGAAATTACTACAAGGTTAAATCACTATATAGAACCTGTACCTTAAAATATTTTCATCCTGTGATTTGTAATTCTAAGTTTTATTTCTTCAGAGTAAGTAATTTCAAGGAGCACAATTTAAAATTATCGTTACCTGTTTAGTAATATCTTAAAAATACATCTACAGGAGACAGATTTATCACTAAAAGTACTGTTTTCCTTCATATTCAAAGACCAACAATTTTTAAAACAAAAGGATCCTTAGAGATCATTTATTCCAACTCTCTTATTTTGTAAATGAGGAAACACATATAGAGAAGTTAGAACTAACTTTCTGAAAGACATATAGGTAGTTACTAACACAGCTTCTAATTCAATACTCTTTCCCAGGTTAATACCTTTTAGAAATAGTTTACAGAACGGTTAGAATAATCTAATAAGTCAGTAAGAGTTTTAATTACTCATCTATTTCCTATACTAGGTAAACTCATTTGCTTAGAATAATATGAGCTGAATATTTTTGGATATACTTAGCAATAAAAGTCTAATGTTACATAACTTGCTCTGATCATGAGACTAACAGCCTTGTATGCTTACAAAACCCTTTTATATATAGCTTTTAAATACCACACAATTATTAAGGAAAAGGAAGAAAATTACATGGTTTGATAGTGTGCAAATACAGATTTTAGTTTATATTTAATCTGCTTGTTTATATTCTTTATAAGATCTAGCAACAGAATTTACATGAAATTCTTTTCTTCGAAGAAATTAATTTTGTAAAGTTAATGGAAAGTATTTATGATTTGTAAGTTATTTGTAGAATAGACTGTCAGGGTAAAAAAGAACAGACTATCTGGGAAGTAAAAAACAGCAGATGCTATACTCATTTATGTAAATGTCAATACATTTTCATTGGACACGATACTAACAGTATTAATAGTTTTTCAATAGCAACTTAGGGTCTACATTTCCATATATTTATTGACTAATATAAGAAAAAAATAATTCAAAAAATGACTCAGAAAACCGATAATTTATTTTTCATTTCCCATTAAAAAGATAATAGTCTGGTAGTAGTTCAATCACTGTTTCTAAAGTTATTAAAGGGTTACATAACAATAAGGAGCAACCCAAGGCAGAGGAGAGAGGGGGAAAGAGAGAACAGAAGGGAGGAAGAAGGATGAGAACACAAAGGTTCTGGATAATTTCTTATGTGATGTCACCTTTCAAAATTACTTTTAATGTCTTATCTAAGACCCCTAAATATGGACTTTATACTCATTACTTGCTTACAATGAGAAATTCCTCCTCCAAAAATATTTTAAAAGCTTTTATCACCCTGCTGATTGTGATTCAAAAGTGGAATACTACTTTTGGAAAGTCGGTCAGCAATTGAGTTTGCTCCTTCCCCACAACACTTCCTTCACAAAAATAAACAAGCTTTCCCATTTATTTGAGCAATGTTCTATGTTTGTCTATTATACTACATTTAACAAGTTATAAATTATTTTTATATTTTATGGTCAAATAAAATTTCTAACAAATAATATTTTTTATTAACATAAACATTATAATAATTTAAAATTAAACTGAAAAAAGGGAGTGAGGCCCAAATCTAACATTTAGAAATTATTACTTACTGCAGGTACCAATAATTTCTTCACTTCTTCAACTGCTCTTTTCAGTTTGATTTCTGCTCTGTTCTGAGCATCTTCCACAGTGATCAGTACATGTAAATCTTCATTTAGATGCTCCCAATTGGGCTTGCCTCTATTTTGCTCCTCCTAAAAAATTAACAAAGAACACTATTACAAATTTTTTTCTTTAAAGAGAGAGTATATCTTTCATAATATTAACCTGTTACCAATTATATCAGCTATGTTTGCATTATTTTGCTATGATGACATTAAAGATCTTTTGAGTTATTTTTCTGGCCGGAAAAAAAAAAAAAGCTTGAGTGTGTCAAAAGATAGTTAGTTCAACAAACATATGCTATGCACCTACTATGTACCAAGCATGGAGCCAGATGCTAAGGATACAGTGGTACACATGACAATCACAACCTCTGGAGTGCTCCTATGTACTAAGAAACTTAGTGTATGATATCATCCTTAAATTACCATGGAAAAAACATTGAGAAACATGTTATTATTTGTATATTTTATTTATGAGTAAACAGAAGGTCAACAAGGTTTAGCTAGCCACTTCTCTAGATCACACAGCTAAAAAGCTGTCGATTTAGGAGCTGAATCAAATTTTTCATTTTCAAGTTCAGTGATCTTTCCACTTCATTACAATTGTTTTAAATAATAGTAGCTGTATGCAAAAGCAAATAGACATTGTATAAGAGAAGTGCTATTTGTTTTAAGTAAAATATTTCATTATAACACCGCAACAAGGAATAATTGTAAGAATAGTTTTAACTGTATTTCTATCAGACCTTACTTAAAAAAATAAATTATAAGGCACCCTTTATATTAAGTCATAAATACTAGTTTCATAGAGAATACCTAAGTTTCATTTTCTTGATGTCTTCTAATCACCTAATAACAACTATCCTCATATTGAAAACCTTGTCAAGCTACAAGGACGTTCAGAAGTAGAGTTAGCGTTCTACAATTTCTCCTTCTTCTACATTTCTCCTTCATCTATGATGTAATAATTTCATAATTTCAGAGTTGCTTCTTGTTTTAAGTTTTAGAGATAATACATATTTATAATTTATAATATAATTTTAAATTACTTTTATATAAAATAATATAAATTTATAAATAAATAATATATAAATGCAAATGCACCTGACTCATAGCAATGTATCATAAACAATAAACAGTATCTGCTGTTGGATTTTTATCTTAAAAGTCACTATCTACCTAATTGAGACATTCCAATAAAAGAAAATAAAACTGATATAATAAAACAGCTTTCTACTACAACTCACATATTTTGAGCTTAGTCAATAGGCATAAAAATAAATTCTAACAGTAAAGTAAATACTTCTGCTTTATATTCAGTTAATATCTTTAGAATCAAAATGCATTCACATGCTGCAAAGGGATATGAAAGAAATCAAACAAAGCACACAGCCTTATGTTAGGCTATCTATGTGTTCCCAAAGAGTGAACTCAGAATCAGCACAGTGTCTGATAGGGGTACCATGGGATGTCTGAAATTCCAAAGGAAACATGGCAGTAATCAGTATCTGTCAGATGAGGCTCTACTGCCTACATCACCCAGGTGCCTTTACCTTCTGGCTTCTAGTTAAGTTTGGCCAATGGGAGGTGGCAGAAGAATTAAGAAGGTGAGAGGAAAAAGAGATCGGTGGATACATGTTCCTCAGTTCTTCCCTCCCTGTGGCCACAGCCCATTGGGGATCACAGCTGTAAGTTCTTCTGGGTAAACTACTAGCTCAAATATTTGACTGTTTCAACATTAGATCACACCACATTCTTTCTGATGATGTCATATCTTTACAAAGCTTAGTTTTCAGTGGTTGCTGTAATAAGAAGTAAATCCATGCAAAAATCAATGCAAAACAAGATAAGTTGGTGGTATGCAACCTGATTCCAAGGTCTGAGAATCTGAACAGCACCCATGAAAACACAAATATCATTAATTAATAATGTGTTTATTTAAAAATAAAAATGAAATTTGTTTCAATTTATGTTTTGATATAGTAATACTGAACTAATTAAGTTGTTTTAGAAATAAATATTTAATAAATGGAACTATGTGATATTTCTTTTAGCCTAGTGTATACTATAAAAAACTGAGAAATTAAAGAGTCAATGAATCAAGAAACTGGGAACCTTGGGGGTATCCATATGGCAAAGAATATAAAATTTATATAAATACTTCTACTGTGGCAAGAAAAATCAGTTTTTAAATCCAGATTTTAATTTTTATGTTGAAAAGTGTTGACAATTATTTTCCACCAAAATCTGTATTTTTGTCTTTTCTCTGTAGAGAGATCTATAAAAGTTACTAGTATTATTTGGTGGACTTGAAAGTGTGCCTATTTGCCTAAATTCATATGTGTGAGGGATTTCCGCTTTCAGCCAAGATGAAGGAACAAGAACCAGATTCACCCTCCCCTCTGAAACAATCAAGAAAAAGGCAAAACGTATGAAACAACAGTTTCAAGTCACTGGACATCAGATAACTAAGAATAATGATGGCAAAAAAAAAAAAAAATGAGGTGTGCCTACCACTATCCCAGCTTATTGGCTTGAGAGTCTCCAGATCGACTCCCTGAGTTGTGTGCACTGGGCAAGAGTTCTCCAACTAGGCAAGAGTCCAGGGAAACTAAACCAGCTAGAGTTCACAGATAAGAGTACTGGAGAGAACTGCTCAGCTGAATACTTGAGTGCATGACTGTGAAGAAATTCCAGAGGCCAGAAAAGGAAACATCCTGAAGGATTCTAGGTCAAAGTGCCCGGTTCTCACACAGAGACAGAGTGAAAGACTCTGTGATTGACAAGCAGTGACTGAAGTACACAAAGGGTCTTACCCTCAGTAGTGGGAAACAATTAAATCTAGTTTGAGCATTGTTCCAGGACAGCCTAAACAAATTCTAAAAGCATCAAATTGTTTCCAACTAACTTAACTGTATTCCAGAACAAAACTCAAGGATATTTATAGAAATACAAAAATATCCAACCAACAAGGTAAAATTTACACTATCTGGCATACAATTAGAAATTACCAGGCATGCAAAGAAGCAAGAAAATATGACATATATGAGATGGAAAAATACCCCAATCAATCAAAACCAATCTAGAAGTGACACAAATGTTATAATCAGTAGACAAAGACATTAAAAGCTATTTGTGTTTGTGTCAGATACTAAGCATACAGTTAACAATACAGGAGAACTGAAGAACATCTATCATACAAAATATTTCAGGAAAGCTTACGAGTAAAAACTAAAACATGATTAGCCACAGAAACTTTTATATATGGTAAAGACAAAAACCAGAGGATTTAAAAAGGAGATACTATTTGCATGATAAGAACAATAAAGGTGGAATATAATTTGCCATTTGCTTTACTAAATAAATTTGAGTTGTAAAACACTTTGGCAAATATATACTCTTAATTCAACAATTTAAATGACAGTTAAAAATTCAAAAATATGAGAAAGTTACACCTATCCTAATGCATGCATTAAAAAAATTATTTTTGCTTACAGTTTCAGAAACAGTTAAAACAACAAAAACCTTAAAAGATGGTGACATTAACGGAATCATGTACTCCCTAAAATTCTTCTAAAACACTGTATGGAGTTAAAAAAAAAGTCATTCTAGAAAGCAGATGGCTAACTTGAACAGACTTGGCATACTCCAGCTGAAGGAACCTGATTTCAGTGCAAACTCCCACCCAAAGAGCTGAAGAAACTGGCTGTAGTTGAAATGAGGGTGAGGGTGGGGCTGAGACTGGAGGACTAAATGAATTCTCCTGGAGAAGCAGTTCAATCCCCACATTCCTTATCCACAAATAGCTAGCTATCTAGGACTCCCTAGTTCCTAGCAATAGACTAGAAATTGATTCCTTAAGCAAGTAAAACCCTTCCTAGAACTACATGAGGGAAACCTGCTAACACACACCCTGAAGGCTTAGCTGTCCAGCCATCTCCCCCACTCCACAGCTAGAGTGAAGGCAGTCAGGCCCACACACTCTGGGGAGGCTAGCCAGACCAAAAAAAACAAACACCTTGAACAAATACAACCGCTGAGTAGGGAGATGAAAACTTCAAAAATCCACAGAGAGTAGTTAAGAGCTACATCCCTGAAACAAGTAAAGAATGCTATTAAACATTTTTAAAAATTCAAAACATAAAAAGGAACTTCTGAAACTATTTCTATAATAGAAATAAAAAAACATGATAGAATTGCTGGGCTTGGTGGCTCTTGCTTGTAATCTTAGCACTTTGGGAGGCTGAGATGGGAGGATTGTTTGAGGCCAGGAGTTTGAGACCAGCCTGATCAAGAGCAAGACCCCGTCTCTACTAAAAATAGAAAAATTAGCTGGGAGTGGTGGCGCACGTCTGTAGTGCTAGCTATTTGGGAGGCTGAGGCAGGAGGATCATTTGAGCCCAGGAGTTGGCGGCTGCAGTGAGCTATGACAACACCACTGCACCCTAGCCTGGGTGACGGACCAAGACCTTGTCTCAGGAAAAGAAAAAAGAAGAAGAAAAAAAAACTTGATAGAAGGGTTGGAAGATAAAAACTGAAGAAATCTCCTTCTAAGTATCAGAAAAGAGAAGTGGAAAATGGTAGATAATCATATAAAACTTAGGACTAGTCCAAGAAGTTCAGAAACTGAATGACAAGTGTCTCACCAATATAAAGAAAAAGCAAGCAGATGGATAAAAATCATCAACATTATAAATAATTTTTAAACAAAATGTAAGGATATGAGCTTCCAGATTATATTGAAAGGACCCACTGAGTTCTCACCACAATGAATAAATGAAAAAAAAGTTCAAAATCAACTATTAATAGAAGCAATGTAAGCACATGATATAGCAACAGAGAGTAAATGCCAAAAGCATCTCTTTTGAAGAATAGGAAGTGAGTGGTGGTGGTGGTTAGATAGCAGAGAACGGGAGAGAGAGACCCCTGTTTTCCCATCAGGCCTTATAAAATCTTTAATCTATGTGCATCTCAAACTTCATGCCAATAAAAGGTTTTAAGATCATTCTACCCAGAAGCCACATTTATCCTATTGTAGTCCATTCTATTAAAAGCTCAAGAAGAGTTAAGGTTAAGTGAATTCCTTCACTAGTGAGTTTGGACCCTAGTAATTATTTAATACATATCTAATTTTTCCCTGTGATCTCATTCTGTTTCTTAAACATATTATATAAAGGCATTCTGAGCTGAATAGTACTCCATTGTATACATATACCACATTTTATTATATAGCACATCTTGTATTTTCCTGGATAGAGCTGGAACCCATACTAATAAGTGAAGTATCCCAAGAATGGAAAAACAAGCACCACATATACTTACCAGCAAACTGGTATTAACTGAGCAGCACCTAAGTGGACACATAGGAACTACATTATTGGGGTATTGGGCGGGTGGGAGGGGGAAGGGAGGGCGGTTATATACATACATAATGAGTGAGACGTGCACCGTCTGAGTGATGGTCACGCTTGAAGCTAAGACTTGTGGGGGGAGGGGGAGCAAGGGCATTATTTGAAACCTTAAAATTTGTACCCCCATAATTTGCTGAAATAATAAAAAAAAGGCATTCTGAGATTGATAGATATTATAAAGAAGGCAATAAAACATGTCCATGAGGATTCTTTTTAGTCATAATTTAAGCAAATAAATAAGAAATGTATATACAATTATAGGATGCTTACTTCTGAGCTCAAAATAGCTACAATAAGGATCCACTCCCTCAAATTTCTCACTTCAATAAATAAATCAGGACAAAAAAAGGTTGACAATGAAGCAGAGGAGATGACAAAATGGGCATTAACCAAAATCGGTGTACCTATCAGAAATTGCAGTCTACGAAGCATTAGTTTCCTTTTACAGTTACATTTCAAATAATATTTCAGGAGTAAATAGCTGAGATACAGACGTGGAAAAAACAGCACATTGATACTAATTATTATAGTGTCTGCTTTATAGTCACCTAAGTAATATCATTTCACATAATATGTGCCACTAAATCTTTGGCAATATATAAAAACATGGTTGTTTTGGTTTTTCCTTTTTTTGCATCAACATACTCTCAAATTTACATTTTCCAGCACAGTACTGCCCAACCTCCAAAACCAACTGCCAACTTGACAGATCTGTACTTCAGTCTTTAAAGCAATCTCAACATGTTCCAACTGGAACTCAAATCTCCCTTCTCCAAGCCTGTCCACAATTGTGTCTCAGCTATTACTGATCCTGAATGAATTTTAAACATCTCTAAAATGCAGTCACAGTTTACTTGTGCCTTGATAGACTGGCTGCTGAACAATCATCCATTTGTTTCAATCCATACTAACTTTAAGGGCCATTCTTGTTCACTTTACCATGATAGGATCACATTTATTCCATGTTATTAATGAATTAGTTCATTCCCCAACCATGGATTTTGATACCCACTACTTTATGCCAAGTTAACACCTATGTCCAGAATGCTTCTTCTCTGCCCTTCTTCCATATTTACTTTTATTCCTCTTTTGCTGTATCACACAGTAACTTCTAGTTATCTGAGCTCTGTCCTGTTCTAGCTATTAGAAAATTTGCTTCCAGCTGAAGAGTCTATCTCACTGATTTTTATACTCGAGATTTTATACGATCTGGCTGTAAACAAGTATTTACTGAATTGAATAACTGAATTTTATTATTGAAGAGCATCATTAAAATCAAGTATCAAACTGTGCATTAATATGCTACAGCCTTCCCAAAGTGCTCTGCTGCACTAATGGATTACTATGTCTCTGTCCATATAATCCTCCATATTTTTCCCTTGCTCATGTATCTTGGTTTCTGGGCATACTTCTTTTTGACTTCCTTAGGTGCCAGGAATATTTGGCCATCTTTACTCCTATCTTTTATTCTTGTTCTCTTCTCTTCTAGTCAATTCTCCCACATTTCTACAATAATGATCATGAGGTCTGATTTTCATATCCCACCAAAGACAGTGATTTTCTTTTACTGGAAAACCTCAATGCTATCTTGTTTCAATGTATCAGAAGAACAGGGAACAATAAGGGTCAAAAATCCTCTTAAAACTGTAAGACTAACATTCTACCTCCACATAATAGAGCAAAGTGACAGCAAAGCCAAATTACATATAAGTACTATCACGTGTAAATATGTTCAGAGCTCAAAACTACCGATCTTCAATGTTTTGATTTAAGATAGGGTGAAATGGTAAGAAAGGAATGAAGGAAATGGAAAATAGCTTTACTTATACTGTAAATTAAAGTTTAGCAGCATATTAAAAGAACTTTATAATCCATTCATAGAGTACATACACACAATTATTAATACTAATGATACTTTATGGCCTATATTCCTTTTTTATTTGTAAGTATTATGGGTACATAATAGTTGCATATTTTCATAGGGTACATGTGATGTTTTGATACAAGCATACAATGTGAGTTAAGCAAATCAGGGTAACTGGGGTATCCACTAGCTCAGGCATTTATCATTTCTTTCAGTTAGTAACATTCCAATGCCACTCTTTTAGTTATTTTAAAGTATACCCTAACTTATTATTGAGTATAGTCACTGTTGTGCTATCAAAATATTATTTATTCTAATTATATTTTGGTGTGCAAAAATATGGCTTATAATCTTGACAGGTACACACAGAGAAATAAATTTCAAGTAATTCTTAGCCTCAGGTGATAAGAAACTTAAAAATGAAAAGGATGGCCGGGCGTGGTGGCTCACGCCTGTAATCCTAGCACTCTGGGAGGCCGAGGCGGGTGGATCGCTCAAGGTCAGAAGTTCGAAACCAGCCTGAGCTAGAGTGAGACCCTGTTTCTACTAAAAAAAAAAAAAAAATAGAAAGAAATTAATTGGCCAACTAATATATATAGAAAAAATTAGCCGGGCATGGTGGCACATGCCTGTAGTCCCAGCTACTCGGGAGGCTGAGGCAGTAGGATTGCTTGAGCCCAGGAGTTTGAGGTTGCTGTGAGCTAGGCTAACGCCATGGCACTCACTCTAGCCTGGGCAACAAAGTGAAACTCTGTCTCCAAAAAAAAAAATGAAAAGGATGATGATAATGATGATGATGATGGCAACTAAGTTTTTATTAAACACTGTTTGCCAAGTACAACGCTAAATAGTATAAATGTACCCTCTCATTCAATCTAAGTAAGCTATATGGGCATGGGACTATTATTCTTACCAACATTTTAGATAGGAGGCTGAGACAGACATGGCTTGCCCACGTCAGACAGACAGTAAGTTTTGTACTGCCAAGCTGTGGGCAGCTCTACCCAGGCAGAGCAACTTTGGAGCCTTCACTCTCAACAACTAATTCTTAGCACAAGATGTCATCTACGTGAGAGCCCTAAAATTAAGCATATTGCACTAAAATATCATCAGAACACAGAGTTCTTGAATCTTTAGAATTCTTTATATTTTACCATTTTACCTTTAAATATTTTTGTGTGGAATTCTAAGTAGGTCTTGTCCTCACAGAATTTTAGAGCTAGTAGGGATTTTGGATGAAGATAAAGAAATAGATTACTGAGATTATTTGTCAGGTTTAGTTTTGTCTTTTGGCATCATTCCTATCTCCCAAATCCAAGCCAAGTGCTCTTTTCCATAAATAAATTCCTGAATAAGTCACATCAAGAACATTATCAACAACTGGGTTTAGAAAAGCACCTGGTAAACAGATGTTTTGGACTTACAAAAATGCTTTTTCCCTAAATGAGAGAATTGCCTATCAAATTTCAATGATGTAAATATACAAAAAAGATAAACCTGTAGCCATTTAACTTACATAAAATTCCTCCAGTATTTAAACTTTCCAATAGGAGAGGTTCTTAAAACTAAAATTTGGTCTTATTACACAATGCATATTTCCAACATTATTATTAAGTCAGGGCTAATTAACACCACTCTGTAACTAAGTTCTAATCATTTTTTTTTCAATAAAATAATATCCAATTCATTTTTGAAGCTGCTGTACATGGTGACGTAAAACTATCAAGTAAAAAAGTTCTCAACATTTGAGAAACTATTTTTGTTTTTTATTAAAAAAAAGCTTGATGAGTCCTGCCTTATGAAGTTTAAAATTACGCTCTAATTACAGTATCTGTTTGAACAACAAAGTAATTCTATAACATGAAGCATTAGAACACACTGATTGCCCCAACCCCTGCTGATAGACTCTTTTAATTATGCATTTGTAGTCAGGCAAATGAGCACAAGACTTCAGCTCCTACTGTGCTCTTAATGTGAAAGTTCATATGCCAATACCTCTTAGGAAGGAATTCAGTGTTATGTATTGAAGCAAATTAAAGTTCCAATAACATACTTATTATTAATATGTACATTTTAAGCCAAGTATTAAAGCTTAGATTTATAACCATCTCCAGCTATACATATAATCTTACATTAGTTTAAGAAATGTTCATTAAGACACTGAGCATAAAGCAGATTTCATATAATCAAATCCCTCACAGACTTCAGTCATAAGAGTCAACCTCAAAAACTTTTAACTTGAGCTTGAGTTCAACAACAATAAAGTTTTCAAAGAAATTATTTTTTAATAATATATAAATATTAGGATAGTTTTATATTCGTTTTGTTGAAATCATCATCTAGGAAAGTCTCTATAGGCAGCAGGCATTCAACAAATGCTTAATAAATTAAGCACAATGAAATGATTTTCTAAATTCAAAGAACTTACTGTTTTGTGCCAAACAATTTCCAGATGAAAAACAACAGGATGGTAACACGTATCTCTTACAGGTACAATACTTAAAGACTGCCAGGTATAAACTCCTTCCAATTTTCAAGTATTGATTCCACTAATTTAACTAATTACTGTTATGTCTAAACTAAAGTTATGGAATCCTAGTCCTAGTCAAATAATATTGGTCTATTCCAATGATGACCAAAATAAGTACAACTTCTCTAGATCTGAGCTACTTGTAGTATGCAGAAAGAATTTTGAACAAAACTATTTGGAAAGCTGAATATATCTTGATGATATCACAGTTAAGGCTGAGAAGACTGAATTAAATATGTCCCGAGTTTCCCCATAAAAAGACAAAAATGATCAGTGACTTTTATTTCCCAACAATTTAAAGATCAATAGCTGGCTAAGGTTTTAACAAACATAGTAAGGACAGAAATATAGGACTGCTGGGAAATCTTTTTAGAAACTTTGGGCTGAGTTTCTTTTGGCAACGACCACCAATATAAAAGTAGTTACTGCCCAAAGAAGCACGAAATATTTCCTCATAGCACTAACAGAATTGTTTCACTAATTCGTACATGAAATTTTGAATACTAGGTCTTATTCTCACCATCATCTAGCAGACATGATTATTACAAGCAAAGAAAGGCCAGGCGCAATGGTTCACACCTGTAATCCTAGCACTTTAGGAGGCCAAGGTGAGGGTGGGGGAGGATTGTTTGAGTCCTGAAATTTGAGAACAGCCTGGGCAATAGCGAGACCTTGTCTCTACAAAAAACAGAAAAAATCAGCTGGGCGCAGTGGCCAGCATCTGTAATAGCAGCACTTGAGAGGCTGAGGTGGATGGATCACTTAAGCCTGGAAGTTCAAGGCTACAGTGAGCTAAGATCATGTCACTTGTACTCTATCCCCTGCAAGAGAGCGAAACCCTGTCTCCAAAACAAACAAACAAAAAGGAAACAATCACTTGTTTTTAGAATGTGATGTTTTAAAACATTAAATTGGAATATTAATACCAATAGTTCACCAAGGAAAGAAGAATGGGGAAAAAAAAAAAAAACCCTAACATTTCTACCTTCCCAAATCATCAAAATCTCAATTTCAAAAGTCACCTTTTAATGAAATTTAAACCCAGATCCTCCTAGACAGGATGTCTGCTATATACTCTCATTCTATTATTTTTCTTTTGACATAATGAGTACTGTGCATATTACCTAAAAAGCTCCAAGAAGTGTGGAATCAGACTCATCTCCATACCCCTCAGCACTGACCTTAAAAAATGCCCCATAGATTCAATATTTACTAGAGCACACATGAGATACAAAACTAAAGTCAGAGCTGTTAACATTATTAACAAAAGCAACACGTACAGGAGTTTATACTCAGTACTTTATAAAATAACCCAACCAACAATCTTAGAGGTAGGTATTTATTATTATAATCATTTCTCATTTAAAAGTAAGACAAACTAATGGACAGAAATCTGACTCAATGCACTCATTTAAACTGACTTCAGATGACATATTTCCATCTTTGAAGACATTACAACTATTAAGAAAACAAAAAAGGTTCAATGTAATGTTTAAAAGCCAAAATAATCAATATTGCAATTATATCACTGAAAACAATAAGAAACAAGATAATTATTTTAAAAAATCCATATATCCTGACTGTCTCAAATGAAGGTTATTAACAGGTTTATCTAATGATGGTTTTAAGAGACAGTTCAGAGAGTGGCAGCACGTGGTTCACTGCACAAAAGCCATTTTCCTGAGAGAATTCTATTTAAGACAGTAAAGCCTACAGAAATTCAAAACAACATAATTATTTTTTTAGAATATGATTTTTAAATATGAATTTCAAATATTCATTTGCTGATATTCTAAAGAATTATGATACTACACTGACTAACCACTTACTAGTTGTTTACTTTTGAGCAAAATGTTTGAACTTTTCTGTGCCTTGATTTCCTCATCTATAAAACAGTGGTAAGTATAGTACTTACACCACAGAACTATAATGAGTTTTAAATGTGTTACTGTTGGATAGCACAAAGAAGAGTACCCAGCATCTCATGAGAGCAATGTAACTGATGTGTCTGGATAGGATGAAATCTAAAATCGAAGAGTGACAGACTGATGGTAGGAAATGACATAAACAGGAATACAGATAAGGGATGACTGAACAACAAATAAATTGACACGACTAGGGTTTATAATTTAGAAAAATAAAATTGTAAATGTATTTTGGGAATGAAAAATACCAGCTTAACATAATGTATTTTTTAATTAACTTAGTCAATAAAAATATATTAAACATATTACATAAAAACATGAAATTAATTTTAAATACAATTTTTAGGAAAAAGAAGTTTAATGGAGATACACTTGTAGTCTTTGTGATTTTAGACTAGAGGAGAGCTTGAGCTCAGCTGATCCAAGCACTCAGCTACCCTCCATGAAGGGTCTGGATTTGAAATGACACAAAAAGGAGGAACACTACAGTTTCCTGGAAAGAGGAAGAGACTATGGCCACAACAGTTTCACTAGCTCCACACAAAAATGGATTATGAGTAGGAAACTGAATTCATAAAAACAGGAATGAGTTCAAATATTATCTCTCCCATAATGATTTCCTGAGTTATCTACTCTTTCAGAATTCATTACCCACCCTCACCACCCTGCTTTTGCATCTAGATAATTTTATGACTCTAAAATCATACTAAGTATCATACTCTAATCTTCCATTATACATAATAGTAAGCCTCTAGAAAGCAAAGATGGTTCCTTTTCATTTTCTGTATTATCCATAAGGCATTTAAAAATGCCTAAATAAAAGTTTGGTACATAAGTGATACCTTTATAGTTCTCTTCTGCCCTGTACAGATCTGAACTTGCAGTTCTCTCATGGTATGTTCATCAGTTTTTTAAATAATATTAATTTCTTTGTCTTACTTTACTATATGTATATATAATAGTTCTATATTCTATAAATGAAATGTCACATAGATATGTGCTACTTTCTCAACATGTATGCATACTATTAATACCATAATTTACACAATGCAAATAAATTTAAAAAGCATTACTGAATCCATAGCACTTGTTTTGTCATTATGCATTTATTCAACACATGCTAAACTACTGTCCTTGTATTAATATATTAGAAACCACTTCCTTAAAATATCCAGCAAAATGTTCTGCATAGAGTGTTTAAGAAACATCTGTTATTAAATTTCTATATTATAAACTGATAATAGCAAGTAACATAAAATATAGTGGTTATATGATTACGAAGCTCCTAAGCCATATGGTGCTTTCTTGTGCATTCTACATGTGTACTTTTCTATGTGAGTTAGGAAAAATAATCAAATATGGGAAAAATTTAAGATTTATTTTAAAACCTCAATCAGGCCATATCAAAAGAAAATATTTTACCTGCCTCTCTGAAATAAAACACACACACACACACACACACCCCCAAGATGAACCACAGTCCAACTATAAGCACAATATCTTGAAGGATTCACATATAGTCTGCCTTACTCCCTCAAACAAAAGATCCTAACCTAATATTACATATTAGAATTTTCAAAATGTAAGAGAGCAACAGCACGTAGCTCATTATGTTATAAAAGGTGTTTCTTCCTTGGGGACAATAAGACAGAAGATAAAGAGCAGCCTCATTATTTGTAGTTGCTATTTTGCAATGTCCTGTTAATACCACTGTGGATACTTATAGCATTCATATGGCCTAAATATTAATTGACAACCGTCTTTATGTAATCTTGAACCCACTGGTGGTAAACAGTATCAAAAACATAATTGTACAGAATAATGACTTTAGTTTATAATTCAACATTGAGGAAAATATCTCAATGAGTATATGGGAAAGCTATGTTGGCATAACTGAACTTTGAGATCCTTGCTAAGATATAGGCACATAATTTATAACTTTTATATCCCATGGAGCTTAGCACAGTGCTAAGCACTGATCAAGTATTCATATTTGCTGACTGATAACCAGAGTGTTTACTCCAAAGTTTACTCCAAATCCTAAATTATCATTTGCTCACTGTAGAATAGAGAGAAAATAAAAAGAACTGGTTAAGTAGAAAGGAAACACACAGGAGGGTCTCTCCCCACATTCCCTATCCCCAAAAAGTGGACCAGGGTGCATAATATAGTGGGGAGAGAATGGACTCAAATGCCAGCCTTATTTCAGTACCCCATAACCTTGAACAACTAACTCATGTATTATTTATTTAATAAATATTAACTGAATTTCTACTACACATAAGGTACTTTGGTAGCAAACAAGGTTTATGTCAGGTAACTGGACAGACATGCAAGCCCTCAAGGAGCTTATAGGATAGTAACTATTTACCTGCAATTGAGTGTCACCAGATTTCATTGTGCTATATATTATAAAAGTACATACCAGGGCTAAGGTTATATAATAAAATAGCTATTTCTTAAAATCTTATTTCCTCATCTGTAAAGGTTACAGGGTTACAAAGGATTAAAGGATAGTGAATACAGTGTCTAGCTTACAATACCTATTGCTTATACTGTGTACTGTTTAACTCCTATTCCTGCTTCCTTCACATGTCTTCCTTGAAAGATGTCTTTCCACCTAATTAGGAACTTCCCTCAATTCCACTGCAGGACTTTCTGGCTATCATTATGTTAATGTAACCAAGAATCAAGGATGTCCCAGAGTTCCTCAATTAGGAAGCCTTAAAATCAAAGCCACAGTAAAAAATAAGTTAGGAATTAATCAATGATTCCTCTGCATTAAAAAATATAGGTGCCCACTCCAAATTACTTACAATGCAATAATTCTTTTATTGGTGATGACTTTCAACCTTTGAAAGTTTTACACTTACAATTAGAATAATAAAAGTAAACTGAACCTATGGTTAATAGTCTACATGTTTATCTAAAACATTTGTTATATTTAGGATTTGGCATATTTAAGTATATTAAAGATTATCCTTATTTCAATTGAAAAATATATAGGTAGGTACCCACAACACATCCCAATGATTATCACAGAAATGGGTCCAAAGCATCACATTTTTAAAAAGCTCTACAGAGCTTTTTCTCTCCCCCAGCCAGGCAGTAGTATGTATAATTACTATGAATAACATACCTCTATACTTCTTGGCTAATAATTTAGATTACATAATGTCTGATGGTGATCAAAAATATTAATATTAATTTGGTTAGTCCAAATGTTTAATGTATTACGAGCACAGTTCTTTCTTTTCCTAATAATTCCAAAGTGTTAACATATTATTTCATACACCCATACTTCTCAGCAGATAAAAAGCAAGGATAATTTTACTTAATTAGAAAAACTAGGTGACTCTAGGGTCTGTAAGTATACACTTCTCCTACACTTACACCACCTCTATCATCTCACAATTATTAGCACAACAATAATCCCAGACTTTTCTTCTTTTATTAAAATTTGGCACAAAATATAAAAAATGATGTCTATCTTATAATCCTTTATCATAATTTGATTAGCAAAACATAATCATAAAAAATGATATGTAATGCAGCACAGTATATTAAGTAATGTAATTTTCTCTTTCTCTTGAAGATACTGAATTATTGTCACCTCCTTTGGGTACTTCTAAAATATAACCTACCCAGAGTAAGAATGGTATGTACATCCAAAGACATTAATAAACTGAAAGCATTAAAAAAAAATCATTCTCCAACGATGATGGTTAGCACAACATAAATAGGTTTCAACATGGTCTGGATACAAGCACTTGTGAACACAGGTAACAGCACTGCTTTTAAAGCCTTGTATATAATGGGCAGCAAACTAAAATAGGGTAATTTGTAGAATACTCTCTTACTGCTTTTATTTTTTTCATTCTGTAGGGTTTTTAACAGGTAAAAATAGCGTATGAATGTCTTCCTTCATGAATTACAATTATGTAAACAAAATTTATAATTTCCATGAACACTATTTTTTAAAAAATTCCTATTTGCTAATTGAAACCTAACTTGTTACACTCAGAATTTTTCACTACAAAATGCCACTTTGTACATATTCTATACATTATGCAATTTTATAATTGATGCTTGTTATATGTTAATCATTTTATGATTTTATACATTATAATTATCTAAGAATTACATCAACCAAAAAAAGAGTAATCTCTCAGCAGAAAAAAATAAAAGTTCACAGAATCCATGTTTTGTTTTCTTCATTAGAAATTGTTTCAAGTATGTTCACGTTTCAGAGATATGGAACTAAATTCAGATTCTGAAATTCCTCTCCCTTTTATCAACTGATATCCATTTAACTATATAACCAAACAGTTATTATTTGCTCCAGTCTTGACAACTAAAATATGTTTCATTGGTGATGAAGGAAATATTTTCAATGACCAAGGAAAGGGTATATTACTTGTCTACTTGTGATTAAACACATATCCTTCCTAAAACTGTAAGAAAAGTCCACTCTTCTAGAGTCTTTCTGCTCCACTTCCTCTTAATTAAGGAACAGATCTAACATGCTATTAACCACCTAACTGACATACAAATGCAACGGAAAATATTCTCTGAAGTATAAAACAAACTTTGTAACTACCATATAAAATCCTTGTATAAAGCTTATAAAGTAAGCTATCATTAATAATTACTGTGGTTAATTTTGAGACCAAGGGTCAATTTAAATAATATAATAAATAGAATTAATAATTACTATAACTGGAGAAAACATCTTTTTGAAATGACCAGACACTCAAAAATCTATCAACTACCCATATTCTAAAACAGCAAATATAAAAAATATTAATGATAATCCCTTTACTATTTAGTAACCTTGAATGGATCTCTGAGGCCCCCTTTTATCGAGCTGTCTTAGAAGTCTCTTGTCTTGAATTTCTCTTAACAGTCTTACATCATTCTTATTAACAACATATAAGGCAATCTATTTTCTATATATATCTGATCTTTTCATTTCATAGTACTATGGACTACTTTTAATACTTAAGGTTAGGATTCCTGCACAGCACTTCTTGAAACATCCTTCACAATCAGATGTTTATTTAGTGAAATAAAAAGAATCTGGTTGGGAAAAGGGAGAGAAAATACAATGTTTAACAAACAACTCTACACTGAGTTCACTCTCTTAAATTTTATGAATAGAGAAGAACATGTACCAACAGATCCTCCTCACACTGCACAGAAAGCCCAATGACTACTTTTGTCATTATGCTATTCTAAAAAGAAAGTATAATAATAAATTCATACAGCCACAAAACATGCATTTTGGGAGAATTGGAAAGGGCAGAGTTGTTACATGCCTTCCTAGGCTTACCTCACAGGTATTCTTGCCAAAATACAAAACAGACATTCCATGGAAAAAAGTAATTTATAAATTGAATTAGCTTGATTTTCTTTGAAAACCATGCTGAAAGAGTAGTTAATGCAAACTATTACACAACAAATGAAACCTCAAAGTCTGTTAGCTCATAAATTGAAAACAATTTTATCTACATGTACAAAATTTGACCTTAATGTTAGCAGTTAATAACACCTAAATCTATTATCTCTTGCTAATCAATGATATACTCTTTAATATTAACCAAAATAAAGGCTTCTTCATAATAAGGTATAAAATGCTCTCTTCCTCAAAATGTTCATCTGGTTTATAATCATTTTGAAAATTACATGCAGGAAACAGGGATGACTATTTTAGAGATGAGTCTGTGGCTTCCCTCAAATATACCCACTACTGGGAAAAAAACACATGACCAACAAAAGTTATTTCTATTTAAAATATATTTCTAACCTTGCTTACCTGAGCCTTTTCTAGTTAAAATCTGTAACAATACATCTTGGCTACAAAAAAGAAGGTACAAGCACTGTATCTTATGTTTGACTGGATAACCACACAGGAAATTTTTTAAATGTCTGTTAAATAAAGGAATCAAGAAATAAATTAAACTATCCTGAGATGATGTGACTTATTTTTCCTGGGAAACTGATTTCCCTAGCCAGCTTCTATAGTTCAGACATCTCTTTACATTACATGAATTCTATTATAAAAAACTGGAATCTTGCTTAGGTAAAAACCTTCTGTAATTGTCACTTTCCTTCACATTGAACACCAAAAGGAGTCTGTACACTAAACACAAAAAATTGGTGCCAGGGAGGAAAACAAAAAACAAATAGGGCAGGGCAGGTAAGCCCATCTATCAAACGTAAACTACAGGTAAGCCAAAAGGTACCAGGTGACTCCTGATTTTTTTTTTTTTTTTTGACACAGAGTTTTGCTCTGTGGTCCTGGCTAGAGTGCAGTGGTGCCATCGTATCTCACTGAAACCTTAAACTCCTGGGCTCAAATGATCCTCCCTGCCTTAGTCTTCTAAGCAGCTGGGACTATGGCATGTGTCACCATGCTTGGCAATTTTTCTATTTTTGGTAGAGATGGGGTCTTGCTCTTGTTCAGGCTGGTCTTGAACTCTTGAGCTCAATTGATCTCCCCACCTCCGCCTCACAGAGTGCCAGGATTACAGGCATGAGCCACTGCACCCGACTGATCTTAATCTTCTAGAAAGAGTTGTGTATCATCTAATAACTCCTAAATTTATATCCCTTGATCCTCAATGATCAACACAATAAAAGGAGCTACTATGGAGGAAGAAAAGTTAGTTATCTTGTATGATGGCTTTGTGATATGTCAATTTAGCTAAGCTGTAACTACAGCTGCCATGATTTCATTTCTAGTATGTTTCCAGTTAGGGTGGTCTACCAGGTGTATTTCTTCCTAAGAGCTGGTGGACAAATGGGAAGCAGTGGCCATTTGGTAGAATACACATATCTTCTCCTAGCTATTCAAACACTTAATCTAGATGCTGCTGTGAAGGAATTCTGCAGATGTAACTAAGATCACTTATCAGCTGACTTTAAGTTAACTGACTGGGAGATTGTCCTGGGTTAGCTGATTTATTCAGTTAGAAGTCTTTTAAAAGAGGGCTTAGGCCCTCTCTAGGCTCAGATATTCCAA
Source organism: Cheirogaleus medius (assembly GCA_008086735.1). NCBI lineage: Eukaryota > Metazoa > Chordata > Mammalia > Primates > Cheirogaleidae > Cheirogaleus > Cheirogaleus medius. Next base: position 103,854,848 of record VBSM01000361.1, on the reverse strand, counting down.
ACATCAACTGGGTTTACAACTACTCTCCCTTCCCCCTTGATCTTCTTTCCTGACTCCCTGCTTTGTAGACTCTGGACTAGCCAGCATGAACAACTGTGTAAGTTAATTCCTCATCAGAAATTTGTATGTGTATATGTCCTACTGTTTCTCAGCTGAACCCTAATGCACTTTTCTTTAAAGTTTCACTTTCATAAAAATTCTCAAATAAAACTTAAAATATCCCATTAGCCATTAACACCATAATTACAGCCCATGACATGATAACCCCAACCAATATGTGTTTCAAAGTAGTCATAACATGTTTAGGAATATTTTTAAGCTAAATCAGTTAAAATCTGTTCTAGAATGTCAAATACTTTGGCCTAAATCCACGGTGCTAAGAAAGCAAGTAGTATTCATTTCCGTGTGAAAAAACACTTTCTTTAATAAACATGTGAGATTAATCCAAAAACAAGATGTTAAGGCAGGAAAAATAAAGTCTTCTTGAAATAAGTCATCAAGGCATTAAAGGTATACTGAAAAGACCATAAGCCTTCAAATTTAATTAAAAGTAAATAATTTAAGATCAATTTTAAAAAACTCTATACCTCTTCTAAAAAATGTCTTCATATTATTCAGTTGCAAGCAACAGATACACTGAGTAGAATATATGTGTGTTGTGTTGTGTTGTGTATGCACGTGTACTTCTGACTTTCAACAAATAGTCTGCACTCCTAAGGAAAGACATTAATAAAGGATACAGGGAAAGATATTAATCTTACTTTACTTTAACATCACAGAATACAACTGCATTTAGTTTGTTATTATTCCACCATAAGCATTGTCTGTGAAAATAATTCCCTACATAAATAATCAGATTATATTACAATGAGGTGACATTTTTGAGAGAGAGAAAAAGAAAAGCAGAAAGCTTTGGTTACTTGGCAACTGTCAATTGCTGGACTTATTTTGTACTTTACACAGAAAACAGCAGCTTATTATTTAAAGTGCCTCTTAAAAGTTTAATAATAAAAGCTCTTCAAATTCACTTCATATATGGAATGACCTATCATCATATTACCATGTGATAAGGTTCCCTCTTCAAACTGTTTTATGTATACCAAACATAATCAGTATTTTTTAGCACTGAACAAAAAATATGTAGAATTAAAAACTGTGTTTTAGAACATTACAATTTCGAAGATTGAGTAGATGCTAAATCAAGTGTATTTGATCAAATTTATTTGTTTTCAATGGCATATAATATTCCATTACATGAAGAGACCAAAAATTTATATAACTACCCCTCCATTTGTGGCCACTTAAATTGATTTTGTATTATTATAAACAATGCCACAGTGAACAACCTCATATTCATCTTCCCAAACATATGTGCAAGAGTTTCTTAAGGAACTGACACATAATGGAACTTACACAGACAGGACAGTCTAAAAAAATACACTATTATAATAGTAGACACTGTCGAATTGTTTTCCAACAGGGCTGTACACTAATCTCAGTGTACTGGATAATATTTCTCCACATCCTAGATGTAGGTTATATTTTTAATTCTGACAACTCAGTGGAAATCGAACAGTACATTACTCTTGTAAAACAAAAGTGTGTATTCCCCTGAATTTAATAAGGTAAAGCATATTTTCAAATGTTCATTGTTCATTCAGGTTTCCTGTTCTGTAAACTGCCTGGTTCACAAATACTTTGCCCATTTTTTAATTGGATTTGTGATCTTTTAAAATTGTTTTCGAATGAATTCTTAACATATTCTGAATACACATGCTTTGTTACATATGTTGCAAATATACTCCCACTCTGTGGCTTGTCTTTTAAAGGTTTATGGTATCTTTTGTATAACAAGATTTATTTTTTTTAATTTCAATGTAGTTACATCTGTCAATCTTCCTTTATGGGTTTTTGTAGTGAGTAATCCTGCTTTATCCTATAGGCACAAATATATCGGTCTACATTTTCTTCTAATGGTTGAGTTCTTTGCTCTTCATTTTTAGGTGTTTAACTCATCAAAAATTTATTTTTGTATGTGTAAACCCAACTATCCAAACATCATTTGTTAAACCGTCATGTCTCCCACTTCTGTAAATTTCTCTGCATCTACCCCTTCTTTCCACAGTATACACATACATATCTTCTTGAAATAACTCTTAAACTAATTCCACTGGTCTACCTGCTATATCTCAGTAACAAAAACAATTATGAGAATGATATGAATTAAATGTTCTCAAAGCATTCCCCGGTTTCTGTTTTCTTTTCTTTTAAAATTGTCCCCAAATACCAGGGGGCAATTTTACTGTCTTAGAAGTTTTAAATCAATTCATTTAGTTCCACCAAAAAAATTTTTAGAATTTATTAGATTTAATTATTTATAAAGACTCAGAAAAAGATCTTTAAAATAAACACTTTGAGTTCTATCAGTTCAAATTTATAGCTCTGAAGTTGTTCACCGCATTTCCATGATTTTAAAAGTATCTACAATATTTCTCATTTAGCCCTCAATTCCATTTACTTACAGTATAACACCTAGTCTAAGACATTCTTTAAAAATACTTTAAGATTTTTGAAACCTGACATGTTACTAATGCCATAAGCTAGGAAGCAATAGGACACAGCTGTCTCTGCCTAACCACTGTTGAGAGAGGTAGTCTGCCATAAGCCCTGGGCATCCCTGCATGTTCTCGCTGAGTATGCCAGGGTGCAAGGTTTATCCATCTCCTCAAACTGAGCAGTTTCTGTAGTCACACAGGCAACTAAGCAGGTCAAGGAAAGCACAAGAGAGGGGACTGTCTTGTCTGCTGCTTGCTCACAAAACTCCTGGGACCTTGGCCCTGGGCTCTTCTTTTGAACTTCAGCCCACTAAGCACAGGTATCTTCCGGCCTCACCCTGTGCACACCAGGGTTCAGGGCATCATTGCAAAGACGTCAACTCTTGGTGACTGTCCTTGTTGTAAATAATAAACATGGCTTCTGGTGCAGGAGTCTTGGGTGCCAGCATACAAGAAACTGTAATGGCAAGCTAAATTGTTAGCTTCCAAGTAAGATAAAAATTTCTGATCCTTCACAGTTCTTGACAACAATGTATGTTAAAATTTGCAATGGCTTGGGAAAAAAATTATAGGGAGAATAATGGATTACTCTTTTTAAAAAAATGCTACATCATCAACATTCCTGAATAGTGAAGATTGCTACATGGCATGAAAAACATGACTAAGTAAAAACTGATACAGAACTCTGTGAGAAAGTCTTACAATTTCACTTATACTGTGCATTTAATGTATATCACAGAATATAATGAAAAGATACGATTAAGTCTAGAAAAATCTATTTCATATGTAAATAAAATTTCTACGTGAACTGCAAAAGCTTTATGTAAATTTAATTGGTTGCTATTTTTTCTCAGTACATAAAATGGAGCTCTAATTAATGACATTCAATTCAATTCTATTTTTTTCTTAAATCAGTTTTATAAAGTTTATGTACTTTTGTGAATTTTCAAAGAAGCATCCTTTATTTTAGTTAATCTTCAATACAGTAGTTCCTCCCTTATCCACAAGGAATATGTGCCAAGACCCCCAGTGTATGCCTCAAACCTCAAATTAACACCAAACCCTACATATACTATTATGTTTATTCCTACGTGCCTATGATAAAGTTTAATTTATGAATTAGACACATTAAGAGATTCACAAAAATAACATTAAAATTGAATAATTATAACAATATACTGTAATAAAAGTTCTGTGAATGTGGTCTCTCAAAATATCTTGTACTGTTCTGCGGGTAACTGAAACCATGGAAAAGCAAAACCGTGGATAAGGGGGACTACTGTATAATATTCAGTACATTTTCTATTTATTAAATTTTGCTCATTCTTTACTGCTATTCCTTTGCTTTTGATCTACTCTACTGTTCTTTCTATATTAACATGTACATCTTTTATGGCCAATCACTAGTTTTTAGTTTCCAGCTCATTTCCAGTGTGATTAAAGAATATGTTATGAATAATTTTAGACTCCTGAAATTTCCTGAGGCTTTCTTTACAGACCAGCACATGGTCAGTTTGGTAAAATGATCCATGTATACTTTAAAAGAATGCAATTTATGTCATTGTTGAGTGCAATGTTCCTATTTTGATAATTAGGTCAAGTCTGCTCGTTGTGTTGTTCAGATCATCTATATTCTTCCTGAGTTTTTGTCTGCTTGCTCTATCATAACTGTTAGGAATTATGTTAAAAATCTGATGGCATGGATTTATGAATTTCTACTTTTAGTTCTGGTAATTTTTGCTTTATATATTTTTAAGCTATATTATTTGATATATACAGAGTCAGGATCATGAACTCTTGCTAGAATGACCTTTTTATATACTTTAGAATTTTTTATATAAATAGGAAGTCTGGAAACAGTTTTACTTCTTCCTTTACGTTCTATATGTTTTAAAATTTCTTTTCCTTGCCTTACTGTAGTTGTTAGAAACTTCAGTACAAACTGGAATAGAAATCGTGAAATCAAACATCCTTGACTTGTGATCTTAGGAAGAAAGTACTGAGTAATTTACTGCTGATTTTGTTACCATGTTTTTTCATAGATGGACTTTATCAAATTGAAAAAGTTTCATTCTATGTTTGCTGGAAGTTTCATCATGAATGTCTATGGAATTTTGTCAAATACATCCTTAATGCATCTATAGACGTAATCATATAGATTTTTTACTTTCTTCTACTATTATGATGAATTACACTAATTTCCAGATGTTAAACAAACATATCTTGCATTTTCAAGATATGACTCATTTGGCAATGATGTAGTGTCCTTTTTATTTATCACTGAATTCAATTTGCTAAAATTGTGTTGAAGATTTTTCATCTATGTCTGTGAAGAATATTGATCCTTTGTTTTGGTGATATCTTTGTCTAATTTTGGTATCACGGTAACAATGGTAATTATCTACCTGTGATAATAAAATGAGTTAAGGATTCTCATATTTTTAATGAAAGATTTTACATAGAACTCACGCTATTTCTTTCTTAAAGTCTGATAAAATTAACTAGTGTGGCCATCTAGACTTGACCTTTTCTTTGTGAACAAATTTTTAATTACAAATTCAGCCCCTTTAATCAATATACGGATAGTAAGGTTTTCTATTACATCTTGGTAATAATTTGGGTTTTTCAAAGAATTTATTCTTTTCATCTAAGTTGTCTAATTTATTGGCTTAAAGTTGCTGATAATATTCCCTTAAGAACTGTTTAATGTCTACAGATCTACAATGACATTCCCTATTTTGTTACAGATACCGGTAATTAGTGTCTTCTTGTTCTAGATCAGTCTAATTAGAATTTTATCTATTTTATTGATCTTTTTCAAATAACACTTTTTTAGTTTCATTAATTTTCTATGTCCAACTTCTAGTTCAATAATTTGTTATTTTTATCATTTCCCATCTTTTTTGTTACCTTGGGTTTAGTTTGCTGGATTTTTTTTAAAACTTTTAATTAGGCAGGAAATTAGATATCCACATTTTGTTAAATATAAAAACTCATAAATTTCCTCTAAACACTGTTTTAGCTTTATCTACAAATTTTATTATCATGTATTTTCATTATCATTCAGTTCAAAATATTTTCGAATTTCTCTTTCGATGTCTCTTGACCAATCGATTATAGAAAAGTGTGTTCTTTAATTTCAAAATACTTGAAATTTAATTCCACTGTTGTCAGAGTTCATACTCTATATAATTTTAATCCTTTTCACCTTATGGCCTACTATATGCTCTATCCTGGTGAATGTACCATGTACACGTGAAAAGAATGTGAATTCTCCATTTGTGAAGTGTAATGTTTTATAATCAATAAAGTCAAGAGGGTTGATAATAAAGTTTTGATCTACTGAGTTGTTGATTATTTTTGTTGCAGTAAGTACTGAAAGAGATGTGTTAAAATCTCAATCTGATGTGGAATTGTCTATTTCTGCCTTTACTTTAGTCAACTGTTCTTTCATGTATTAAGTCATTCTGCAGTAAGTAAACACGCTATCATTGTTATGTCCACCTGATGAATTGACTTTTATCATTATGAAAACACCTACTTTAGCTGATATAAAATTTTTTCTCTTGCAATCTATTTTACCTGATGTTGATGTAGTTATTCCAGTCTTTTGCTTACTGTTTTCTTGAAATATCTTTCCCATCTATTTATTTTCAACTTACCTGTGTCTTTCTAATATAATATTCTCCGTAGACAGTATACAGCTGGGCTTGTATTTTAAAAAAAGACCTATTCTGAAAATTTCGGCCTTTTAATTGGAGTGCTTTTTCCATTGCTATTTAATGTAATTTTTGATATAATCAGGTACTTAGCTACCATTTTTACTACTGGCTTTCTATTTGTAGGCTGTTTTTTGTGCCTTAACTTCCACACTTATAAAAAATATTTACATATACACTATTTCAATATATTTTGTAATTCCATTTTAGTTTTTAAGTTATCCTTAGTGACTGTTTATCTATACCTCTTTGCATTTTCTCAGTGTTTGCTCTGAGGGTTACAATATAAATCTTTAACTTTTCAAGGTCTACTTAGATGAATATTTTACCATGTCACATAATATATAAAAATGTTGTAACCATATAGGTCCATGTTTATATATACATAAGTTAAAAACTCCACAGGACAATGCTATTGTTCCTCCTTCATTGAGTAGTCATATGTATTATAAAGAAATTAAGAGGGTGAGGAAAAAGCAAAAAAAAAAAAAATAAATAGTTTTTTCCTCTTTACCCAGGTATTTACCATCACCATTTCTAAGTAACCGATTTTCCATCTGTTCTCATTCCTCTTTAACCTGAAAAATTCCCCTTAGCTTTCCTGGTGTGCAGATCTGCTGGCAATTATAATAGTTTTCTCTGTTATCTTCTATTTCAGAATGGCTTTATTTCACCTTCATTTTGAATATATTTTCACTGCTTATAGAATTCAGAGTTGACAAGTTTTTATTTTTAGCTTTTAAAAGATATTTTATTCTGGCCTCTTTTCCTGGTAAGAAGTGACCCACTAATTGTATCATTGTTCCTCTATATATGATATCTTTTTATCACTTGCTTTCAAGATTAATTCTTTAATCTTTGGCTTTCAACAGTTTTACTCTGATGTACCTCAGTGTAGCCCTCCTGTTCATTCTGTCTGCTGTTTGTTGAGCATCTTGAATTTGTACATTTATGTCTTTCATTAAATTTGTGTGATTCTTCTCAGCCATTATTTCACACATTTTTTGTCTGGTTCACCCTCTCCTCTTTTTCTGGGATTCCAATTATACACATAAGAGCATTTGACATGTTATTCCCTTTTTCTCAATTTTTTTCCTCTTTGTTACAATGGAAAATTTCTGTTGTTCTATCTTCGAATTCATATACTCCTCCTCAGCAGTTAAGTTCATCAGGCGAATTTCAAATATTCTATTTTTCAGTTTTAAATTTTCCATTTGGTTCATTTTATTGCTTCTATTTCTCTTTCTCTGCAAAGATTGTTTATCTTTTGGTATTTTGTCTTTATGAGAATCATTATAACAGCTGCTAAAAAAACCTGTCTCTTAGTTCCAAACAGTAGAGATTGTTATCAGTTGATTTTCTTTTAAGAATGTGATTCATTTTTAGGGTTTAATTTTGAATTGTATGCTGATTCTAGATTACTTTTCTTTTGAGAGTTTTATTTTGTCTTAGGTTCTGGTTTTGGTTTTGTTTTGCTTTCTCACAGGCAATTATGATTCAATTGAGAACTGCAAACTTTGTTTCTTGGGTTCCAGCTCTCATCTCTGTCTACATCTTTAGCTGAGATCTTTAAATCCATTCTACGCATGTGCAATCCTGAGGTTGGCTATAATTTAGGGATTCCTTCTCTCTTTCCCTTCCCTTTCTCTTTCTCCATCAGTAGGAATTCTTCCAGGTTGGAATTAGAGCCACCTACTGTGCCTTGCAGCAGGACAAAAGCCAGGCAAACAAGTATTCACAGTACTAACTTCACTCCTCCCAGGACTAAATCCATTTCAGACTCTGTGTTCACTCTCCAGTTCCTTGAGGTCACTGTTTTTCATAGAGTATATTTAAGAGCTGCATATTGCGGCGAAGTCAGTCTGATAGAAATCCACTCACTCATTACCACTTGCTGGTGGGGGTGGGGAGTGGGAGGATGAAGTTAGGTGGGTGGGTAAGCATAATCTTAAAACACAACATGGAAAAAAATATACAACATGGAAAGAACTATAATTATGAAAATAGTAAAGTAATTCAACAGTAGATATAAAAAATTCTAATGATTAATCAAATATAAGATACTAAACATAAGATAAAAGTAATATTAATTAAGCATTCCTGAGTATCTACAGTGTGCCAGGTACTGTGTGTGTTACAAAGATTACTGAGATAAAGTTATTACTCTTAAAGAACTCTGTAATCTACTATAGAAATATACCAAGTGCTTGAATGGAGATGTTGGGTATGTTATGGGCTCAATGGAGTAGGAGCCCATATTTGTCTGAAAAATGTTGCCTAAGACTTATAAAATAATATGCAAAATCTAAATTAAATCCAGAAACTAGATTAGGCACTTGGGAAATTTTGCAAAGCTCACAAATCATGTGATATAAAAGGGCATTCTTCCTCATTTGAACAATAAAATTTCCTGCGGCTATAGATGCCCTGCACAAAGTACAGGGATTTTTCTTAATCATATAACTCCCAAACACTCAGATTTTACTGACTGATCCCTCAATTATGTATTTTTTAAAAACTGCTTTTAAAAATAAGTGCATTAATTATACAACAGACCAACAACTGAAATATCAATGCAACTGGGAAAATCTCACAAGAATAACTGAAATTTCTCTCATAACTTTACCTCAATTACATGTATTAAAACATAACACATTTTTTTCTCAAAATATTAGAAAACAGTTTTCAGAAGGCCAAGAAAAATTAGTGGTTTTTAAATGACGTTTAATGGTACGCTTGGATTCAGAAGTAAACTTTTTTAGAAAGAGGACTTCAACTAGTATGAAATGCTCTGGCTATAAAACTGCCAAATGACATTTAAGAATATTAAGAATATAAAATCTCTCTCAAATTAATAACCTTTTGTGTGAGGCAGTTAGAAATAAACAAAATATTTAAAGTCTATTAAAGTATAAAGGACCACATCTTATGGCAAACAGTTTTTTAAATCCTCAAAGGACTTACCAAACACAAAGCTTCCAACAAACAGCTGGAAAAAATAAAGTTAATTTTTCTTCACCTCATGTCTTCCCAACAGATAAATAAGGGCATTATAACTGCTTAATGCAAGTTTTAATTGAGTGCTGTCACTGGTGGGAAGAAAAGTGTGGAACTACTACTTTCCATATCAAACAAAGCAGGTAATTAACAGCCATTCTGGCACAATCCCTTATCACCAAAACACACAATGGATGCTAACTTCTCTCAAAGCCAATGCTAGGTTACAACAAAACTGAGCTGGTGGTGTTTCAGGGTCACATTCACTTCTTTATTACACAAGCATAAATTTACTGCTCAGTCAGACACCTATAATTAAACACAAGAAGACTATAATGCTAATATTCAGGCTCACTTGCAAGTAAAGGGGTTCCCCCTCCTTCCCATAAAGATGATTGCCTTTCATTCTGGAGTTTCAAGTAGCTACAGTTCACTTAGTTTTGATTACATAGCAATTAGATATGCAAATGTACAAGATCTGGAAAAATACTTTTTCAAACATCAGATTGTGAGCAATCAGGCCCATTCTACTCTCTTGTATATACAAGCAGTTCATTAAACCATCATTGTCTAAAAAATATCTCTGCCTCAAATGCTTTGGTTTGGTGGAGTTTTTTTGTTTTTTTTTAAATGTTAAAAACATTCAAACCACATCCAGGGACGAAATCTGTCTCAGCTCCCTAAAGCGCACATCCAAGCCAGTGTTGCTGGGGAGCACAGTAAGTGACCAAAGGAAAGGACACGCCTTAATTCACATTATCTACCAAGGGCCAGATACTTTCAAGACTTGCCTCAAACTTTGTTTAAAATTTCTTTTAATATACAATTTAAAACTCTATTAAATGACACCGATTATTAACAAAATAAACAGAAATATTACCAAGGTTTACTAAATATTCCAACCATTTGACTTGAGAAAATATTTTCACCTTACTTTATGAGTTTAGGTTATAAACGATATGCAGGATTATTGTGAAGAATCACACACACTTTGGGGGGGGGGCACTTGCACTTCCTGAAGATCAAAGACTGTCAGTTATGTGTGCTGGTGTAACTTGAAAAACTAATATGGCCACCAATATTCTTTGCAAAACGTGCTTACATATTGTCTCTAGGTTGGCAATTAATTTTACTTTTAGGTTGTAAATTTCAACTTTGCTTCTTAACCTCAACTCCTATTCAACTAACTTATAAAGTACTTGCTGGTTTTCTTTTCCTCTTTCTCCTTTTTATAATATTCAGTTGTTTATATCTAAGTAAATTTTTAAGTGTTTCTTCTGCATTATTATATTAATTGATGTTCCTATACTTCAGAAAATAAATGTGTTCACTAAAATTCTGTGGTAAGAAGAACATAATTTTTTAAATAAGTACCAATTATGTCCACACTTCATTGAGGAAATCATAAATTACTGCTCTTGGAGAATATAGCCTGGGTAAGGAAACGGCAAACAATATAATTAATATAAACATTACATCGTATATTTAGAGAACAAGTGCTTTGGAATTCAGCGAAAGGAGACTGGCAGAGGCTGAAGTACTCTGACAGAGTTGAAATAAAAAGAATCTGGAAGATTCCTAGTCTACACTACCCTCTCCCACCTCAACAACTGCAACAGCCTACTAATGAGTCTCCTTTCTTCAATTCATACCCAACTCCCTACACCTACCCTTTTATAATCCATTCTCTAACTACTACAAGAGGGCTCTTTTTAAAAAGAAGTATCATGCCATTCATTTGCTTAAAACTCTTAACTGACTGCCTAGTGGTCTCCCAATGAAATTCAAACTCTTTACCATGCTTACAGGGAAGCATGTGGACAGAGACTACCTCATCAACTCCCTCTCTTCCCACACTGACCTTGCTATTCTTTGGATAGTTCAATGTCATTCACAACTGTGTGTCTTTGCACTTGGCTCTAGCTTCACCCAGAAACATTCAGCTTCCAAGTCTTCCAACGCCAAAGCCCTGTCATCTGAATCTCAGTTTAAATGGCACAAAGTCTTTCTTTGGCCACCCTTGTTAAAACTATTCCTCCCAGACCACACTTATGTTATCTGATATTATTCCTTTCATGGCACTTGTTCCTATCTGAAATTGTTCTGTTCATTTTCTCGATTATTTTCTATCTTCCTCTCTAAGTTATGCTCCATGAGAGCAAGAAGTTCCCAGTTCTGTCTGGCCCAGAGTAGGACATCACAACATATTACTAAATTTTGAAAGGTAGAAGAAAGAATACTCAAGGTGGAGAAAAAAACATGACAGAGGAATAAAAATGGTCTGATTCTAGAAGGTGAGTTGACAACACAGAAGATAACATTGTACAAGGGAGACAATGGACTTGATTGAATTATTTGCCATTTACTGTTAATTGAAACATACATACCCTGTTGGTGATGCTAATGAAACAAGCTTACATGTTTTGAGCATGTATTTCATAAAGCCTAGCATTTAATGTCACAATGTGTCCTGGTCTTTCTTGACAGCTTGATAAAGTGTTTTCTTTTGCATATAATCCTATCATCAAAGGAGAGTTCCTCAAAAGTTATGAGTCAAGTGACAGTCTTCCTATCTTTATTGCCAATAAAGCTCCCTTGATGTGTCTACATTAGGTTTGGCTTATCACTGGCCTATATATTGCAAACTGGTCCAAAATAAGTCATGTATATCTAAGTAAATATGAATAAAGTTTAAGAGCCCAATTATCACAATTCCTAGATTATTTTTAGCACTACTTATAAATTTAAAAAGGTTTTCAGCAAAAGAAAACACACTAAAACCAGTGACTCTCTGAGTGAATACAGGTTGAGCATCCCTAATCTGAAAAGCTGAAATGCTCCTAAACATGAGAACTTTTTGATCACTGACATGATGCCACAAATGGAAAATTCCACATCTGACACCTTTGCTTTCTGAAGGTTCAATGTACACTTTGTTTCATGCCCCAAATTAAAAATATTGTATAAAATTACATTCAGACTATACATATAAGGTATATGTGAAACATAAATGAATGGACCTATCCCCAATATATCTCATTATATATATGCAAATATTCTGAATTTTAAAAAAAAGCTGAAATCTGAAACACTTCTGGGTTCCAAGCATTTTGGATAAGAGATACTTAAACTGTATAACTGCATACTGTATCAATGGCAATGGGACAAAAGAGATACACACACATACACCACCACCCCCAAATAAAACAAACAAAAAACTAAAAAGCCTCCTTAAATTCTGGTTTAAATTCTAATAGAAGATAAATGTATAAATCTGTCAAATATCCAGCTTCAGTTTTTAGGTATTTTTAATCATAAAAAAAATATTTTCCCGAAACAACTAGCCTTACTACTCTTCAAAACAATTAATGGGAGGAAAAAACAAAGGTTGGGGAATTACTCCAAATAAAGGGGGAAAGAAGGGAAAGAGGGAGTTAGAGACAGGAAAAGAAAAGGAAGGAAGAGAGTAAAGGAGAGTGGAGGGAATGATAAGCAAATAAAGAGGTCAATGCAGGAAGCACCAAATGTAGTGAAATGCTACACTGGTGAATGAGGTCCTTTGTACTTTTTTTGCAATTCTTTTGCAAGATTAAAATTATTTCAAAACAAAGTTAAAAACAGGAATTTGTCCTCAAACTTTTATTTCTCCAAATTTTCTGTATAAAATTGTTCTGCCTAAGCCAGCATGGTCCAAAAAGCTTTAACAGTGGGAATGATCTGTATCTGTGCTGTACAAAGGGGTAATCACTAATCACAAGTCACTATTGAGGACTTCAATGTAACTATACAACTAACTGACTTTTTTCTTTTATTCAGTTTCATTTAAATAGCCATATATGGCTGGTGGCTACCTGGTATGGTCGGTGTCCCCCAAAATTCATGTGTTGGAAACTTAATTCCCAATGCAACAGTGTTAAGAGTTTGGGCCTTCTGGGAAAGAGATAGCAAAGAGTAGAAGACTGGTAAGGCAGCAAGACATCAGAACACACAGGGCCTTGTAGCCACAGTAAAGATCTGATTCTGACTTAACGCATGAAAATACAAAGGATTATTTTTTAAATTCACTCTGGTTGCTGAGAGGAAGAATGAAAATAAGGAAATCATAACACTACTGAGAAAGGGCACAATGTAGTAGTTAAACTTATATACTCAAGCCAGCCTGGGTTTATATCCTGGCTAAGCAACTCACTAGCCAGAGAAGGTACTTTACCTACTTACATCTCCATTTCCTCATCTATAAAATTAGCACAACATAGTAGCTACATCATAGGGCTGTCTGAGAATTAAATGGGTTAATTCACATGGAATAATGATAGTGCCTAAATCACAGCTCAGTGCAGCCCTTAACAATAAAAACATCAACCTTTCATTGTCGCCATCACCACCACCATTATCCAACCAAGTAAAGATACCAAGTAGGAAGTCTGAAATTCAGGGGTGAGATCAAGTCAGGAGATATAAATTCTAAAATCAACAAAGGGATGAAGTGTGGTAGAATAAATGTAACACAGAGATTTTAACCTATCAGAAATGACAGGCAGTATCTTAATTACAAATGAATATCAACTAACAAATGTAAAGGGAACGACAGGAAAATAACAAATAGTGAAAACTGACTTGGACAAGAGTTGTTACCCATGCTAAAGCCATTGGGCAAAAGTTTGTTGGGAAAAGGGTATTTACAAAGTTTTTCTCCTTAGATTAGTTGTGAATTTAAAAGAGAAAAAAGTTCCCTTTACAATGAAAATACATGGCCAATATGTATTGTCTGATCAATACATAACTCTTTTTTATGTTGTTTCTGTTTAAAGACTTCTAATTTAACATACACTGTTAACTGAACAGCCAACAGCACTCTAACTAATAACTGAAATAAGCTTCTTTAATAGATGTATTTTACCCGTAAAGGCACATCACAGCCTTCTTGCTCTTAGGAATCCTAGATAGCACACCTCAGTAGTTGGGGTCAATTTTAAACAGCAAAATCACCAATAGAAAGCACAAAAATACAAAAAACATGGCATTAAACAATGAAAACAACACTATTTATCCTATAAGAGCTAAAGCAAAGAGGCAGTGAGTATGTTGTCTTGGTCTATCTCAGCTGGAAACAAGACCATTTGGGTAACTCAAAATTTTTTGTCACGGTGCACATGTCCATGACAACTGTGAAAGTGTCAGGAGTACTGATTTTGGGGTTACAAATAAGTTTTGGCAAATAGGTGAATTTCTAAACACAAAATCAACCATGTATATGTTTATGTACAAAATGTTAGTAGCTCAGTATCCTCAGGAGATTGATTCCAGGATCCCCCTTGGATACCAAAATCCATGGACGCTCAGGTCCCTGATATAAAATGGTACAGTATTTACATATAATCTTCTCACATCCTCCCATATACTTTAAGTCATCTCTTAATTACTTATACCTAATACTATGTATATCATTGTATTTTGGTATTTTCATTTGTATTATTCATTATTCTTGTATTACTATTTTTTTTATTTACTGTTTTTTTCCCCTGCCAAATATTTCTGATTTGCAGTAGGTTGAACTGGAGGATGTGGAACCTGAAGTACAGAGGGATGACAGTGGTCATCTGGGCTAGTGGTAGACATGTACTACTCTTTCAACTATTCTGTAAGCATAGTATTTTTTCAAAATGAGAAAAAAAAACATGAAATGGGGGGTTGGGGATGGTAACGACAGGCAATATAAAAGTGAACATTAACATCCAAATAGATGCATACATCAAAAGATTTAACCTCCTTAGCCAAAAGTATGCAAATTAACAGTATATTTCTGTCCTCCTAAAAAAGTGGCATCCTCAATTTTAGAGAAGATTCCCTATATACACAAACATTTTTATTTCCTGCCAATGGGGCTTACCATTTCAAACAGTGGCATTAAAAGCAATTTTGATAATGTACTTTCAACTAATCAATTCAAATTCTATAAACTTAATAATAATGTGTAGATGTTCTTTACAGCATTTTCATAGTGAAAACAATTATTTTAAATACTTCAATATACCTCAAAACACATATGTATAATTAAATACTATTTATAGCCATTAAAAAGTGTTACAGATGAGTTTTTATGGGTGTAGATATAAAATATTCTTAAGCAAAATATAGCAGGTCACAAATACATACGTCTCAAAACACCTAAACACAAACAATTATGGAGAAGATTATGGTTTTTAAAAAAATAAATACCAGTATTGTCCAGTTTTTTCCTACACTAAACATGAAAGGTTTTTGTAATTAAGAAATAAATTCATTTTTATTTTATAAAAGATGAGCTTAAGCACTTGTTTTTACTACTTGTGACTCCTTTTAAGTCCTGATTTCCTTTTACATCTTAAATATTTTAAACAATTTGCTTCTGTAACATCTGATCATATTATACATCAAGTGCCTAAATAAACTGATTACTCACTTGTTTATTATCCAACAATCTCATAAGTTTAATGAACACAAGTTACTACCCAGAGATTAATCTTATTTATTACTAGTTACAATGGTGAAATTATACAAAACTTTCTTCACAATAGATTCTTAAAAACAGTATTTTCTATGTAAAGTGATTAGTCCTCTATATTTAGAGTACCTTATAAGCATTTTAATTCCACAAGAACATACAGACCTTTTAAAAACATTCCTCACTATCTGACATAATTTCTATTACTCTTTAAGAATTAAAAATGTAACAATTTACAAAATAATGAATAATTTCAATAATCCGAGATTCACAGTTTTAATTTTTTTTACTATTAACACAGCCCACAGGCTGTGATATCATCCTGGTCCTATAACAGCTGTGACTTAAGAAAAACAAAACAAAACCAAAAAATCCCTAAAATTTATAGTTTTAAAATCAAAATCAACGTTTTAAAATCAAAATAACAAAACAGTAAGTCTTTCATAACTGAAGGAGTAAACAGAAAAATAAAACTATTAGGATGGAATATGATGGCTCACGTGGCTTATGAAACTGTCTAATTGTTACATGACTGAAAAAACATTTTCCAACTGAAGTTCTTCCCTAAAAGATTTTGAAAAAGAAAATCAACTGAGGCAGCATGATATACATGTAAGCAACATTCCACTACTAGTTCTGTCAACAGAGAGCTAAATCCTATGAAAAGAAAATTTGTTACATACAACACAACTACAAGGTGCTCAAATATTCCTTAACTAAATTGACTGCAATCCAATCAAGACTTAATTTTAAAAGGCTCATTAAGAACATCTAGTGATAAAATGGACTCCCCCTCTCCCTTTTCACTGAAACTCATGTCTCATTTCATTAGACAAGGACAATTAACTCATCCTGGAGTTACATCTATGGCTGAGTAATTAGCTTAAGTTTTACAGGTTACTTAAGTGTTACTTTACTAATAGAAACAAAGGTTTATTCTCTTTGGGTCCATCTTTTTATCCCTCAAAAAGTGTGTCACAAATTTTAATAATGGCAAATTTTAATTTCAATTTTCCCAATCTTTCTTAACAATTAATGTGTGAAAGGCAGTGACTCCTCTCAGTAAAAGTATACTGAGATACTATCCAATCTGAAATAAACATTTAATTTTTATTGCACGGCTTTATACTCCTGTCTTAAAACAAAGCTAAGCCATATGAATCCATAATGAACATGTAACCAGAAGTAAAACTAAAAAATAATCCAGCAATACTCTAAAATGGATTTTATTTTAAAAACACAGCAGAAAAAATGAGAGGCTGAGAAGTATGAACAAAAGTAGAGGAGGGACACCACAGAACTAGTTTACAGTCCTGAACTGGTATTTAAAGAGGTGTGCTAGAAGTGCAGCCTGCAAGTATAGAAATCAAGCATTCTTAGAAACTTATAGAGCATTTTGACTGGATAATTTTATGTCTGCTGATATAAAAAAAGTTTTAACGGGATGAAATTTATGTCTTTTAAAAATTCCACATCTCTAATAACTAATTTCATTATATTTTACAAAAAGACTATCTACAATGGATTAGATTTTTTTTTTTTTTTT
>VBSM01000361.1:103822175-103837447 GCA_008086735.1 Cheirogaleus medius | reverse complement strand
AAAAACACAAAAAAAAAAACCCAGAACTAAAGATACTAGGTAATTACTTTTTAGCTAGAGTTGGACACTTTTAAGACATAAAACTGTCAACAAATATGTCAAAGGATCTAAGGTTTAAGAGATTATATTTGTTTTGAATTCAAAGTAGAATTAAGATCAGAGGATTGAAGTTTCAAAGACAGATTTTTACCTTGACACAAGGAACAACTTTTTAAGCAGATTTGTCTGAGACTTGATCATTTGTTTGCAGCCTTTGGTCACTTCCTGCTTCTACCCATTTCTTCCTCTACTGTCAAGTTATCTTTTTAAAACATTTAACATATCATAACTTCCTTCCTTAAAAACCTAAGAGTGCCAATGTATTGCTTTCCAAATGAAAAAAATCCTTTGATATAGCATTCAAGGTCTTTTATCCTCAGACCACAGCCTTGTCTCCAAAACCAACTCTCCACTGTATCCTGTACCTTCTACTGCCACATCAAGCATCCATAAACAGCAACATGCACTGGTTGATCCTATTTCTGATGTTTAGAACACCACTCTAGTGATTTGCCTGGTAAACTCCTACTCCAGTGAATTCTCTCCAGCTTCTTAAAACCTTCAACCTCCAAAAAAACTCATTATTTCTTGACTTCCTGTAGCACAATGTATAATCTCTGTTGTAGTATTAGTTCACTGCCAAAACATGTCTCCCAGGATTATTCCTTGAGGGCAAAAATCTCAGGCATTCAAAAAATAACTGCAGACTCAGAAGTTAGGTAATGAAAACTGGGTAACAACCATTTGTAGTACTAGGAAGTGAAATATAACACAATTAAATATCACAAGGATGGTGACGGTTAGATTCCATGGCTTACTACAGTTCTTTCTAAACCAGATTATACAACAGCATAAATTTCAATGTCATTGTCACTCTTGTAAAGCAATTCGTCTGTTTTCACAGTTAAAATCTACTATTCAATCAGATTCACAAAAGTTTTTAAGTATGCAATCTGTAAGAGAATTTTAAGAGAGAATTTTTAACAGTTTCTACTCTCTAATCCATCTTGTCAAAAGGTATCAATAAGGGAGGTAAAGGAAGAGGGGGAGATATACTTTGATGGCGAGTTATGAATATAAAATGCAGAGAAAAAAACATTCCTCACTGGGTACAACCTTTCTCAACTAAAGATTCCACCTGATAATCAAATCTTGACATCCACCCCAAGACATAAATTATATGTAATTCACTTCTCTCCTATGTAACTATGATGGTACTCTTGATAAGCCATCTTTGGTAAAATGAGATAATTTCTATGTTCTGTGGTTGACATGAGGAACCCTAGTGGAGAAAAGCTAAGAAGCTGATAGAAAAATCACAGCACATTTCCTCCTAAAAACATTTTAAATACTAATTCATTTCTTAGGCCCATCCAGAACTTATTGCAATTATGATGTACCTTAGGAGCAGTTATAATAGTACCATTTCAACTAAGCCTAATCATGGTTTATAGACTGCTTCAATCGGAAAATAAGAAACACACTACAAACAAATGACTAGTTGGGAAACTGAAGATGATTACACTGCTCAATAATGACTTTTATATACATACACCCCCAATATATATTATATATATGGCATAGTTTAAAAGTGCCTTTAACAGATGCTCAATCTCCTGCATAACATACAAAAGTTTAACTTTGCAGTGAAGCAGTGAAGAAATTAGTACTCTCATACAGTGCTGAGGGTAATGCAAAGAACAAGTCCCAGAGAGAGGAATTTAGCACTCACTAGCAAAATCACATGCTGGCATACACCTTCTACAATTCTACCCCAAAGATAAACTAGCAACTATACAAATTGATATACATACGAGCTTTTCAATACAGCACTATTTCTGTTTGTAACAGCAAAAGACTGGAAACAGTCTAAATGTTCACTAATGGGGACTGTTTGAATAATTTACAGTATATTCACACAATGGAATGTGATGAAGTTATTAAAAGGAATAAAGACTGTTCTCTCTATACTCCCATTAAGTGATCTCAATGACATACTGTTAAGTAAAAAAGCAAGGCATAGAAAAGTGTTGAATATGTAACAATCTATGAAAGGAGTGAGAAATTACACATATCCACATGCATAATTGTTATACCTATGTTTTTTATAAAAAAGATAAAAATAAACTAAAAACTAAAAGTAAAAAAATATACTCAGACAGTCAGGGAGGGACTAGGTAAATAAATAGGTCAAGGATAAAAGCCAGACGTCCTTGTTTTGTAGATCTGACTTTTGGAACCGTGTAAATATTAAGTATAAAACAGAGAAATAGTTTAAGTAATTCTAAAACTAGAAAATCAAGCACAAAAAGTCAACTGTGGATCTGTATGACAGCATAACTATTACACACTAAAAAAATTACAGTGTTTTTAAAGATAGTAATTTGTATCCCTAGTGGAATATACCTTAAAAACTATAAGAATGCAGTAAAATTATTTTCGCTAACTATATTGTTGTTAATGTTGGCATTGTTATTCTAAGACTGTTTTGTATATTTTAGAATAAAGCAAACAAATCATTATTTTGTGTTATTAGGAACCACAATTTTCAGTGGGAAAGAGAGACGATACAGATACAAGATAAGTTAAATAAAAACATTATATTCCTGAAAATAATGAGAATGAACTTGTGAAAAAGCATCTATATTCACGTGTATTTCATTAGCGTGTCCTGAAAAGGTCTATAAATAATGAGCATTACTAGAGCCCTGACGGGAGTCTCTCTACTATTTCCCACTAAAAGTAACCTGGGTTCCTTAAAAAAATTGGCTGATTCCAAGTCTGGGGATGAAATCTTACAAAGATGAATGTGAACTATCATATCACATTAGAAAGCAAAGTTACTGTCTCCAACTACTAGGAC
Source organism: Cheirogaleus medius (assembly GCA_008086735.1). Classification (NCBI taxonomy): domain Eukaryota; kingdom Metazoa; phylum Chordata; class Mammalia; order Primates; family Cheirogaleidae; genus Cheirogaleus; species Cheirogaleus medius. The sequence goes on along the minus strand of VBSM01000361.1, from coordinate 103,834,545 downwards.
TGTATCAAAAGGATTTAGAAATCAACTTGTAGAACCCCTCCATACCCAGCAAAACAAACTGAGCTCCAGTTAAAAACAGTAACTACAATAAACTGAAACATATCAAAACTGTTTAAATGCATTCATAATGATACTAAAAAGAAAAGAAAAAAAATCACTTTTTATCCTTTAGAGGATTCCTGGGAATCAATTCACTATTTAAAAACTAGTGACTAAAGAATTAAACATTTATTCAGCTTTTCTTATAAAACATATCTAGTTAATATTAATGAAGAAACAGAATATAGCTGTTTTACAACTCCTATTGAGAAAAAGGACATAGAAAACAATGATTGCTAAAATCAGAGAGATAAAATAAGACTTTTACATTGTACCATCACAACATTAATTATGAAATATTTATTCAAAAGGAAGAATGGAAATGAAGAAGACAGGGTGGGAGATCTGAATCTGGTTAAACTTTTGTCACTATCAATTTACAAGAAATACAGGAAACAGAGACAAACGTTCACCACCACCATGAAAATGCAAGGAAAAAAACCCATGGGAGTTCTTTGAAAAGACAAACCACACAGTCTCTTTGTAAACAAATCACCAAGAGGGTTGGGGGCAGTAGAGAGTGGCTTAAGAGATGTATCAATCACAATGTAGATGACCCTCATTTTTATACTCAAACTTATTAAAAAGCACATGTATGAGACAAGAAGGAAACTATAATAGGAACACCAACTGTGTATTTCATATAAAGAATTTTTTGAAGATAAAAAAATAAATACTGTAACATTAAAAAGTCCTTCTATTTTAGAGCTATCTAATGAAATATTTACAGTCGAAATTATGTCTGACTTTGCACCTCAAATCAACTGACAGGCAGAAGTGGGGAGGGAGGACAATGGGGAATGAATAAATCACTCCTGAAAGGAGACAGGCAATGCTGATGCCCAGTGATGGATAAATGACAGTAAAGGACACTACTTATCTTTCTATTGTTTCAAATTTTCCATGATGACAATTAAAAAAAAAAACCAAAAAACCATAACCATGCTAAAGCTTGTTGGAGAGCTATGTATTCAGTAGGATCGATCAAACAAGCTGTCTGGAACCACACTTATACTTGGTGTTATGCCACTGGCCCTCAAAGCGACTTTGGTATGCCACCTATGAAACTGAATTGCTTTGATCTCAGTGAAAGGTTCCAGACAGCAGAACTAATTTCACAAAAAAATCATACAAACAAAGAAAAAAACCCCAAAAACCTTCTAAGTCCTTCCCCTCCCAAAAAGGAAATTGATTTTTGTTTTCTACTTATTATTTTATTTATTTATTTATTTATTTTGAGACAGAGTCTCACTCTATTGCCTGGGCTAGAGTGCCGTGGCATCGGCCTAGCTCACAGCAACCTCAAACTCCTGGGCTCAAGTGATCCTCCTACCTTAGCCTCCCGAGTAGCTGGGACTACAGGCATGAGTTGCCATGCCCGGCTAAATTTTTCTATATATTTTAGTTGGCCAATTTCTTTCTATTTTTAGTAGAGATGGGTCTCTTGCTCAGGCTGGTTTCGAACTCCCGACCTTAAGCGATTCTCCTGCCTCGGCCTCCCAGAGTGCTAGGATTACAGGCATGAGCCACCACGCCCAGCCAAGGAAATTTATTTTTGCATATCGCCATCAACACTGTCTTGAAATTCTCTTTAAGTACGTTTTCCTATCACCTAGCACAAAGTCTTAGACATAAAGCTCAATTAATTGGTGAACTGACATAAGATAGGACATAGAACTGCAGGAGAAAATGCAGATTATAAAGCAGCATGTATAAGATGATCCATTCTCTATACCACATGGGTACGCATGCCTGAAAAACAATTTACAAGACCAAAGCTGTCAACAAGGATAGTCTCTAGAGTGACTGTATTTCAGGAGCCTTTTTTCCAGACCATCTGGTACTTTTTAACTTTTCTAAAAATATCACATATTAACTAAGTAAAATATATTTAAAGCATAAGAAATAAAGTAATAGGGCTAAGAAATCTCTGCTATGAGATACTTAAAATTTGTAATTGAGATGAAAAGTGGCATGTAAAAAATGTTATGAAATGCTCTACTCAAACAAGTTCTTCCAAAGAAAATTCAAGAATTTTACCTACGTTTGCCAATTATACAATATGCCTCTCTAATAACATTTCATAAGTCATGTTCCACAAAACACTGTTGTTCCTCAAGGAGTTATAGGGACATTTCTAAAACAGTAAAGACTATAGTCAAATACATTTGAGAAACAAATATTAAGTTAAAAGCTTTATTACCAATTTATTTGATTTTAAATTCAAAGCCCACATTCTGACGAGAGAGATTTGAACAGCTGAATGTGACTATCCAGTGAGATATATAAGTTTCTATGTAGTAAACTGTTAAGTCAGAAATAAGGAACTGGATGAGTGATTTTACCTCATTAAGCTGTTAGAAGAGTATAACTATCTTCCAAACTTGTCACATGGTCTGAATAAGATATTGGACAGATAGTGAAAGTGGCTGACACCATTCAGCTATGGTATCCCTAGAATGGCCAGAATAGAGTGCACATCCCTTCATTTTAAGCAAAGAGCTCTAACTGCAGTTGCCAAGTCTTTGCAAATTTCCAAGAGACACAACAATTAACTGACCTGGCTTTGATCAACTACAGACATTTCACATATCAACATGTTGAAAGGTGGTGGGAGAGAAATAGGAGACGGTGAGAAGCAGGAACACACAAACATGGCTACTTAGTCCCCTCCTGTTTATGACAGGAGATCTCAAAGAAGAGCTAAAAAATTGTAGACTGACAAGATAAATCCATAAATGACATCCCCTACAAAGACCATTCACATACATCCCCCCAAAAAAGAACTACATTTACCATTTAACTTTCACTCCACAATTTATCAAGTACCTAATTATGTACAAAACACTGTTTGTTTTAATGACTTACATGTTTTCATTTGCTTTGTTTCTGAAGGTGGACTATTCCTTACAGCATGCATACGATTTCCCCACAGCCCTCTACCTGGCCTCTGCAGCTCTCTGCTGCCTCAACTGAAAAACATAATTACTTTCTTTTCCTAAAATTACTTCTGTAACATCCATAATCTGCTCAAGTATATAGTTTTCTATTAGAAAACATGGGAGTAAATAAATCCTTTAGAGGAAGGATTCTCAAACATCAGTTGGTCTTTGTTCCCTGGCACACGGCACCAAAATAAATACAGACAAACCTCATTTTATTCCACTTTGCTTTATTGTGCTTCGCAGACACTACATTTTTTATAAATCGAATGTCTGTACCAACTCTGCATCCAGCATGTCTACTGGCACCATTTTTCCTACAGCATGTCCTCAATTAGTGTCTCAGTGTCACATTTTGGTATTTCTCACAAAATTTCAAACTTTCTCATTATTAGTATATCTGTTATGGTGATCTGTGATCATTGACCTTTGAGACTACTATAGTCATTGTTTTGGGGCACATTAAAATGTGTAAGACAACAAACTTAACTGATAAAAGTTGCAGTGTTCAGACTCCTCCACATCTCTCTCCCTCTCCTCTCCCTCTCCTTCCCTATTCCCTGAGACACAAAAATATTGAAATTAAGCTACTTAATAACCCTACAACAGCCTCTAAGTTTCAACTGAAAGGAAGAGTCATACATCTCTCATTTTAAATCAAAAGCTAGCAATGACTAAGCTTAGCATAGAAGGCACATAGAAAGCCAATGATAGGTACTCTTGTGCTGAACAGTTAGCCAAGCTGTGAATTCAAAGAAAAAGTTCTTGAAGGAAATTAAAAGTGCTACTCTAGTGAATAAACAAAGGATAAGGAAGTGAAACAGGCTTATTGTGGAGATGGAGAAAGTTTTACTGGTCTGGATAAAAGTTTACACCAGCCACAACATTCCCTTAAACCAAAGCCAAATCCAGAGCACAGGCCTAACTCTCTTTAATTCTGTGAAGGCTGAGAGAGGTGAGGAAGCTGCAGAAGAAAAGTTGGAAGCTAACAAAAGTTGGTTCTTAAGGTTTAAAGGTGCAAGATGAAGCAGCAAGTGTTGATGTAGATAGAAGCTATAATAAGTTATCCAGAAGATCTAGCTAAGATTAGTGATAAAGGTAGCTATGCTAAACAACAGATTTTCAGTGCAGACAAAACTACCCTATTGGAAAAAGATGCCATCAAGGACTTTCATAGCTAGAGAGAAGTAGTTTCAAAGCTTCCAAGGACAAGCTGACTCTCTTATTAGGGGCTAATGCAGCTGGTGACTTTAAGTTGAAGCTAATGCTCCTTTACCATTCTGAAAATTCTAGGGCCCTTAAAAATTATACTAAATCATCCGGGCACGGTGGCATGTGCCTATAGTCCCAGCTACTCAGGAGGCTGAGGCAGGAAGATGGCTTGAGCTCAGGATTTTGATGCTGTAGTAAGCTATGATCTCTCGCCACTGCACTCCAGCCAGGGAAACAGAGCAGGATCCTGTCTTTATTTAAAAAAAATGAAAAGAAAGATGAAAGAAAAGATAAGAAAGACAGATGAGACAGGAGAGGGAGGGAGGGAGGGAGGGAGGGAGGGAGGGAGGGAAGGGAGGGAGGGAGGAAGGTTGGTTGGGAGGGAAGGAGGTTAGAAATAATAAAAAAGAATCATACTAAATCAACACGATCTGTGTCTGTACTCTGTAACTGGAACAACAAAGCCTGGATGACAGCACATCTATTTATAGCATGGTTTACTGAGTATTTTAAGCCCACTGTAGAGATCTACTATTCAGAAAAAAAAAGATGCCTTTCAAAAGATTACTGCTCATGAACAAGTCACCCAATATCTCTGAAGGAGATGCACAAGGAGATGAATGCTGTTCTCATGCATGCTAACAACATTCACTCTGCAGCCCATGGATCAAGAAGTAATTTTGACTTTCAAGTCTTATTATTTAAGAAACACATTTCTTAAGGCTATAGCAGCCATAGATAGTGATTCCTTTCACAGATCAGGGCAAAGTGAACTGAAATCTCCCAGATAGGAATCACCATTCTAGATACCATGAAGAACATTCATGATTCATGGGAAGAGGTCAAAATATCAACATTTACAGGAGTTTGGAAGTTTCATCCCAACCCTCATGGATGACATGGAACAAATCTTCCATAGAGGAAGCAACTACAGACGTTGAAGAAATAGCAAGAGAACTAGAATCAGAGGTACAGCCTGAAGATGTGACTGCACTGCTGCAATCACATCATAAAACTTGAATGGATGAGCAAAGAAAGTGGTTTCTTGAGACAGAATCTACTTCTGGTGAAGATACTGTGAATATTGTTGAAATAACAATGAAGGAATTAGAATATTAAATAAACATAATCAATAAAGCAACAGCAAGGTTTTAGAGGATTGACTCCAATTTTCAAAGTTCTACTGGCGATAAAATGTTACCAAACAACATCACATGCTACAGAGAACTCTTTCATGAAAGGAAGAGTTCATCACATCAATGTGGCAAACTTCATTGTTGTCTTACTGTAAATTGCCACAGTCACCCCAATCACCATCCTGATCAGTCAGCAGCCATCACTGAGGCAAGACCTTTCATAAGCAAAAAGCTTTAACTGGCTGAAGGCTCAATCATCAGCATTTTTTAGCAATGAAGTATTTTTAAATTAAGCTAGGTACATTTTCCTTAAGACATAATGCTATTGCACACACACACACACACAAACACACATAATAGACTAGAGTGGTCTGAAACCTGTTTGTGATTTTTTTGTATACTAATCAGATGAATAATGGCTGGGGCTCCTGGATAGTCTGGGGGGGGGGCCTGGCTGGTGGCCAGGGGAACCAGCCAAGTAATTAGAGGGTTAAGACTTTCAGCACCAACCTCCAGGGAGGAAGAGGAGCTGAAGGTTGAGGTGATCACCAATGGCCAGTGAATAATCATAAAAAAACAAAAAGACTAGGTTTGGAGAGAGTCCAAATAGCTGAACTAGTGGAGGTACCTGGGGGATGTCGCACTAGAGAAGGCATGGAAGCTGTGCCCATTCCCACATGCCTTGCCCTATGCATCTTTTCCATCTGGCTATTCATCTGTATCCTTTGTAATACTCTTTACAGTAAATGGGTAAAGGTAAGTAAAGTCTTTCCGTGAGTTCTGTGAGCCACTCTAGCAAATCAACTGAGCACAAGGAGGGGCTCATGGAAAAACAGATTTATAGCTGGTTGGTCAGAAGCATAGGTCACAGCTGGGGCTTGTGATTGCTATCTGAAGTGAGGGCATTCTTGTGGGACTAAGCCATCAACCTGTGGGGTCTGACACTATCTCTAAGCAGACAGTGTCAGAACTGAAATGAATTAAGAGGATATCCAGTTGCTGTGTCCTGCAGAATTATTTGTTTGGTGTGTAAGAAACCTCTATACATCTGGTAACAGAAGTATTGAGTGGTATGTGTGAGTAGAAAAAACACTTTGGTTTTCTTTTCCAGCCTTAACAGAGAGACAGAACAAAACTTCAGACATATTATCACTAAGGGAAAAAATAAAAAGCTTACAGAAATTTTATGAAATATATTCACATCAGCTTTGTAGTCAAAGTTTATGTTACTCAATATTCAAGTTGTTCTAATATTTCTGAAGTTGTTATCACTCTTAGAAATGGTTTATGAATTAGAAGGTAGTGTACCACAAGAATAGAACACAGGCCTTAGGTTCAAATTTTGACTGCTACTCTTTGCCATGTGACCTTTAGCAAATTACTCAATCTCCCTTGGCCTCGATTTTCTTCATCTATAAAATGGGAATAGTAAGATTTGGATTAACTAAAATAAATGTTTGTAAAATACTTAGAACAATGATTGACGCAAAGTACATACTCTATAAATCAAAAGAACAATCCATAAAATAAAACCAATTTTCACTTGCTAGACTCTAACAATGTCCTGTTACCACATACTCAATTTCAGACAGAGGGTACAGTCAGCTAGCTACAGATCAGCACTGCCATATGCTGGCTGCTACAGAAATTCCTAATAGCTTTAACCCCTGATCACAGCTTCTCATAAAGTCTGACTGCAGTTCCTGCTCTTAGGTTCCATATTACCTAGTACCATTCCACTGAGTATTCAGAAACAAAATGCTATTGAACCCATCAACAATGCTGAAATAATATCAATCCAAGAGAATGAAAATTAAAGCGGCTTATTAATTCACTTGCTTAAAAGCATCAGCTTGGAATAATACATTACTACCTATTTCCCCAAGAACATTAAAAGCACATAGGGCGTATAATTTTCTCTATTTGCCAAACCTTTTTTGGGTGGACAGGGGAAGGTGCATCTAAGGCTTTCATTTATTACCTGAACTAAGCGGTCATTACTTTCACAGATGTTTTCTTCTAGTGCCTACACACTGTGCTAGATACTCACCAAACACCAAGGAAATACTCCATAAAATAGAAACTGTCTGCTTTTACAGTTTACCAGTCTAGTAAAGGATGCAGACTAGCAGATTGTTAAAAGCAAATTAGGCAATTAGTAAATTACGATCTATTCTCTAGCTTTCTTAGTTTTTAACATATATTGACAACTCTGCATAAAAGCTTAGAGCTAAATGGTTTTTTCTTTGTAACTCCTAAAAAACACCTCAATCAGCCTTACTACTTATATCAATACTTCTGTTTGTCTTCAAAAAGAACATGTTTGTCATGTTCTTTACCAAAATAAAAGCAAAGCAACAAATGATAATACTTCCTTTTTTGAGTTTACCTTTATTATAAATACTGTTAAGAGTGCAACAGTGTAACTATGGCATAAAGCAACATGATTTTGTTAACAATTTATTATGCAGATTTAAATTAAGACACTCCTGGTATTATAAATCTACACATAAATTCTCCACAGAATTCACGTATCATAATATCAAACACAGTAGTCACCCAAATTAACTTGTTATGTCCAAAGCATGTTCATCTTTTGATAAAACTAAAATGTAATCTGTAGCCAAATTTTTTTTTAATTTAATAGTTTTCTTGCAATATGTATAATCTGCAACCTTTTTTACTTAGTAGACAACAGCAGAAATTAAAAATAAAATGCTTGAACTGTTTCTACTTGTGGTTAAGAACAAAGCAGTCAAGACAGAATTTGAAATCACAAATCACTGGAGAAATAGAAAAGCTAGAAGAATATACGATATTCAAAGGTCACAAGACAACGAGAAATTATTACCATTTACACAGCAGAAAAAAATTGTAGTATCCCCTTATGATACCACATAGGTCTAAAAATAAAATATACTATCTAACATATAGTGTTAAGATAAAATTTATTAAGAATCATTAACATTAAATGATCATTTATTATGTGTCCAACATTGTTCTGAGTAATTTACAACTCATTTAATCCTTACAACCACTGTAAGAGAGAAGTGACATTACTACTCCCATTTTATAGGACAGATTACCGAATTTGTCCTAGGTCACAAAGACGTTAAGTGGCAGAACCAAGATTCAAAACTAACCAATCTGATTGCAGAGCTCACTCTCTTAACCATTCTGTTCTTTTGCCAAAGATGGCAGAAAATGTTCTTTAATCATGATGTCTAACCACAAACTTCCAAGCTCTAATCCCTCTTATCTGTGTTTGGAAGAGTGAGCGAAGTCCATAGAGGGTCATTACTACAGAATTCATGAAAACTCAGGAGAGGAAAAAAAAAATGCTTTGTTAACTGACTAATAACTTAACTGATGGATATACACTATTCTTTTAGTGAAGACTTATGTGTCCTTCACTTGCCTGGACTTCATTCATTGCCCTTAGGCAATTATATAAGTGTTACTTAATGCCAATGTAATCATAAGTACAAACGGTGGAACCAAAATTTCATAGAAATACTCATTTGAAAAGATTACTACTCAGCTGATTGAGAATATGCGTAAGTTTTATTAAGATTCTAATAAAAAATATTTTAATACATCTAAAAATGTTCAAAGAGAACTCACATACTCCCATGAAAGTATCTTTAAACTCAGCTGACAAGAACAGATTATAATAAGAATTAAAGATAGTCAATATTATTGAGATTTTTCCCCCAAATTTCTTATCGCTACTAAATCATCTGTGGGGAGCAAAAATAATTTAGATCCAGTCAGCTTATGGGAGAGCTGGAATGAAGTTAGGTGGAAAGATCAGAAAACATGCAAATCAAAATGAAGTCGGGATACTCGTGGGTTTAGTGTTCGTTTCACAAGCTCCACAAAATGATTCAATGCACATGCTCTAATATAAACTAACCACAGGTCTACTACTTGATAGCCCTTTCAGTTCAATTTATTTTTTAAAAAAGCAAAAATCACCCTTCCTACCAATAATTTTAATCTTTGACAATCAAAATCTACTTTTACAGTCATTTTCTATATAGATAGAAATTCTAAAGTATGCTGCTTCATAGTATCACAAACTAGTCACACCACTTGACTTTAAAAAAAAACAAAAAAACTGAGGCAAATAAAATCTTTTTAACAACAATATTTAAAGCAGATAGTTGGGTAAAACAAGAAATGGCAGAAGGGAGGAAAAGCCATATAAAGTAAAATGTCTCAACAATTCAAATCAACACAAAATGTGGATGAAACCAAAAATGTGCCTCATATGGCTACTGAAAAGCCTTTGTTTTAATAGATTTCTGTTTTCTACCTCTCCAATGATTTAATATACATCTAAAGTTATTCATTTGACCATTCTCACTTAAATCTCATCACAAGAAATATTTTAGGTCTTTCAAGCTTTGAGTTACATATTTTTATATATTTAACATTATGGTCTGACAAATTTCCAAACAGTAAGCCTCTCAAGTATAAATACCAAAGTAAGTTAACACGATGGACTGATACTTTAGTTCACTAGGTAAAAAATGATAAGTAGCAAGGGAAAATCATGACAACAGTTTCTGACATGGAATAAAATACAGTGTTTGACGCACAGAAGATCTGGATATTTTATTATTAGGATGGAAAAGTATAAGTTAGTTATTCACGTAAAGACTTGCCCCATTTTCCAAGGACTTACCTTCTTTTTATCCCTCATTGAACCTTTGCCTCGGACCATTATTTTACATCCTGTTTCTGCTTCCAGTTGTTTGGCTGTAAGTCCTCTAGGTCCAAGGATTCTCCCAACAAAATTAAACTGGAAAAAAAAATGTCACCATGTTATTCACTTGCTGGAATTTACACTTCTTAAAATTATTATAAAGCATATATATATTTACCCAAGTTAAATATCCTTTTAATACTAAGTTGAAATAAAATCTACAGCCCTTATGAAATGCTTGCCAAGTTTGGGATATAACTACAATGGCTCATAGTTTAGCACAAAATTTTCATATGTATTAATATAAACTATGAATAAGAAAAACAGTATCCAACTAAAACAGGTACTATACTGAACTGCCCACCAACGTATAATCCAAAACAGAGTTTATTAAAGTTTGGCAAAATATTAGATACCATCCAAGAGAGCAAATCCCTTACACAAAATTCCTAACTGTCTCTTCGTAATGATGGCATTAAAGAAATTGTTAGTGATTGCCCTTTATACCAACATCTTTGGGAAAAATTCCTGTTTACCTAAAAAGAAATGTTATACTTTCTCCAAAGCAACTGTAGAGAGAGAACTGTGTAACTGACAATTATGGGCTGGCTGCTAGAACACTGATGATCAAATATGGATTGCAACCTATGCTAAATGTGTAAGTCTTAAGAGCATATATTGTTTACCACATTCCTTGCACAATTTTATGTCTGCATTTTCCTTGTTCTATTTCTATCTTTAACTTATACTACTGTTTTTGCAAGAAACCTAAACTCTTTTCATGAATAGGACAGTGATATAAACAGTGATATAAACAATTGTATAAATAAAAAATTATCATCCCTCAACAGAAACTTATAGTATATATACAATTTTTAAAAGGTCAGTGGGAATAACAAACTGAACACTAAAAAGTAAATTTTCATCATTTGTATGTGCATAAAAAGAAAAAAAAATGGGTGTTTTCCATCAGTTCCACAAAAACCCACGGGTGGTTTTCATTTATTTATTCAACCAAATAGCTACTGATTCTTATGCCTATAGCTTCCTACTTTTTTGTTGCATGTATTCTACTGTTAGCATATCATTACATAAAAGTAGCAAGCCAGAAAATCCACCCTGTCAGGGCTCAAGAAGCTGGGTACTTCTTCCATCTTCTGTATTCCAATGGCTCTTACCGTGCCTCACAAAGCTGCTGATCAAAGCTGCTGTATCTTAAAGGAGAGGTGGTAGTATGCCTGAAGAAAGTCTCCTTCCCCAAGGAGATTTTCATATAACTTCTTTCACCCCAAGATGAAACCCACAGACTTTGATCTATAAGCACTTGATTCAAGGACTTACAAGATCCCACATTCTGAAATTGCCCTTATCATCTCTCCTTATATTCAAATAAAGTCACTTGTCCTTGCCTACTTTCTCAGCATATAGCACTTTATCTATCTCTTTACCCAACCTAAACCCCCATGGTCATCCATTTTAACAAGGCATTTACTTCCAACCTTCAACTCTGTAAACTTCCCACAACTCTAATCTAAATAAACTCAGGTAGTATACAATGGATAAATGCTTAAACTCTGAAAGCACGCAGATTCCAGCTGTTATGCAAGTTTGAATACAAAATAGTAATTAGGTATTTGAAAGTCACATCAAATAAGCCTCAGTTACATAATGGGGATAACAGTATATGGTAGAGCTAATAGTGACGATGCTGTGTGCACAGATGCATGTGTAGCACAATACATATACAAGGTCCAGTACAAGAAGGTCTGCCACATAGTAGATAATTAATAGCCTACCAAGTCCACTAAAAATTCTCCTTGGGAAACCTCAGGATCTTACTCTTATGCAATAATTCGGCTTAGAATGTTATATAAGGATATGTGATCAATGGCAATTTTGCCCTACAAAACTCCAGAGACTTAACACCCAAACACTTGAGTTCTGCAGAGAACAAGACAGAAAAGGTAAAAATAATACACAAAACAATTGGCAACCCCTGCCTACAGAACACCAAGAGCCAGGCAACTGACTTGCAGGTAATATCAGAGTTTATTTCTCTAGAAAAACTGAAATGGGTCGGGCGCAGTGGCTCACACCTGTAATCCTATCACTCTGGGAGGCTGAGGCAGGAGGATTGTTTGAGCTCGGGAGTTTGAGACCAGCCTGAGCAAGAGCCAGACTCAGTCTCTACTAAAAATAGAAAGAAATTAGCAGGGCAACTAAAAATACATAGAAAAAATTAGCTGGGCATGATGGCGCATGCCTGTAGT
>VBSM01000361.1:103795973-103822075 GCA_008086735.1 Cheirogaleus medius | reverse complement strand
AGGGGAGAGGGGAGAGGGGAGAGGAGAGGAGAGGAGAGGAGAGGAGAGTCCCAAAGAAAAGACTTCCATGTTCCTGCATATGACTCCCATCTCAAAGTTTGACACTCCAGGTGATCATCTGAAATGGAGGCCATTGGTAGACAAGCTCTGTTCATTAACACAAGCTCCTAATGCAAATTTTCAGTGCTTCATACCAAATCAAGGTTTACCAAAGACTTCAGCAAGAGCTCTAACACAAAAGAAACAATACAAGATAAAGAAGCAAGACAAAGGACTGATCTTTGAGACAAATAACTGTGGTGGATAAAGAAGATCAAAACAATCTTCCATAGATAAAACTATTTTCTAAAATGGTTATACACATTTGTATCCCCAATAGAAGAGTATACATTTATATAAGAATTTGTTTTGAACCACTTCCTTTCCAACACTCCTATTGTCAGTGCTTATTATCTGAGCCATTCTGGTGTTTTTATGAAATATTTCAATTAGCACTCCTCTGATTACTAATATAAAGAAATTGAGCATTTCTTCATGTTTACTGTTGATTCCAACATATTTTTTTGAAGTTTCCTATTTTTCTACTGTGTTATTTTTTTCATATTGATTTCTACTTTGTGGTTACATGAGTAGCACAATATCTTTTCCCATCCTGTGGCTTGCCTTCTCCCTCTTTAATGGTGTCTTATGATGACTGGAAGTTTTCAGCCTTACTGGAGTTCAAGTTATTAATCTTCTCTTCATGGTTAGTGTTTTAGGTGTCCTGTTTAAAATAAGCCTTTCCCCACCTCAGGGACATCAAGATATCCTCTTGTGTTATCCTTTAGAAGCTTTACTGTTATCTTTTTCACAGTTATATCTAAAATGTACCAGGAATTGATGTCTGTATAAAATAACTTTTTTTTCTCTCACATGAATATCCAAATATTCTAGCTTAATTTACTGAAAAGACCATCCTTTTCCAATTGCTCTGCAGTGTCAACATTGCCATAAATAAACATTTATATGAACAGTTGTCCCTTGGTATCTGTGAGGATTTGTTCCAGGACCCCCCCAAAATACTAAAATCTATGATTGCTCAAGTCCTTGGTATAAAATGGTGTAGTATTTGCATATAACCTATGCGTATCCTCCCATATACTTTATATCATCTTTAGATTGTTTATAATACCTAATACAATATAAACTCTATGTAAATCATTGTTACTGCATTGTTTTTAGGGACTAATGACAAGAAAAAATACCCCTACATGTTTAGTACACATGCAGCCATCTGGGGTTTTCCCCAAAATATTTTCGATCCACAGTTGGTTGAATCCACAGAGGTGGAACACAAGGATATGAAGGGCTAATTCTGGGATCTCTATTCTATTCCATTTGTCTATTTATTCTTTCTTTAGTATCACACTGTCATACATCTTGATATGTAGTAAAACAAGTTCTTCCACCTTGCTCTTCAAGAGTGTCTTAGCTATTCCTGGCTCTTTGCATTTACATATATTTTTAAATAAGTCAATTTCTAAAATAATACTTGCAAGAATTTTCACTGGAATCATATTATAATAGAGTCTTCAAAACCACGAACAGTAAAATTTCTTCATTTGATTAAGTGGTCTTTCACATCTCTCAAGAATATAAAGCTTTTTTTGATTGTGTCTTTACTTGGTTTGTTGCTGTTGTTGTTAGATTTAATCCTAGAAATTTGCAGGGCTTTTTCTGCCATTGTACATCGTATTTTTAATTTTTCATTTTCTGTTTCTGGTATATGAACATAAAATTGGCTTGTCTATATCAACCTTATAACCAGCAATCTTGTTCCTTCATTATTGATTCTCAAATTTTCTGTACGTTCTTTTGGATCCTTTATATAAACAATCATATCACTTGTAAATGATGACAGTTCTACCTTTTTCTTTCCAACCATTTTTTTATTTTTCTTGCTATCTTTACAGCACTGGCCAGCACATCTTAAGTTCAAAGTCAAATAAAATTGTACCAGACTTGTTCCAGATTTCAACAATTCACCATAAAGTTTGAAGTAATCTGTAGACTTTTTATAGATATACTTTATCACATTTAGAAAATTCCATTCTATTCCTTAGTTTACTAAGAGTACCTATTTTTTTTTTAATGACAAGGGGGTGTCTAAACTTACCATTTTTTCAGTGTCTATTAAAACAACCAAAATACTTCTCCTTAATTCTGTTATTGCAGTGGATTACAAATAAATTGTCAAATGCTAAACCAACTTTACTTTCCTCAAATAAACTCAACTTGATCATGATATTATTCTTTTTAAAAACAGCTGGATTCAGTTTCCTAACATTTTGGTAATTTAAAAACAACAACAAAAACTTATGTTCATGAATGGAACTGACCTTTAATTTTTCTTTCGCCATAATATGCTTCTTATGTTTTAGACACCAATATTATCCTGGCCTCCAAATGTGCTGGGATATATTGCCTCTTTTTCTACTCTCTGGATGAGCTCGTTAAAGACAGGTTTTATTTCTTCCTTAAATACTAACTAGATTACAGCAGTGAAGCCACCTGGGCCTAGGGTTTTCTCTGTGAAAGGTTTTTAATTATAGATTCAGTTTCTTTAATTTAGATTTTCTATTTTTTAATGTCAATTTTTAAAGTAGTGCTTATGTGCATATTGTCTAAATTTTTTAATTTATTGATTTGAAGTTTATGTCTAATTTTCTTTTTTAATTCCTGTAATTTTTTTTTTTTTTTGAGACAAAGTCTGTCTCCCCTGCTAGAGTACTCTGGCTAGAGTGCAGTGGCGTCAACATAGCTCACTGCAACCTCAAACTCCTGAGCTGAAGGGATTCTCCTGCCTCACCCTCCCCAGTGGGACTACAGGCATGCATCCCAACCCCAGCTAATTTTACTATTTTTTTATACAGATGGGGTGGATATAGCTCTTGCTCAGGCTGGTCTGGAACTCCTGAGCTCAAGAGATCCTCCCGCCTCAGCCTCCCAGAGTGCTATGATTACAGGTGTGAGACACCATTCCCAGACTGCTTTTGCTTTTGTTGACTGGAGTAGACTGATTTCAAAAATGGCCACAATTTTCTTCCCTCACTGTATCCATGCTATTTGCAATGTAAATTTTACCTCCTCCCACCTCTTGAATCTGAGTCAGCATTGTGACTTGCTCTGCCCAATACAATGTGGGGAAAAGAAGGATATGCCTAAGGGACAATTTTATGTTGTTCTAGTCTCTCAGAACCCTATTACTCCCATATAAACAAGCTTGGACTAACCTATTGGGGAATGAAAGACATATGGCCCAGTCACCATCAATGCCCAAAGCCAGACAACTCCCAAAGTAGAGCTGCTTGGCTGACTGCTGACCTAGCAGATGCAGACCAGAAGCAGCAGACCAGAAGACCTGCTCTTCTGAACCCAATCACAGAGGAAGGAGCCCAAGAGTTTTCAGTTTTATATTTTTGGGGTGATTTATTATGATGCACCAATAGCTAGCTGATATGCTGAGTCTCTCCATTCAGTGTTTTTGTTTTAACTGATTTCTACTCTTATTATTTCCTTCTTTCTATTTTCTCTGGGTTCAATCTGCTCTTTTTCCAATGTTTTGAAATGGATACTTTGCTTATTACACCCTTTCTTCTTTTCTAAAGTACACGTTAAAGCTTTATGTATACCTGCAAGCTGACTTTAGCTTATCCCACAAATTCTGAAAGGTGGTATTTTCATGATGTGATTCAGGTCAAAATAAGTTGAGATCTACTGAATATTTAAACTTTTTACATTTCAAACAGGTAAGAATTTCCTAATTATTTTTAGTTTTTATTTCTAGCTTCCTACATTATAATCAGACAACATATCATGTATAGTCCTTTAATATTTGTTTAGACTTCCTTTTCAGCACAGAATATGGCAAATTTTTGTAAATAACCCATGGGTGCTTGAAAGAATACAGCCTACTGTGATTAAGCTTTGTCTGTTTCTCCTTTAACTTCTATTTTTGCTTTATATGTTTAGAGGACATTACAGTTGACCCTTGAACAACACGTTTGAAATGTGTGGATCCACCTATATGTGGATTTTTTTCAATAGAAGTCCAAGTGTGCCTGCCTCTCCTGCCTCCCCTTCCAACTCCTCTCTCTCTTTTACCTTTGCCACCTTTGAGACAGGAAGATCAACCCCTTCTCTTCCTCTTCAGCCTACTCAACATGAAGATGATTAATGATTCATTTCCACTTAATGAAAATTAAATATATTTTCTCTTCCCTATGATTTTCTTAGTAACATTTTCTTTTCTATAGTTTATTTATAAGAATACAGTATATAATACATATACAAAATATGTATTAATCAACTATTATCAGTAAGGCTTCTGGTCAACAGTAAGCTATTAGTACTTAAGTTTGGGGGGAGTTAAAAGCTATAGGTGGATTTCCAACTGCCAGGGGTTGGGGGAGTTAGTGGTCAGTGGCCCTAACCCCCACATTGTTCAAGGGTCAACTATGTATCTTTCTGTTATTATGAAGTGGCTTTCTTTATCTCTTACAAAATCTTTTGACACTAAGCCTATATTGATATTAATAGAGATATAAATTTTTAATTTTTCATAATGTATCTTTCTTAATCCTATTAACTTTCAATCTTTTGTTATATTTTAAATGAAACACTGGCAAACAGCATCTAAATGAGTTGTTTTTTCATTCATTACATAAATCTTTAAGTTTTACCTGGAACATTTAGCCCATTTACATAGGTTTATATCTACCTTATATCTAACATGGTTTATATCTACCTTCTAAGTGCTCTCTATATGTCCTACTTCTTTTGTATTCCTGTTTCTGTTCCTTCTTGCCTCATTTACTCATGTATGTGGGGGGGGGGACGGCAAGGAAGGTGTTGCTTATGAGCTTGTTTTCTCCTTACCCTTCTCCTTTCTATTAGCTTGGAAGTGACATGTTTGTTCACCATAGAGGTTACAGCACGCTTTACTGACTTATCCAACATTGACATTCCTTTGTACTGTTACCCCTTTTCCATATAATACAAGGGCCCAAGAATGTTTAACAGCCTTTATTCTCAATCCAGTTTATACACCATTGATTATTTTCTAAATTCTATATATATTTTAAACTCAATAGGATGTTATTATTACTTTCTACAGATAATATAGATTTAGATTTACCAACATAGTTACCATTTTTGTTACTCTTTATTCCTTTCTGTATCTTCAATTTTCCAAGTAGAGTCATTTTTCCCATACCTGAAAAACACCCTTTAGTATTTCCTTTAGTAAAGGTCTTCTAGTGATTAAATCTCTCAGTTTTTCCTTATCTGAAAATGTCTTATTTTTGATAAGCTCCTTAAGTATTCTTTCACTGTCTTCTAGATTCCACTGCTACTTTTGAGAAGTAAGCTTTGAGTCTTCCTATTGCTCCTTTGAAGGTGATCTTTTCCTTTTTCTGCCTGCTTTTACGATTTCCCCTTAATCATCAGTTTTCAGCAGTTTTACTACTATGTACCTACATGTGGTTTTCTTTATATTTATCATGCTTACAAGGCCAGTTTCATAAATCTATGACTTTCTTGCTTTGGTTTTAATGTTCTCAACCACATGTCCTTCAAACTCTGCTTCTGTCCCCTTCTATTTCTCCTCTTCTTCTGATACTACAATGATAGACATTAAACTTTCTCACTGTATTCCTTTTATAATATTTTTCATGCTCCCTATTTTTTCCATTCCTCTATATGTTCATGCTGAGTATTTTCTTGTGAGCTATCTTTCAGTTCACTAATTCTCTCTTCAAATGCTTCTAATCTTCTGTTAAACCCACCTGTTTAGTTATTAGCATGTAAAGGATTTTTCAGTTTCATTTTCCTTTTATAGTTTTCATGTCTCTTCTTTGTCTTCTGTCTCCTTACACACAGTAAACATAGCTCTTAAAATGTTTGGATCTGGTGATTCTAATACCTAGAGTCTCTGTGAGTTTATTTCTATTGTGTTTTGTTGTTTCTCTGTATTTTTGTTAATGTCATCTTGCCTCCTTGTGTGCTTGGTTGTTTTCTAGTGTGTCTCAGACAATGTGCTTACTAAATAGCTTACAGAAAATAATATAAGGCCAAAGATAATGTTATCTTCCTCCAGAGAAGATATATACCAGCTTCTGCCAGGCATCTACTATTACTAAACACCTGAGATCATCTCAGTACAATTTCACTTATTGAGACAGATGATTTTGAGTTCAGGTACAGTCTCTATGAGGACCTGGGACCTTTTGGTTCATTTTTACTCCTAGAGTACATACCCATCAATGTCTCTATCCCAGATACATCAGGCAAAAGGGTTGGGGGGAGTCCACATAAACAAATTATAGACTCCAATCCCTATCCCCCAATGCTCAGCCTCTTTCTTAGCTGCCCTCTTCAGATTCTGCAAACAAACCTAGAGAGAAAAGTGATCCCAAAAGTCAGGCTTATATCCTTGATCATCTGACCTCCTGAGTATCCTGAAGTAATTCTTCACAATTCTGCTAGGTCTCTGATATATTCAAGCAGGTTTTTGTTTTGTTTTTTCCTATTGTGTCCTGTTTCACTAGAATTACTCATCTGGTCTGAATTACCTTGTCAGTCCCTAAGAAATACAAGTCCACTGTCACTTTTTAAGAGGCTGCCTTTTGATCTGAATAGATCTAGAATTGATATAACTTAAGGCAGTATAGGGTAATAATATATTGGCATGAGGGTATGAGAAAAACAAAAATAATCAGAGAAGATCTATCAACATGCCTAGCCCTATGTTCATGTCAAATAAGCTGCTTTTCTACAACTTAATAACTTAACCTGTTTATATGGTCAAAGACTACATTAAACTTCACTCTCCCTTCCCCAAAAATAACCTGGAGAGAAACAACCTCTACATCCCATCACTCACCCTTTTTGTCTAGGTTTTATATTTTTCAGTAAAATAGGGAACAACCTTTGTTTTTCAAATTTGATTCAACATAACATTTATTCAAGTCTTATTCTGTGGTAAGGGAAATAAAAGGAGGAATTAAAAAAGGAAAGAAAGAAACTCTCCCTGCTCTCAAAAAGTATGTGAAATTGCCTTCACTCTATTTGTTACCTTGACTATTTCCTAAAATAAGCAGCCTTGCCAGCTACTTTTGAGCAACAGTTGTACTCTATATAGATCTTTTCCCAAATGAACCCATATACTAGATGTGCATTATATATTTCAAATATGGCTCAAAAAATCTGGAAAAATGCATTATGGATGAGATACTTTAGCACTTCAAATAACAAACATGTAATTGGTTTTGACCTATATCCTTTGTCAAATCAGTTCACCTACCCTTCATGGCCACTTAGAGAACCCTCTTTGGAACATCCTATCCTTTTCACATATTAATCCTCCTTGGATGAAATCACAGCATCAAGATTACACAGAAAAAGGCTTCTATCACAGCTGATTAATCTTCACAATAATTATTTACTAAATTTAAAAAATCTTTTTAAAACACTTACAACCAAAACATTAAATATGTGACATGAAATTTTCCTAACCTTAAATATAAACAAATCGCTATCCCAAGAACCAACAAACAACAGATCAAGTATGTTAAAGTGCATGCCATTGGGATTCTAATACAATTGGAACTGTCAAGGTCATCGTTATCAAAATGTTGTGAGTAGAGAATGAAAAAAAACTAATCATAGCAGCTGCTTTGTCTACTGCAACCAATTTCCAAGTTAATATCGTTTGTCTTGCATTAAAATTCATTCTGTGTTGATTTATCATGCCAGTTCTGCAGCTTCATTCAATTAAAACAATGTCACAACACTTTCAAAGAAAATCATTTCAAACAGCCTGAGCTAAGTGCAACTTTAAAGGCCAAAAGAATGGAAAGAAAAGAAAAAAAAGATATTCATTAACCCTACTGTTTAAGTACAGACCTTCTCTGTGGCTCACCAATTATATTTCTGCCAAGTGGCATGTTAATTTTTAAAGAAGAGGTTTAACAACAATCATGTCTAATGCTATTCATTGCTACTCACATCATTTTAAACAGAAATGATAGATTTCTCCCCATGATAAAATGTAAAGTATTATGAAAATTATTTCCATTAACCTTTTAAGAATTCTACAATTAAAGATAAAACCTACTGTGACACGCTATCAAAACAGCTAATAAAAAATGGATTTCCAAAAGCATCTCAGTGAAACACTTCTAAGAACTGATAAACAGTAATCTCTGCTTAAATTTTGGGGAAAAAACTCAAGAACTTATTATAACTTATAAATTGTCCATTATATCACATAAGCAACATAGTAGGTATGAAACACACACACAAAATTGTTTGTGTATACCGTGTTTCCCCGAAAATAAGACAGGGTCTTATATTTATTTTTACTCAAGAAGACACCCTAGGGCTTATTTTCAGGAGATGTGTTATTTTTTTTAAGTACGGTACAACAATCTACATTTATTCAAATATAGTTAAGTCGTCTTCTTCTGGAACATCATCATAACTCTCCAAACCTCAAATTCCATCCTGAATTTCTTGTGACTCTATTTCCTTTAGAAGCATTGGCCCCAATCTCTCATGTCAAGCCATAGAGCTCTCATGGGGCAGATGATGAGAAGGGCTGCTCGTCTTCTTTACTGCTCTGCAAGGAAATGCATGGGTTGTGCAGATACACTGCATAGCCACACCCATCACTAGGTCTTATTTTCGGGGTAGGGCTTATATTGCACAAATGCTTAGAAATCCTGCTAGGGCTTATTTTATGGGTAGGTCTTATTTTGGGGGAAACACGGTATATATTTGTTGATGAAATATTTCACTTAGCAGAAGACAAAAAATGGACCATCCATAATCTACTCAACACTAGAGCCTATCTTACACAGGTATTCTAAGATGAAACCATTTAGCACAAAAACTGTTTGTAATTAGAAATACCAGAATGGACCAGGCATGCTGGATAATGCCTGTAAGCCTAGCACTCTGGAAGGCTGAGGCAGGCACAAGAACTGCTTGGGGCCAGGAGTTGAGACCAGCCTGAGCAAGAGCAAGACCCTGTCTCTACAAAAATTAGAAGAAAAAAAAAAAATAGCCAGGTGTAGCAGCACAGGCCTGTAGTCCCAGCTACTCACGAGGCTGAGGCAGGAGAATCGCTTAAGCCTAGGAGTTTGAGGTTGCAGTGAGCTATGATAAGGCCATTTTTCCCTGGAGGTAAAGACAATTCAACATACGCAAATCAATACATGTGATACACTAAATTGAGAATGAAGGATAAAAATCATATGATCATCTCAACAGATACAGAAAAGCATGTGACAAAATTTAACATCCTTTCATAATAAAAACTCTCAACAAATTAGGTATAGAAGGAATATGCCTCAACATAATAAAGGCCATGTATGACAAGGCCACTGCTAACATCATACTCAACAGTGAAAAGCTGAAAGTCTTTCCTCTAAGAACTGGAGGAAGACACGGATGCCCATCCTCACTACATCTATTCAACATAGTAATCAAAGGTCTAGACCAACTAATTAGGCCAAGAAAAAGAAAGAAAAGGCATCCAAATAAGAAAGAAAGAAGTAAAATTGTCTCTGTTTGCAGATGGCACAGTCTTATATGTAGAAAACCCTAAAGACTCCACTAAAAAACTGTTAGAATAAACAAATTCGGTAAAGTTCCAGGATACAAAAATCAACATATAAAAATCAGTTCTATCTATACATTAACAATAAACTATCCAAAAAAGAAATTAAAATGTAATCCCATTTATGACAGCATCAAAAAGAACAATATATTAAATACTTGGAAATAAATTTAACCAAGGAGCTGAAATATCTGTACACTGAAAACTATAAAACACTGATCAAAGAAATTGAATACACAAATAAATAAAGATATCCCATGTTTATGGATTGGAAGAATATTCTTAAAATGTCCAAACTACTCAAAGCAATCTACAAATTCAATGCAATCTCTATCAAAATTCCAATGGCATTTTTCAGAGAATTTTTTTTTAAAAATCCTAAAATTCATATGGAATCACAAAAGACACCAAATAGCCAAAACAACCTTAAGAACGAATGAAGCTGAAGACATCATACTTCCTGATCTCAAACTATATTACAAAGCTACAATAATCAAAAGAATATGGTACTGGCATAAAACCAGACACACAGACCAATGAAACAGAAGCCCAGAAATAAATCTACACATACTTAGTCAACTAATCTTTGACAAGGGCACCAAGAATACAAAATGGGAAAAGGATAGTCTCTTCGATAACTGGTTCTGGAAAAACTGTCTTTATTCAAATAATCAAATTTTCTTTCTCTCTTTTCTGATATTACAGTGTATTTGTCATTGAAACATGTTAATAAAGTAGTATCACATGAAAGTTTTCACTTATATAATCTATGGTCTACACATTTCATCTCCTAGACTCCTCTTCAGTGTTAGAAGTGATACCCTGAAGAGGAGTCTAGTAGAGGAAATGTGTAGTTCTGACCACAAATTAGGCTTTGAGCTGACATCTTAAGTTTTGCTTCATAAATATTGTCAGCCCCACAAAACTGTTCCAAAAATACTAATTCAGCTTACAGTGAACTATTTTTTTGGTATAAATTTTAGTCATATTTGACCTACTGATCAATGTTCTACATTATTATGAACTCAGCTACAGTGGCTTTTAATTATTATGTCCTATTATTACAGTAAGTTTACCATCTCTTACACTCTTGTTTCCCCTATAATATCATATTATAAAACTTTTTACTCTTTCTGTATTCTCTATTTTCAATGAATGGCACCACCAGCAAGGCTCTCCCTTATTCCTAGCCTCCACATGTAAAAGATAAAGAAATCTTAAGAGTTCCACCAGTTATCTGTTTCCTTCTCTTCATTTCAACTGCCATTGCCTGTAGGTCCTCATTATTCCATACATGGATCATGGCTATAATGGTACTATGAGAACAAGAATTATGGGATGATGTCTTTTCATATTCCTGTGCTCTCTTGCCTAGCACAAGTCACAAACATTTCTAGGATAAAAGAATGATACTAAAATCTTGCTATTTTATATTCAGATGTCCTTTTTAGTTTTCACATTCTAATTACTTTTCAAATGTTTGTTTTAATCTGTCCTTGACATGGCAAATTTATACTGTTTATATATAACCTTACAAGTAAAAAGAAACTAATCAAAACAATCACTGTTCTATAATCCCAAACAATATAACAAAAATTTTCAGCTCAATTATTTACCAATAATAAAAAAATTATTATTAAAAAATTATCCATATAGATATGAAACAAGGAGATGGTCAAGTTCATGACAGGTCACTTGCTTACTGACATTGATTTTGGACTTGGGAAAAGCAGTTTTCTATGGTAATTAAAACTTGATTTCAAGAAATATCCAATTTATTTATGAACTACTTTTTTCTAAATGGCTAGGTTTATTAAGACATAAAATATGTTTTCCCAGTGAAATGATTAACTGAATTTATTTCCAAAGATAGCAGTTTAAAAGTTCAATTTAAATGTCCCTAGGTAAAGTTAAGGTAGGTTTTCTCAAAAACTATGGTAGTTTTCTGCTCAAACTGAAATCAAAAGAAGGCATAAATGATTTCATTCACTTACAAAATACATTTAGGTCACCTATTTATAAACAGGCATTGAGATGGGTGGTCGAGCTCAAGTGGTATAACCTTTGACTGTTTCACAGACAGTTTCATTTACCAATTTTGGGGGAAAAGGGTTAGGATTATGATGGTTCTATTATTAACTGCTCCACTCAGCTCCAGGAAACACTGCTCTCTCCAGTTGGACTGACAATAGATCAGCACCTCAAGTTTTCCTTTAATATTTACCAGAAACAGCTCAATGTTTCCAAAATATGGACAGCACTGAGAAGCAGCTTTCTCCCCAATTTTTATATTACATTCCTTTGGTTACTTCGGTGACAATCTTAGAAATATGGAGGTGGGATACCTATGATTGGTCCTTTGTAGCAATAATTTTAACAAAGCAGATCCTAACAAACTCTTTTTAAATAAAATTAATCTAATTAATATAATTAATCTATCTCAACTGAGCCTAGGAAACATTTGCTTACCAGAAATAATTCTTCCCTAGCAACTAATTCCATCTTTTCATTTGTTCTTATAAACAGTAGTTCCTTTTAAATATTAAAATGTTACTTACAACACAAGATACTGCCTGCATTTTAAAAACTGAGAAGGCTTATTATTTAAAGAAATTGTTAGACTTTGGAAAAATCAGAGGTAAACAAAACCTATTGCTTTCAGACTGTCTTGAAATTCTTTTTGGAATAGTATCTATTAACTTTCTAAGAAATTTAGTATATTCTCAAAACATAAAGAACCTATTAAATATATAGAGACTCTGACAGAGACTCAGCCTCCATGGAAAAAAGCAGCTCAAACTCAGCACACTGGGACAGGGCCTGGGTGTAGAAACATTGTGGAAGAAGGATGACCAGGGTTCAAATCCTGGCTCCACCATTTAATAGCTATACAACCTTAGGCTTAGTCGCTTTAATCTTCCCAATCGTTGTGAAATTCTAATAAAATAAGTGACCCTCAGCACATAGCACATTAAATATATGGTATACATCACGCCCTCAATATATCCTTACAGAGTGAAATAAAAAGAAAACTTCAAAACAAAAACATCATGAAATTGATCTTCACTAAATTGAATTGGTAGAAGGTCTAAGTCAAGGATAACAGTTTCCCTTTCTAAAATTTAAAGACATGGTCTATATTATCAAATCACACTGCTAAATTAAAACTCCAACAAGTTACTATGTAATCTAAACCACTTCACAACTACATTCAATAAAAATATATACTAACTTTATTAGAAAACTATCTTTAGTTTCCTGTACAAACTATCAAAGAGAGATGTACAGATCTTACTTTAAAAATGTTATATTTTCACTTATAATTAAGGTCATATTCAGGCAAAATTCAAGGGTTAAGATGGGCACTGAAAAAGGAGACTTTGCAGATCATTAAATTTTGATTTAACATCCATTTGTTATTTAGAAGAACAACAATGAAAGTAGTTTATATCAAGACTCTTCTTAATCCTTCAACACAGTAAAAGAGCCACAACAGTCAAAGGAACAAAGACTTAATGAAAGATAACTAACTGCATTGACCCTTCTCTCTCCTTATAATCCCTCCAAAACAAACACCTGCTCAACAGCCAATCTGCAGATGACAATCTTGAGAAACAGAAGAAAATGCCAAACAACCCAATACTAAACTCAGAAGCTATCACTAGCCAAATTTTTTCTGCAAACCCAGGAAAATTAAACAGAAATGGAACTTATAACTCATGAACCACCAAAATATAGTTTACTATTATAAGACTATAAAGAATATTATGAATAACTGGTTGCCGAGGTAGAATCCTACAAGCTGGAAGAAAAATTATTTGAAAAGACAATTACACATCTCACAAATCCTTTGACAATATGTGTCATCATGATGGACTAGAGACCCAAGAGATGTTTTTCAAGGCTATTATTCAAAATTAAAACCTATTTTTAAAACATCAGAAAATCAGTTATACTCACAGAAAATCCTTAGAAAAAGTCTCACTACAATTGAATCATCAAGTCATGTCCCAAGTCAACAATTTAACAATCTAATCTGGTCATGTATATACAGCACAATTAATATCCTAAACAGCAAGACCTTGCCAATATTTGTAACTTATTTACTACTCTGGCAGATCCCATAAAACAGTAACAATTCAAAATTGATAACTAGGCAAATTTAGTGACAAAATTATTGCTGACTCATTGGAAACATACCATTTTTTATTTACATAAATCAGAGTTAACTCTTATCCATGCACCATTTGTAAGACCCTGCATATTAAAAAAAGTCCTTAATAACTTAACCAACCAAATTACCAGTTTGATGGTCTAAACATAACTTTAATCTTCTTTCACGACTGTCATTCTATGAACGTATGATAGTCTTAAATGATTTAATACACTGTATTTTATCTTTCATACAAGACTGTGAGCTCCTTCAAGAATAAGATGTTTTTTCTTATTCATGATCACACAAACCATATTGAGTGTCTGCTCTATCAGGTGCCATGCATTTGTTATCTCTACTTCTCCAAACAATCCTGTGAGGTATATCTTATGACTTCATAAGCAAAGAATCAGATTCTAACAAGTAATCATATGCTCAAAGTCCATGTGATAATCTCAACTATTAATATTTTTCAGCAAATATTTATTCCAGTCCCCTCCTCACTGTGGACAGAGTGACTTGATGTGGCTAACACAGTGTTTCTCAACCTCAGCACTACTGACATTTTGGGCTGATAATTCTTTGTTGTAGGGGGCTGTTCTGTGCATTGCAGGATGTTTAGCAGAATCCCTGGCCTCTACTCACGTACCCCCTCCCAAGTTTAGCCAACTAAAAATATCTCCAGATACTCAATGTCCACAGAGGCCTTACACATGCTGATGCAATTTTAGCTTGGCTCTGGCATTCCAATGATCAGCCATGATTGACAGCATGCCCTGAGCAGCCACTGCCTGATTTGGCCTGGGACCTAGCAGGAACATAAATACAGAAGATTTAAATCTACCCCCACGTAGTCTAGATCAGCCTAGGCCCAGCCTCAATCAGCAGAAGCTCAGCAATATACAGACCCACGAGTATGGAAATAAATGCTTATTATTTTAAACCACTAAGTTTTAGGGTGTTTTACTGTGGAGCATTATTGTGGCAATTGTTGACAAATACAGGCACTAAAATGGTAAGTCAGGATTCAAAATTGAGGCCTGACTCAAAAACCCCACTAACTTGACTATATCTAAGAGATATATATACTGCGCCCGGCCCCCATTAATTAATCGTAAGACATTTATTTCCCATTTGCAGACTAGTACCCTGTCCATATAACCAATGAATCTTAGAGCACACATCACATTTTTGACACCATAATACTAACTTTTCTTTCCTTTGCTTTAAAAGAAAAGTCCTCTGAAACCTAACAAAAAGCCACAATTTTTCCTTTATTTATTTAATGGCCTACTGTGTGCCAATACCATGGGGGATACAGTGAATAACAATGGCAAGGTTCTTGTTTTATGTACCTTATATTCTGCTAGGGGGAGATGAAAAATAAACAAATATCACCAGAAAAATACCAGATAAGTACTAGTGCAGACAAAATACAAGACTTATGTGAAACATTGAGTAGCCAGCTAGCTTTTAAATAAGGTCATGGGAGGTCTCTCTGAAATGACATTTAAGCTAAATTCTTCATGACAAGAAGCCAGCCAGCCAGTAGAGATAAGAGCACAACTAACATAAAGGCCCTAGGGCTGGGAATAGACTTGACTTGTTCTAAAAGCCGGAAGAAGGCCAATGTGGCTACAGTATCCTGAAGAGGGAAAATTATTTAAGATGAGTTCAGAGAAATATAATGGACCATATCATATAGGGGTTTGGAACAAAAGGTAAAGAATCTGGATTTATTTAGAAATTAACTGATATAGGACAAGGTGGCTATTTGCAACAAGATGCTTACAGAGAACAGTTGAGCAATGGACTAAGATGGGAAAAAAATTCAGATTACAAACAGTAGTTTTGATAAAAATTACAGAGCTATAAGGAACACAGTCCAACATCCTCACTTTACAGAAAGGATGATGTGGCCCAAGCTGTGGCTTCTCTGAGGTCAGATTAAAGAAGAGCAGAGAGTTGTAGTTAGTACTCTTTGATACTCAGGCGAAAGCGCTTTCCATAGTTCCTGGCCTCATTCTGAAATCCGAAACAGTCTATATCATGCATTTCCAAAATGACATAGCAGCAATCACATGGAAACATTTATAAAGAACTTTTTAAAATTATACATGCCCAATTATTTACATTTCCAGTTCCTCACATGAACTTTTAAAAAAGTGGCTGACAATGCTTAAGTATTTACCACCAACTATATCTCTTCCCAAAATATGTGAAGCAGAAGAAAATTGAATAAAACAAAATATACTTACATCTGGGTATTCTTTTACAGGCACATAAAGTTTCTCTTGTAACTGAACAATAGGTCCCACAGCATCAGGCAACTCTGCACTCCTTTTCTCTGTACTGCCATTTAATGTGTCATTGTACATGTCTTTCCGTACTCTGCTAATTTCTGTTAAAAGTAAAAATTTTAAATGTGTTAGACAAAAAAAATATTCTTGCTAGTCCAGGGGGAATAAAGAGGGCAGGGGAGGATTTCATTGATAAGTGTTAAAACTCAAGTAAGGAGCTACTAATCTATTTATGCTGTCATTCTCTAGATTAAGCCCATGTTTAACAGGACTACAGCTTTAATTTCTACCACAGATCAAATTTATACCAATCAAATAACATATCTTATTAAAACTAACTTCAGAACCTGAGCTCTTAACCAACATGCTATTGACTTGTTATCTTACCTAATTTTTCCAAGACTAAATGAGGCCAGTCATTCCAAATGATAGCTTCAAACAGCTATCACAAGAATACCTATGAGACAAAATTAATACCAAAACCTCTTTTATGCTTCAGAACTAATCTATCTGAACAAGATTTAAACTGACCACTTTGTTATATTTTTTAGATACCTTTGGAATATTCAAACAGAGATATCCAACAGACAACAGATTGCAAGTTCAACAGACTAGTTAAAGCTATGAGAAGAGATGTCTTAGAGAAGGTAAAGGGAGAAAAAAGAAGTGAATGAATCTTAGGAAAAGCAATATTCAAGAGTGAGGAAAAGAAGATCCAAACCAAGAAGAAATGGAGGAAGACTGAGAAACCAGGGAAGAGAGGTGTCACAGAAGTTAAGAAATGACAGATTCAAGGACACGGTGATCAAGACAGTGTCTAATACTAGAAAAGTACAGTAAGGTAAACAGCAAAAAATGGTACCTTGAATTTCACCACTAAGCCATAGTGGTGATCATAGGCATTTCAAGGGAAAGACAGTAATGAAGATCAAACTACACTGGGTTAATGAATGAAATATAAAAAAAGAAAGTGGAAATCCCTAAAGTCAATGAGGTTTTAATAGAAAAAAACAATATTACAGTTCTTGGGTATAAATATACTCCCTTTTTGAAAAAGTAGGAGGAGAACTCTATTTTAATGACTCAACTCCTATAAAGAAAATTCTTCCAAGAATTATTTATTAAGTTTCTACTATACACTAGAAGATAGGCTCATGTCAACTGGAGCATACTGTCTGTTAATTGATTGTCATTATTAAGGTTAGCTAAATACCTATGTAACTATTTCTCCATCCTACAGATTGTGTCCTCCTTGGAGAGAAGGCTTGCATCCATTAATATTTAAAAATAAAATGTCTTTTTTTAAAAAATGTACTTTGTACATGAAATTTCAATATATTGATATTAAGAACTATCCAATATAAATGTACTCTTTAATTTTCCTAACTAGTTATTTAAATCAATTTTGGTTAAACAAAATCCAACACAGCAAAAGAGCATGATCAAAGGTGCTCTTACCCAGTTATAAAATCTTAATCAGTTAAAAAAAATGCATTATAATATATTTTCTGCTTCGGTGATGGCAATATTCATCATATTACAGATTTTATCTCTTAAATAACAATGCTCATCTAAGCTTACCAAAAGCTAATCTCTCAATAGCAAATGAAATCAACAAAAATCAAGAGATTACTTTGGATTTGACTACATCATTAAAGACTTCACTCTAAGTTTTTTATGCTTCTATTAATAGTTTTATTATAATGAAGTCTTCCCCAATAATGTCCAGTATCAAATTAGTGCTTATCTTAAATTACCATATGACAGCAATTTTCAAATCAATGACCAATAACTTAAATACAAATGATTATTTACATAATTTACATAGTTATAGCAAGTAATTAAGCAAAGGGTATTAGAAAAAGTTAATCTAATTTATATTACACATATATCATTTAGTCCAGGTCTCAGGACTAAAAAGCACTTTCAGAATTAATTTATTATCATTTTAATTTTTTCTTCAGAAACTGCCCAGTTCTTACTATGAAATTAGCATAACACCAATATAAAAACCTGACAGTAGCATAAAAGAAAACCATAGATAAAATTTGTTTATAACTATAGGGGCAAACATCTGAAATTAATAGAATTCATCAGCATATTAAAAGAAAAATGCACTAAAACCAAGCATAATTTATACCATGAGTGCAAGAATAGTTCAATATTGAAAAATCTATTATTGTAAGTAACCACAATAATATAATAGATCAAGGGGGGAATAGTTTACTTCGTGCAAGGTAAACAAGTTTACTAAACTTAGAAAACCAAAAGAATCTGTTATGAACTATCAGAAGATTCAGATGACTAGATTAAAAAATATAAATATATAAAACCAACAGCATTCATATACAGACATCCAGTTAGATGATAAAATGCATCTAACACTTAAGCTGTATTTCTATAAATAGTTATGTGATTCTTTGACTAATAACTCAAAGTTCCATGAGAATCTGTTACCCACTGTGTCCCCAAGTCCTAGAATAATGGCTGCACACAGTGGGTCAATAAATATTTGATGGGTTGGGTAGATGGGAAGGTAAATGAACAGAGGAATGAGCTAGGTTCTTTAATTAGCATTAAAGTCAAACAAGTCTTGTTAAGTTCACTTATCAAAGAACTTACTATTATGGGAAAGACAGGTAAGAAATCTTTCTACCATGATTTTTTTCAGTCTCTAAGATATAATTGCTGAATTTCCTAACAGAATACAAATTATGTACAAGACTGTATTGATGGAAATGAAAAGACTATTAAGGCATAGTTCTGGTCCTCAAGGACTTTACAATCTTCATCCATGATAAGTCTGACCAGCTGCATACTCCCTTTATCAATAGGAAAAAAGTAGGAAATCATCAGTACTTTCTAATGTATTATTTACAATACTCAAGTTAGAACAAGTTCTGATTCCAGTTCTAACAGTAACTATTTGTGATTTAGACATTTTTTCTCTGTGCCTGTGCCTCATATAATTATAGAAATTGCTTACTGAATGATTCAGTCGAATCCACTGGTTTCCAACCTTAGTATATGCAAGAACCCCATTTATTATTTTCTTCCATAACCCCATGTTTTAAAAAGTTACGTCTCCAAAACTTTTCTTTCCATAGTCCTGGCAATCAGAACTTCTGTTATTGTTATACTAGCAAGCTGGTAATTATAGCCAAACTATTTCCGAAATATGTAATGGGTATGGGTTTGGGGAATGCTATATAGTCCTTTCATTGTAAGTGGTGGATTCACAGGTGCTCCTTTATGAAACAAAGGAATGCTTCATAACTACTACCATGTTTCCCCGAAAATAAGACCTACCCATAAAATAAGCCCTAGCAGGATTTCTAAGCATTTGCGCAATAGAAGCCCTACCCCGAAAATAAGACCTATTGATGGGCGTGGCTACGCAGTGTATCTGCACAACCCATGCGTTTCGTCTCGGAGCGGTAAAGAGGAGGAGCAGCCCTTCTCATCTGCCCCATCGTGACAGCTACTATCCGAAAGGTGACCAGTCCCACCAACAAGGTTAGCTCCCCCTGTCAGGTCCCGGCCATCCTGTGTGTGCTGCAAGCTGAGGCTTTGAGGGGAAAATAACACATCCCCTGAAAATAAGCCCTAGGGTGACTTCTTGAGGAAAAATAAATATAAGACCCTGTCTTATTTTCAGGGAAACACGGTATGTTGTATGTATTCTTTCCTTATATCAAACATTACACTATAATGCTCAAATGTCCCCCCACCTCCACACTACTTTCATCAACCTGCAGCAGTGGTTCAGAGAACTAAAGTTCAGACTACTTGTTTAATTAGTAGTATAAAATTCTCCCAATAATATCCACCAATTTGGGCAGGTATCTTTTATTTAAATATCCCCAATAACAAGACAATTTGTTTTAGACATCTCTGAAGATCTTAAATGTTACAAATTTGTTTTACTGGACCAAAATCTGCTCTCCTAAAATTTCATCCACTGCCTGCCCCCCTCCCCAGCAGCTCCACAAGTCCTGGAAAAGTTCCATAACTATAATATCTAAGTTTCCTCTTCTCTAAACTATATGAAATGGTTTTATACCCTCCCACTTGTTTTGATATACTCCAACACGTCTGAGTCCCTTTTAAAGTGTAAAACTCCATACTGTATAAGACATTCCATAATCATCAATGGGGTATGCAGACTGAGGCTGTCAACTTCTAGTCCTGAATCCTCCACTGGCATCAGTGTTATTTAAGACTACCTTTACTTCCTTAGCAAGCACACTACAGCACTGCTGACATTTTGACAGTGGTGCTAAGACAAGTCTCCACTATTCCATACTTCCACAACTGTTTGTTTAGACACCAACAAACGATTTAAACGTTTTTATTCCTGCTTATTTTTTATTACACATATCCCTTCAGACTGATCAGCTGACATTCTTTAGCGATGACTAGTCTTTGAGTCAAGAATCCAAATAACTACAATTTCACAGAATACACATTTCTCTAGCCTGGATACCAATATACAGGCACACATTACAGACTACTTGATGAAATTTCAAGCTACACTAGAACCAGAACCTCCCTCTGGATCCACCAGTTTAAACAGGAAATAATCTGTTTTGGAATCTACATGTTGTGCTGTCAAGTTTAGAATATAATTTTTCAGCTTTGGGAACTATTCGCCTTTACAGTGTTTAGATTCCTCTCATTTTCCATATTTCTTGAATTTACATTTTTTTTCAAATAGTCTGCTGAAAACTATTTTTATTTAAGCCTGAAAACTTGTTTCAGTTATATTACTGTCTCCTAACATTTCTCTGCTTTAATTATCTTGATATTTTCTTCTTCTCCAAACTATGGTTCAATTGTCAGTCAGTTCTGTTCCTAAGTCACTGCACAGTTCTGTTTTATACAACCTGGTAATATTGCATATCTACCTTAAGCCTTTTCCCTTCCCCTTAATTCATCCAACTACAGATTACACTGAAAAGTTTTAAGATCATCTCTTACATTTCATAAGCCTCAGTTCATTTTTGCCTTTGGCTTTTCCGTTACCACTACTCTTTTACTATTGTATTTTAATTATTATACGTGCAGCCCACCCTCTGCTACCTAACAATTTTGCAAATATCCTTTTAAGAAATGAAATTAGTTGGTTAACTAACAAATCAACCACTCTGCGGAAAACTAGAACATCATAATTAAGGATAGTATGAAGAGATATTAGAGAATAGAAAAATGCAGGCTGAGAAATCTAAGTTACAGAATTAATCAGTTATTTCTGAAAATATGTAGATAAACAGATAGATAGCTATGGCTGTGTATAAATCCAATATTGTGATGTTGGAAAACTAGGTAAAGAAAAAAAATACAGCTCTATTTTACTTTCTGGTTTAGAATTTTTCAAAAAAGGTAAACCAAGGAAATGAAAATTAGGAAATGAAATATGAAAATTATTTACTAGCTCAATCACAGACAAAAGTATTAATGATTTACAAATAAAATACAAAAACAAAATTCATAAAAATTATTTTCAGGATTTGTAACAACACAAATTAAAAGATATTTTAAAAACACTGAAAATTTTTTTATACAAACCATGTCTTACATTCAGTGTTGTGGGAGCTGATTCCAATTGTTTAACCAGCTATGCTGATGTTATATAAACATATTTTTAATTGAGTATCTATCTGCTTTTTCTTTGTGCAGTACATTTAAATCCAAAAAAATTTACCTTATCACTATAATACAGCTGGAGCTAAAACATAGAAAGGAATGAAAAGGATATATAGTATCACTGACCATAAATGCCTTATCCTTTTAATTTAGCATTTTCCATCAATTTATTCAGTAAAACAAGATCCAATTATATATAAACACATACATACTTTGCTACACATCATATAAACTTATATGTCAAGTTAAAATGGCAGTTTTCACCAGAGGCTTAAATGGGCTCCAATATTTCCTCACTATCTGCAATCTTGACTTCTTGCTGGACATTAAAGTAGCACACTAACACAAAGAACAAAGATTTTAGTTATTTTAGGTCTTAATTAACAAATTACTAGTTTTTATTTATATAATACTCATTAAATCTTAAAACAATAACATTAGGAGTCTATTTATAACTAAAGTACAACTGCCACTTCATAAAGAGGCAGCTGTTATGTTCCCTTATGTACTTAGGGTTAACAAAGATCTCTTCTGTAAAAAAATAAACCTTTAATTCAGGGCTTACTAAATATATAGGGAAAGTTTTAAAATTATTCTGAGCAGAGAAAAACTCATGAAATATAACTTCACTGTGCTTTTTTTAAGAAGCCACACTCACAAGGTACAGAAAGCAAATAAATTAAAAAGTGAGTTACTAGAGATTATATACTATTTAGTGAAATATATTCTGCTTATTCTAATAACCAAATAAATTAAATGTGATTTAATTTCAAGGCAACTGCTTTCAAACTGGCAAGAAAAAAAAACCAAGCTATCATTAATTCTCTAGATAGAACCTTATTTGGGGGGTTAAACTGTACTCTGTACTTAAGAATTGCAAGTAATTTTTAAAAATCACAAAATTAAATTCAACATCATAACCCTCCTTTATGTTGCCAAAGTTAACAATTGTGCAAAACTGCTGATAAATTTCACATACAAAAATGTGAAACAGTGAAGACCTTATAACAATGTTAATTCTATTTTCCTGACTGTTCTCAGCAGCAGTTCTGTATTATGGAAGGTATTTAACAGTAAACTGCACATTTCTGGAAAGGTTCTTTCACAGGTTACAGAAAAGAACATCTATTATCTGATCTCCAATTTATACTTAAGTATATGTGTTTTTTAATAGACACAAGGAAGTCAAAAAAGATGTAACAACTATTAGCAGTAATCACTTCTGGGAGATGGATTTAGCTTTCACATTACTTTATGAAATTTTTTTTACAATAATCACTTCTCAGAAAATAATAAAGATATTCTTATTAGGAGGTTAGAAATCACTATATGTCAAAATGCTGCATGCATTATTCCCTATATAAAAATAATATAATTAAGGATAAAGTCAAGTCATTGACTCCCAAATCTAAAAATAAACCACAAAAACCTATCTAATTATTTTTACATGAATCAACTAATCTTCACCACAATCTGAAGGAGGCTATAATACAAAACCCTTTTTATTGCCCTTCCCCAAAACGATAAAAGGAAACAAATTAATGCTCAGCAACTAAAGAATTGGTCCAAGGTCACTGCTAGTCCAACCAGCTTTACTTAAGAGTTTCACAGAGAATTTCCTGGAATAAGAAGCTTTTAAAATTCATTTTAAGAAATGGTAATTAGAGAATGGAAATAAGAAAATGAAATAAACCAACTTTTGGTTTATTTCTGGCTGTATTATAAGTGTAGACAAACATGGTCAGTTTTAATTAATATTGAATATAAATGTCTCTGCAGCCCTTCTCTTTCACTTCATTTTAACAAAACACAATTTGTAAATGAACTCCAGGACTAGGTTACTAAAATGACATCTTGAATGAATAAATGGATACTGCTGGAATACACAGAAGGTAAAATAGGCTGTTAGAAAGAACAGAAGGGAAGTAGTATTTTTTAAAGAGTAAACACCAATTATTTAATGGGATACGATATGTCAAAAATGGGGTACCTTTCACATTTAAACTGAATTTTGTTTTAACAAAAAAAGAAGTTAGTTACTTTTAAACCTGGTTGGTTTTACACGTTAAATAGCAAGTATTGTTTAATAAAAAATGTTGTCCTCTGGTCATTTAGTTTCTTATAACACTCAGGGGAAACCAGTCTCTGCCTCTATATGACAGCCACTGTATTAAAATCTGAAGGAGAACTAGTTAAGAAACGTTTGTCAATGAACACCAGAAGATGATGCAACAGTAACCCAGTAGACATCATCAGAATGCAGGTAAAAAGTAATACCTGAGAATCTAGCAATTATTATTAACAACTCTTTTTCCCAATCCTTTTAACATAATGAAAGAATAAAAACTAACTCACAGCACTGGAAATATGTACCCAAGATAATAGGAATAGTAGAGATTTCTCACAGTGTACTCTTAGGAGCCTTTTAATTTTTAATTATCTTACTGTAGTAACTTTTCAAAAATAAATTTCTTAGAAGTTTTGACATATAATATGAATAATGATAGTAATGGATTATCATCCATGAGACCAGACTGATATAAGTAATAATAGTTAAATAAATACAAGGGGGGAAAGGGACAGATGTTTCTTATAGAATTCCAATTAGTAATAGTTATTGCAGGCAAAAATCATTCAATGGATGCTAAAATTAGTGAGCAAAAATATGAGATATAGTATATCTGGACAGTTTCAGAGGCTCTTCCCCATAAAACATTTATTAATTGCTAAGGAAAAAGAGAAATTGTACAATGGAGAATCTGGCAGATATCACCTTAACCAAGTGATCAAAGTTAACATCACCAGTATTAATATACACCCCACAGCATGATGCACCAAGACGGGCACAACAGTATTTGTGTGTGGTTTTCTTGCCAACAATGCATAACTTCAATCTAATCTAGAGAAAACAGCAGAAAAATCCAAATTAAAGAACATTTGACAAAATAACTAGTACTTTTCAGAAGTGTCAAAGTCATGAAAGAATGTGAAAGTCACAGATTGGAGGAAACTAAAAGAGACATCACTACTAAATGTAATGCGGAATCCTGCATCAGAAAAAGTACAAGTAGGAAAACTTATAAAAATCTGAATAAGATTTACAGATTAGTGAATAGTAGTATATCAATGTTAATTTCCTGACTTCCATAACTGTTATTATGAGTACATTATTAACATCATGTTGTTTTTAACATCAACCTCTATATTATTTTTCTACTTTTCTATAAGTCTAAATTTATTTGAAAATAAGGAATTAAAATTTAGAAGTATTTGCTTTGGCCTTTGGAGTTATTTATTCAAATGGGGGCATGGGAGAATAGTTGTGGTAAAGGACAGAGGCCATGAATAAAGAAAAAGAAAATACTTGCTTACAAATAAAACTGAGGAAATCAAAATCATTCAAAACAATCCCTTCTACAGTTTAAATAACAAAGTTAAAATTTTATTTATACATATTTGCTTTCTTAAAATAAGCGCTCATTACTAATCATCTAAAATTCATAAGCTTTTATTGTCAAATATAAATGCTTAATAAATCAGTTACTGTTCTCCAAAATAAAATATATACAGAGATAAAAGATCTAATGTTAATTTCAACTAGAGATGACTTTATTTGCAAAAAGTTTCATCAATTTTATCAATAAATTTTAATTAGATTTTCTTTAATAGATACTGTTTAAAAACACATGCACTTTAAACCTGCCTTGAGGAAGGTGGAGAAAGAGCAACAATGACCTTTCTTTAGAAAGCGAATCTTTCATAACAACTGCATGGGATAAGAAAAAAAGTGGGACTTTCAGTTTACACAGCTTGGATTTTATTCCTGCTTCCCTATACACAATTTAGCTGTGTAGCTTTGATTTTAACTTTCTGGGTCTCAGTTTCCTCATCTATGAAGTGAGCAAGTTAGATCAGATCGCATTTAGGGCTTCTATTTGCTCTAAAATGCTATCAATTAAAAGTCTGTGTGTCTCCCTTTCTCCTTATGGAGAACTCCCCTTTGTACTCCTTCTGTATAGATATCCCAGAGGCAAGGGCTATATATACTCAGTGACTGAGAAGTGCAGAAGAGTCAATCCTACTCCTGTCAGAATTACACACATTCCAAAATGTCTTAAACTACTGGGCACCAGAATCTGCTTTAAATGACATCCTTGTAAAGCACCAAATCCCCATGTAACCAGGCTCCTACACATTTGTTATTGGGGAAGTGGGGAAAGGTCTGTTCCTGTGCATTTCACCTTTTTGAAGCTCCAAATCCCTCAGGGCTTTAAAAGGATAAATCAGAGTAAAAATCAAACAGACCTCCCAAAATTTTTTTGTTTTTTTTTTCTATTTCTGA
>VBSM01000361.1:103767677-103795873 GCA_008086735.1 Cheirogaleus medius | reverse complement strand
TAGGAGTGTTCCTATCTCTCCGCATCCACGCCAACATTTATTGTTTGGAGACTTGTTGATAAAGGCCATTCTTACTGGAGATTTGCATTTCCCTGATGATTAGAGATGTTGGGCATTTTTTCATATGTTTGTTGGCCATTATTCTCAGACCTCCCAAAAATTTTGAAGGAGTTATATCTGTACAGGGGAAGGAGTGAATTGCTTTTCCTTGGTAATAATTTCTTTGATTTTTAATTATCCTTTTCAATTGTATTCCAAATTCTACCTAAGTTCAATAAAGGAAAAACCTAAGATCTGTAATCATGCACCACAAGGTACCCAAGCATCACCTTAATTCCATAAACAAAAGCAAATACATGTCAAATGACA
Organism: Cheirogaleus medius; assembly: GCA_008086735.1. Lineage (NCBI taxonomy): Eukaryota > Metazoa > Chordata > Mammalia > Primates > Cheirogaleidae > Cheirogaleus > Cheirogaleus medius. The sequence goes on along the minus strand of VBSM01000361.1, from coordinate 103,795,504 downwards.
TCCACAGGCATTACAGCAGCCCATATATAAGAGAAATCTCTCATACTATGAAATAGCTAAAAAGAGGGTTTTTTTAAAGCTATAATAAACAATCAAGTATATACAATATTACAAAAGGACCTTTACAGCAAGCATCAAGATTGAATTTGAAAGGAAAATAAAACTTCAGCAAAAATATCTTGTTTGTAGCAAGAACAACCAACATATTAAGCAGTGCCTCCAAATGTCAAAGTAATTGGTACTGAAAACATTATTTTAATATATAAGCAATATGATCTCCTTTAATTAAACCACAACTGGTTTACTTTACAAAGAACTAGATTCAGAAAATCTAAGTAATGTTATGCTACTGGCAGGTCTACATTTACTACACTGTTACTGCCTCTTAAAGTATACATTCTATTAACACTATCACATAACAATGTTCTTGGAAAGAAGCTTAATGAGTTTTTAAAATGCGAAAGGTAACACTGTTTGAGACCATAAAAGTTTAATTTATTAGAATGGAAGCTAAATACCATCATGCAAAAAATTTACTAAAACAATCCAACAACACTCCAGACCAACTCTCTATCCTGAACTACAAACACCTATATCCAATTGCTTTCTCAATGCATCTACTTGACACATTCAAAACCAAACTCTGAATCTTTCCCCAAAACTTGTTCCTTCTAATCTCAGAAAATGGCAAGTCCAATCTCACACTTAATATCTTACCCACTAGCAAATTCTGTACACTCAACTGTCAGAATATATCCCTAATTTCACTTTTCACCACCTTAACCTCTATACCACAGTTCTAGCCCCAATCGTCTCTCACCTAATCTTTACCTGACTGGTCTCCCTACTTTCACCACTGCCTTGTCAGTCTGTTTTCTATTATCTAGTTAGCCTGCTAAAATCCAAGTGAGATGTCACTCTTCTCTGCTCAACACATTCTGATGGAGTTATTCTCAAACTCTTTGGTCTCAGGACTTCACTCTTAAAAAAAAATATTACTTTGAAGAGTCCAAAGTGCTTCGCTTCATGAGAGTTTTGTCTATCAATATTTAACACACTAGAAATAAATACTAAAAAAAAATCTAAATTATTTCTGATTCATTTAAAAATAATAGTAAACTCATTACATGTTAACAAAAAACCCAGTTTATGGAAATATATTATTTTCCAACAAAACAAAATAAATCAGTGAAAAAGTCACTGTTTTATATTTTTGCAGAACTTTTTAATGTCTGTCTTAAGACAGCTAGATTCTCTTATCTTCTGCGATCAATCTGTCGTAGAATCACACAGCACATGAAGATAGTTCTGACTTCACAGATTCCCTAAAAGGATGCCCAGAACCACTGCTCTAATGATTTCCCACCTCAGTCGGTATCAGAGCCCAGGTCCTCACAAAGATCTGCAAGAACCTACAATATCGACATGGGCTCTTTTTACCCTTACAACTCTTAGGATCTTCTTAATGACGCTCCTAATGGATCCAAGCCCAACCCAGCAACAGCCAACACAAGAATTGCTGGTGCCACCCTCAAGGTTTTGCATTGACTCTTCTCTCCTCTTGGAAAGCTATACATACCCCACAGAGAGCAAGCAGAGCAGGATGACTCACACCAGCACCTCCTTCAAATCTCTGCTTCAATTTCAATTTCTCAAAGAGGCCCAACCCTCATCTCCCTATTTAAAACTGCAACTTGCCCCAACCCATCAGCATACCAGATTCCTTTCATCCTGTCCAATGTATTTCCAGAACTCACACTGCCTAATATACTATATATTCTATTTATTTATTGCCTATTTCCCGTTTCCCACATTAGACTATAAACTCTGGCAGGGCCGATAGCTTTGTTTTTGCCTTTTGCTATATTCCTAACATGTAGATCCTAAAAAAAAAAGAACACCTTTTGAACAAACCTTATTAGAACTATTAGCACAAAAACATGCAAAGTTACATTCTTATAACTTCACTCAAGCTTCAACAGGGTATCTACTAGCTTACTTTTCTTCCCTTTGAAGTAACAAATGCACACTGACTGCTCTTCTCAAAATGGCTTGCTCTCTTTATTCTGGACTTGTGAGGTTTTAGAATACATTGCTAATAACATGTGCATTACATCAATGCTAAATTCCTCTAGTGTCTGGTAGATAAGATGAGAAAATAATATGCATGGGCATTTAAATTCATGTTTGGTCTTAGCTTTAAAAAACCCAACCCATAAGAAGGAGGATGCCCCTGCCAGGACTGCACAAAAGGGATTGTAATGATTCATTTTTCTTTGGCTTTTTCATAACCCCTATTTTTATAGTCCACAGAGTCCTGAGTAAACCTCTATTCAAAGTATATTTAGTAAAAATGTTCAGAATATAAGTTTTTTAAATACCTAATTGTATAAACTTGCCTGAATAAAGTATAATCTGAGTTTAAAAAAACCTGTCCTAATAATCAATATACTGGTTTCTCATATAAGCATTAAACAAAAATATATCGTATACATACTATGTACCAGGCACTGGCCAAGGCCCTAAGAATATGGCGGTGTGCAAATATAGTCATGGTCTGCATTCTATCACAAACTAAGTGAGCAAAAATAATAGTCAAAGCAGAGTACCCAAGTATGGCCTCTTTTTAAAAAACACTTCTCAACATACTAATATTTCATAATGCAAAGTGATTACTTTTTACTGAATTTCTATTCCTCAAAATCATCCTATAGCATAATCTAGGGAAGTTAAGCAAATACTACCAATATCTCCTGCTTCTGGACTTCACATTTGTGTTTGAGATTGGGCTTCCAAAGTAGACTTTTATGACAAAGCCCAGGGAAAGCAAGCCAACCAGACACTGTACCAGGAGGCCTCTCTATAGAAGGATATATTAGTAGTTTAAAATGACTTCTCCTTTGTAAAATGATTATCCAGTTGCTTAGTCTCTACTTTCCCCATTTATCCAAATCTTTCCTAGAGACTGATTTACATGTCACAGCAGGGTGTTACTGGCAATGAAACAGTTGATAGTGGATGTAATGGCAACACACAATTACAGAAGAGGAAGGATATTTCTCTAATACAGAATTTAGAGTAATGAGGTCTAATTTCTTTCCATACAGAGTCTCTCTAAGAAGTGTGCCTTGAAGATCAATACTTTATTATTACAGTATGGTCAGGTAGATTTCCTTAGAAGTAATATTCTCATCTTCATTTTAAAGTTAGGAAACTGAGATTTGGGGATTAAGTACTTTCACCAATGATCATGTAATCTGTAAGTGAAAAAGTCAGGATTCAAATCTAGGTCTAATTCCAAAGCTGTTACTGTTTTACTCATACCCATATGGCCTCTCCAGCATTATTCCCTAAAATTAAATTTGGTTGCTGCTTGAGCAAGTGGACCATGACAGTGAGAAAAGCAGCAATGATATATGGTAAGAGCCAGATAGATCACAGGAAAACGATGAGGAAAAGAGTAGAAATAAGAACTATAAATAAAGAGAGGGGAAAGTAGAGACATAATAGTAATAAATGAAGGAAAAAAAGAATGGTATATCCAAATTAAAACTGGAATAAAAGTCAGCTGAGAGATAATCATTTAAGCTCTGTATATCCTTCAACAAGTCATTTAAGCTTTTCACAGTCCGTGTTTACTCATCTATAAGGACATCTAAGATTATTCTAGAGCTAAACTTCTGAGTTTGGCAGAATTGTTTCTCTTGAACAACAAATATTTATAGAGTGCCTGGCACAAAATAGGTGTTCAAGAATCTGTCATTATTGACTGAACACTTCTTATCTTTCTGTGGGATCAGGCCCTGTGCTGGGGACACAATGGTAAGCAATATGGTCCTTGCCATCACAATTCTAGTAGAAAGAACCAGCTTCCATGTAAATCGATTAGCAGGCTAGAAATGATTGATGAGGCCTAGTGTCTTCCAATACAAGTACTTAAATTTAAATATTAAGACTAACCAATTTTTAAAAAAGAGTCTGCCAGAGTTCTTGGTTTCCATAAGAAAAAACCAAGTTTTGGGAAATTGTATTCTAGACACTTAAACCCTCACTTTACTTATTATGAAGGAAAGGATAATGAAACGGGAAAAAACATGGACACATATTTATCACTCTGATCACATATAATTATGTTGACTAATCTGATACATGAAAAAAAACTTACAAGATATGTTTCTGTCTCAAAGATTTTTTCCAAATCTTATTTTTTGACTCCTAATCCCCTCTCTGTACTGGACTGATATTTTAAGTAATGCCAATCATTATCCAGGCAAGTAGTTCCGTTTTTCTTGCTCGAGGTACTTGTTCCTTTATTCAAAAACTTATCAAAGACAAAGGTCAATGAACATTAGCCATGCTAAGGTTTAGACATGCAAGTTACTGTTCAAATTTGGTTATCTGTTCCTTGAAATCAATATGTATTTTTTTTCCAGTGAAAAGTTCGTAATGAGCAGAATTTCTATGAACAAGGATGTGTCTTCACCAAGATAATTTGGTAGGAACAAGTGTGAAATTACTAATAGAAACTGAAATCTTAAAAAAAAAAATTATTTCAAACAGCATTCCACTACCACCATCACACTAAAACTGAAAAATGAGTAAAATCCAGTCATTAAAGATGAATTTCTCCCTAATAGCAATTTAAAACCAAACACTCCTAGGAAGACAAAGTACAACAAGCTCTACCATCCTTAGCTGGATAATTTCATAGGCAAAAGAAGGATAAGAAGTACATTAGAATCCCTCAGTACACTTTTTTTAAAAGCAGGGAAGTAGTAGGCAATACATCTCTCAAAACCATGCCAATTCACAGGTGTCTGCAACATCAATAGTAACCATCAGTACCAGGCTCATCAGGGTATCAAAATATACCAAAAACTGCACTTTAGCCCAGCAACAGAGCAAGAATGTGAACCCACTATAAGAAGGTCAGAACTAAGTGTTAAAAGAAAATAATATAATTCCTCCTTTCAAATATGTTGTACTCTTTTCTCCTGAGAAGAGTGACACATTCAAGTCAAGCAAGCTATTTACATCAACAGACTTCCTTAGAGCTACAATTAAAACAGCTAAACATAATTTAATATAATGTGCATATGACAGAGGACAAGGCAAGATAAAACACCTGTCTCCAAGTCTTTGTCCATAACTAAACTATCAGTTCAAATGTTAGGTAAAATTTTATTTTTTTAAAAATATACAAAATAGCTGATCACATGATTGTAAATAATAATCTGTGATTAAAAAAATGGAGAAATAAACTGCCAAAAGCACAATCTTTTTTAAAAAATCTATTGTAATGTTTAGTCTGCCTCCATTTCTTCATCTATAAAACAGTTATTCCCAGTTCACAGGATTACCATAAATATTAAATGAGATGGTGCGTGTATAACATGGCTGATACATACAAACATGAATATACAGCTACACAAAAAAGCATAATAATGTTTTGGTCAACAATAAGCTGCATAACAACAGTGGTCCTGTAAGATTATAGTGAAGCTGAAAAATTCCAATTGCCTAGTGACATCTTAGCTATCCTAAAGATGTAAGACGACGCATTACTCACATATGTGTTTGTGTATAAACAAACACACCAGACTGCTGGTCATATGAAACTATAGCAGGTACAATTGTGTACAGTACACAATACTTAATAATGATAAACAACTATGTCACTGGTTTATGTATTTACTGTACCATACCATGTATTTACATACCATACTTCCCATTGTTATTTTAGAGTATACTCCTTCTACTTATTTAAAAAAAAAAAAAAGTTAACTGTAAAAAAGCCTCAGGCAAATCCTTAAGGAGATATTCCAGAAAAAGTCATTGTGATCAGAGGAGATGACAGTTCCATGTGTGTTATTGTCCCTGAAGACCTTCCAGTGAAGACAAGAGGTGGAAGACAGTGATACTGATGATCCTGACGCTGTATGGGCCTAGGCTAATGCATGTGTTTATGTCTTAGTTTTTAACAAAAAAGTTTAAAAAGTAAAATATAAAAATAGAAAAAGCTTATAGAATAAGGATATAAAGAAAGATTAGATTTTTGTACAGCTGTATGTCATCAAAAAGTTTTACAAACTTAAGTTTATAAAGTAAAAACATTACAGTAAGGTTAATTTATTACTGAATAAAGAAAATTTTTTTCTAAATTTAGTGTAGCTCAAGTGTACAATGTTCATAAAGTCTACAGTAGTATACAGCAATGTCCTAGACCTTCACTTACCATTCACTCACTGACTCACCCAGAGCAACTTAAAAGTCTTGCAAGCTTCATTCATTGTAAGCACCCTATACAGGTGTACCATTTATCTTTTATACATACTTTTACCGTACCTTTTCTATGTTTAGATACACAAATACTTACCATTGTGTTGCAACTGCCTATAGTACTAAGAATACCATTAACATGTTATACAGGTCTGTAGCCCAGGAGCAATAGGCTATATATACCACAAAGCCTAGGTGTGTGGTAGTAGGGCTATACCATCTAGATTTGTTCAAGCACATTCTGCAATGTTTGCAGGACAATGAAATTGCCTAAGGATGCTTTTCTCAGCACACACCCCTGTGGTTAAGTGATGCACGGCTCTGTGTGTGTGTATGCGTCATCTCCAAAATAATAATAGTATTGGTCATCAATACTGTCACCAGAAATGATGACTGCAATGTAAAATTATATATTCTGGAAATACCCTATTCTCAAAGATCTGAAAGACAGTATCTGCTAATCTGATAAATATTTATCTGAAATCCAAAAATGGTCTTTTCCCAGACTCTGTTGGCATAAAATATACATAGAAAAGACACCTAACAAATGCTGTTTGCAAATAATTTCTCACACATAGATTTGTTATAAACAGGAAAGGGAAAGTAGAATGTAACAGTCACACCTTAACTTTTCCAATTCATTTTCACTAAGATTCTCTTCAAATATTCAACCATATAATCCATAAAATGTTACAAACTACTCAAATACAAACCCCACAGGACATTCAGCTTATTGAAATGACCCTCAAACACTTGGGGCAAAAGGTCTCTAGCACTTTTCCCACAACACATACTTTTTAAAAGGTCACAGCTTTTTGTTCAGGATCTGACCTTTTTTAGTTTAACCACGTTTCTAGAGTTTAAAATTATTTTAACCTCAAGTGAATAATTTGGGGAAAGGAGAATCAAAGGGTCATTCTAGCTTGTAATGTATATTTGCATGAGTTCATAATGTACAGTTGCATAATCTTGTAATGTATGTTTGCAAACGAGAATTCAAAACCCTATAATAGTTATCTAAACAAAAACGAAACAAAACAACCGAAAAGTATCACATCTTACACTGTCAGTTTGAAATTGCAATATTTCTGTGCTTACCTTCTTTACCTTATAGCATCCTGACAATGCTGTATCTGGAGCTAATTTAGTGGTGTGACTGTTCAAACACATGATTCTAAAATCCTTTCACATTAACTCGAAATCTCAAATACTTCAGGTGTTTCAGACTCTAACATAAACAATCTTGAACTAAATTGTGGCTACATTTATGACAATAATAGTGCTCTGGGTATGGATTTAAGCATGTAACAACAACAAAAAAAACTTTTTTAAAAAGTAAACCACCACCAGTATCTCCCTGGGAGCTGAATTTCAGCTTATAAACAGCTAATTATACTTAGCCAATTATACTTTGGTAATCAATACACTAAATTCACAGCCTGCTACATAAAAACAGTAAAATTTTAATAAGTACTATATTTATACACACATAATATGTACACCATTAAAATTACATACAAATATTATAAATTACATACATACATGTGTACATATCTTTTTCTAGGTTATCTCACATGTTAAACTGCAAAAATTTTATTTTTTGTCTGAAAGTAAAAATAAACTTTCCACATACTGATTTCTTGGATCAGGAGCATTAGAATTAAAATAATTATACTGTATTTCTCTCACAAACGCTTACCATAAAGATTATCAATCTTTAGGCTCTATTTCTGAATTCTAAACTTGCCACAGCTTTCTTAAGCCAAGTGACCAAGCATCTATATCACTGATAAAGAGAGTAAAGGAGTCAATTTATTTTAAACTTTGCTCCCCATGCAAATCTCAGAGATGGCTAAACATTCAAATGTATTTTCAACATTATGTGCTAAGCTCTCTTCTGCTAGTATGGATGTAATATAATTAGTCTTTGAAAGGTCTAACACTTAAAGTAATTTAGATGAAACTCTTTCAATGACAAAGATACAATTACTGGTTCTTATTTAAATAAAAAAGGGAATACTCCTATTTCTTCTGTATTGTCATATCTTCAGTCTTATGTTTACAACCTCAATAAACTGTCTCCTGAATAGAGAATTTATAAAACTTTTTTCTTCTATTCTTGCTTTCTCAATCATCAGATATTAAAACTAAACCTTCTATAATTCTACACTTAAAGAGAATGGAGATTTACCACAGCTACACCTTTATTATATAATGTACTGTGCTGCCCAGAAAATATAGTCAACAGATCAGGGTTGTGTATCCAAGCAAAATCTAATAACCTTCTAGAAATAATTCTTCTTTCCCTTTAAAACCCAGTACTTTCAATAATTATAAGAAATGTTATTTTCATACTTTATATTAGAATTTTTACATTTCAAACATTTACTTTCCTTGGATAGGTCTCACTTGCCAATAGTCACAAATAATTCTCCACTTGGACATAGCTCTCTGTTAACAAACATGTGTATCATCGGAGGGAAGGGGCACCTCAAAATGCATGCTACCATACACCTATATTCAGAGTTAAACATGCTAAATACTGTTATTTCTAAAAAATGGCAAGTACTAGTCATTTAGAGTAAAAAAATGACAAAGTCCAGATTTCCCAAAATAGAAATTTTACCATTCTGTGTTTAAATTTTATAATATAAACTGTTTTAATACAATAAGAAACAGTAAAGATTGATAATTTATATGGCAAAGATTCTATCAACTGAATGTTACTTATAAACCCAGAGTATTCTGCATCCTTCAAGATAGCAGTTCCTCATATACATGACAGAAACATGAAATACATGGCATATGATTAGAAATGTAGTAAATGGATTTCAATTCATTAGGCATTTCATGCACTAAAACATAAAAATGTAGTATCTTAAATACTTAGAAAATATAAAAATCTGTGTGCTAAGAGCTGCAATGTATAAAGCTTAAGCAGTTTTAAACTATCTCTAGCTCTTTTAACACTCAAGTGTCATTCATCTGAACCAAGCAGGCCAAGCAAAATATCCTGTGATTCCCATGTTCTCCTCAATGTCGAAATGGGTGGATAAATTTAAAGCCTGTTCTCTCAAGAGTTGCTTTATAGGCAATTTTCTCCCAGTATCAAGGTCTGCAATTTCCATTTGGCTGCCAGTTTGCGATTAAATTCATCACCTTTATTATAAAAATGTGCTTTACTCCATGGCCTGCTGCACAAGAACTGTAAGGAAAACATTTTTCACTGCTAACGGCAAAATCATTCTAAGGCAACCACCACATTCATTCAGACATTAGCTTCTTCAACCTGATGTAGTAGCCTACCACTTACAGGAAAAACCTGTAACAACTGTGTAATATAGAGAAAGGAGATTCTATAGAAATGCCATACTTTAAGTTTCTTGGATAAAATGCACTAAACTACTAATTTTTAGATTAAATGTTATTGTGAATGAATTAACCACAAGATAAAAAATTGTTATATCTCTAATACATCCAAATTGCAATAAAAAATCATTTTTAAGTGCTCTTTGATTAAGTATTCATTTTTTTTCTATTATTTAAAAATTCATAGTTTATTTTGTAATTTAACTTTCATCATCTGGGCAAATAGCCAATGGTCAAATATATATGTTTATATAGCACTTCTATTAATACCTGAATCTACCTTTCTTAACATGTCATAATACAGAGGGCGAAAAAATCAGAAAAGAAATAAGTATTACCCAAATAATGACATTAAAGGTAGCCATCATTGTATATTTACAAAAACAATATTACTCATTTATGAAATTTAGATTATTTATAAGATTACATATATAATTTACATTTAATTTTTAACAAACTTGGCCAGTAAGCCAGAAATGCAGAAATTTCTTATTTTCAAGTAAATTTGATATTATTTACTTTAAAATTTACTGAATTTATGTTAAAAACAGAAAACTATATTTCACATTAAGCTTGTAAAAGAGGAATTATCAGATTACATGCAGTAATATATGAACTTAGAAGAAATCTTCATCTTCCTGCTAAGAAATGATATAGTCCCTTCCATCCTAATCTGGGCATGCCTCTGTCATAACAGGTAAAGCACTGCAGCTTCTTAGTTTCATTTCTCTCCATACCATTGTATGACTCCTTGAGGACCAGACTATGTCTTATTCATTTTTGTATCACCAGCACCCAGCAAAGTGCTGGATTTTAAAAAAAGTTTGTTGAAACCAACATCAAGTTTCACTAACACCACACAGGTCACAACCCGTTAAATCAATATTATCAGTTACAGCCAGCATTTTTAAAAATGAAATAAAACAGGAAAGCACTAGGTTCTACCATAAGTAGTACAGATAAGTATTATTACATGAGACTTTCATTTCAGTTGTCAAATTATATAAACATACATATGTATATATTTTAGTTCATAAAATATTTCTCTATATGCGGCATTTAAGAAATATAAGACACATGCTATATTTTCTGGTTCATATTTATACTATTTTTCTGATTCATATTTATAGTCACGATGTATGTACTCACCAATAATAACAAAAACATTAATCAAAGAGACTTAATTCATGAAATCATTTGAGGATCCTCTGAAATTATCACCACTTGCTCCAATACTTGCACTCTTTTCCCCTTCTCAGGCTCCACAAACTAATAATTTAATATTCAAAGGCAGTCAACTTGAGACACATCTGTAGTTACCATGTAAAATAAACAGCAATGTCACTAATATACATCCTATCATGTCCAATTAATACATTTTAATAACAAAATGAAATTAAAATCAAGTTTCATTTGAATGAAAATGTGAAAAATAAGACTCTCATGCCCCTTACCACCATGTAAATAAAATAAATCAATTTTCCTATAACTTAAAAACAGGCCTAGGATTTTCCAACTCAGATATTACTTTCATCTTCCTTAATTACTATCATTCTCTTATAGGATCCACTTATCTCTCTACTCACTTCCTCATTTCATATTTTCTTTTATTCAATACTTACAAAAAAAAAAAACTTAAAATTAGACACCTCTCCTCAACTAACTACCCTTCAAAATTAGGTAAATCTATTGCTAGCCTATAAACTACAACCTCTATAAAACATCAACACAAACATGTTCTAAGTATTAGTCTAGCAATCCTCATCTTAGACTTTTATCACATTATTCCAAGGCAAATGACCTAGATCTAAAGAAAGTAGAGGAAATGAAGAGCCTACTCTAACAGAAGATTTTAAATTATTTATATTCAATAAAAAATGGACAGTGAAAACCCTTACACAAATAAACAATGAATTGTTCCTAGGCCTAGATTCAGCCTCTGGAAAATGCTAATGGAAACTACCAAGAACCTGGGAGAGGCTTTTGTTTTTGGTTTAACATCAATTTAATGATAATATGACTCTGTGCATTAGATGCTTAACTTTATTCTTATTTGCAGGAAAAGTTAAAAATAACCTGGGTAGATATTTCAAGCAACAAAGTAGAAATTTAAATAGAATTTAAAATAATTAAGACTACTCATATGAGAAGGTAGCCACATTACACAAATTATCAGTCATGACATCACTCTCCTTAGAGGGGATCAGGCCCAAAGGTACTGCTACTCACTAATAATGTAATTTAGATATATTTCTGTCCCAAGAGCCAGATGTCCTACCATTCCTGAAACGAGCACTTTCTAATCTACAAAATTTCTTCATATCCTTTGTAAAGATACTTTATTTACATATATAACAAAAGATAGGACAATGATATCTAAAATCGATGCCAGCTTTAAAATCTCTGAATCACAGGGTTTTTCTTTGAATGAGGACGACATTTTTTCTTTTTTAACAAAAATCCTTTGGGCCTTCCAAGTGAAATATTCTACCATTCATCCTTATCCTTCCCTTTTTTATTAATAAAGGCTGCTGCAAACTATAAAAGTCATCAAAACTTCATTTTATGGTACAACTGAATGATAACAATAAAGGAATAAAGAGATAATATCTTATATTTATAGATTAAAATCTAAGTTCACAGAAAAAATTCCACTAGTTACTGACAGATCTCACAAAACTACTGCATCACTGCATTTTAATGTTTATATAAATGATCTAACAAAGATATTTTCTTTTCAAAATCTAATAATTCCTCTTCATGTCACAATTCAGTAGTTTCCAAATTTAAAAATTTTAGACTTAAACCAGACGTGTTAGAACATGAGCATACTTCTCTGTGTATAGCTATTTTAAAGCAAGTTTCAGTTTGATGTTTAAGTTGGCAAGTAATGTTTTTGTATTTAGAGAATTTATTTTTAAAAAACAGCACATCAAAATTTTTATCTAAACAATAAATACACCTGAATTAAATAAAAGACATTACGGAAACCACTGACTGAACTGTTATTTAATTAAAGCCAGAAAGGACACTTTTTCTTGCTACCTTTCAGCTGAAACTTGAAGCCCAAGCTAAATGGAATACATATAACTACTTTTTTCAAAGGGTACTTCAATCTGACTTAAACCAACATTCTCATTCAAACATAAGTTATGATTCCCAATGGATTATCATTTAAGGCTAGGGGAGGTGGCTCATGCCTGTAGGAGGCAGGAGAATTGCTTGAGCTCAGGAGAGTTCCAGCAAGAATGAGACACCGTCTCTACAAAAAAAACAGAAAAATTAGCCAGGCATGGTGGCACGTGCCTGTAGTCTGAGCTAATCAGGAGGCTGAGGCAAGAAGATCATCCATCTGAGCCCAGAGTTTGAGGCTGCAGTGAACTGTGATGACACCACTGCACTCTAGCCAGGGTGACAGAGTAAGACTCTGCCTCAAAATATATATATATATGTATATATATATAATTATTATTTAAATATGCTTCCTTTCCAGGATCCACAGGTTTTTACAATCTTCTAAAATTTCCCATTATATATTCTCAGAACTGCCTCCAAGAAGAAAAGAGAAAAGGCATTCCTTTACCAAGTAATTTCAGAAAATACTCAGTTAAACCCAGTAGTTACCCTTCTTTACCACAGATCCTGGATACTTATTAAGTCAATACATGCTGAATTCACAAAAAGAGTATGGAGTACTTCTTGGACTACAGAACCCTTCTATCCTCAGACTATCTAGGGAGGCAAGTATTCCATGAAATATACTTTGCAAACACTTCCCTGAAGTCTCCTTCAGTTCAGTTTTAAATTAGCAGACCTTCCCTCTCTCCCTTCCAACCTAACATTGCAGTCTTTCAGGCCATTACAGCAAAAGCAAAGGGGGAGAATGGAGAAAAGACGGCATATTGGCAAAAACCATGCCATACCATACAGACCAGAATATACTAGCAACTCATCTATAGTTTAGAGCTTCGACCCATCAGCTCTAGAATTCACACTCACTGATCCAGATGTACATCTTCCTCCCTGCACCCAATATACAGAAAAGAACTAAAACAAATGGATTCCTATTAGTTAAGTAAAATTCAAATATACTATGAAAAAAATATAAAATTTAGGCAATTAGATACTCCTCCCTCACCAAAGAGCAAGAGAGTCAAAGTCAAAAAAAAGATCTGAAAACAAAGCAAGCATAGCAATCTATCACATTAACATATCATACTATACTTTAATGCCCGAATAGGCTAGAGACAAGAAAACCTGGACTAAAAACAGACATATAAGAGCAAATAAAAAAACAAAACAAAACAAAACAAAAAAACACTGAGAGTAATAAGGCACAAAAGGAAAAGCCTTAAATGGGTCTCTGATCATCAACAGGACAGTGTCTAAACTCCAGGCATTTAAAGCTTTCTCCAGTAGAAATACTTTTAGTTCCCTACTCAAAATGTTCTCACATTCAAGAATACCGTTCTGTACCCTGTGTTTATTATAATACCACTCCCTTATCTTTTCTCCACTTAAATCCTATCTGTCCTTCAAAAGCCAAGTAAAATTTTACCTATTCAACCTGAAACATATAACCTCCACATCCTAAAGCAACCTCTTTAGCAACAATCTTTAGCCCTCTTGGTATATTCATATTACTTCATATTACTTTTATTTTCATATTATGTTTCTAATTACACAGATAACTTGAAGATAAGGAATGGATCTGAAGCTTTGGTATATCCCTCATAACATCTCACACATAGTATGCAAGTATTTGTGAATAGAATGAAAAGTTTCAATTAAGTATGTTAAATCATTAAAAACTAGTATGGGAAATACCCAACTGTGACATTATTTGAAAACTACCTGTTGCATCATAATAATCACTTTCTATTGCAATGAAGCATAAAATGCTGATTTCAGATTAACTGCATTGCAAAATAGTTTGGTATTCCTAGTACCCAGTTACAATAGTAAGTTAAGGCTTTTTAAGAAGTGAGTAATGAACTTCTGAAACCATCTGATGTTATCATTACACATTACCTTCTGAAAGCAAAGTGGCATATCCAATAAATTATAATATACCTCAATAACATGAAATATGCTACCATAAAAATTATTTTTGCAAGGAATATGAAATGGCAAGGGAAAATACTTATGATGCAATTAATTTTTTTAAAAAAAGCACAATCTCGATGTTGTTATATTCATAAACGGGGAGGGGGTGAAGACTAGAACGAAATTCACCAAAACACCAAGAGTGATTATCAATGAATTATGGGTACTCTTCACCTTTTTTTTTTTGAGACAAGGTCTCACTCTGTTGCCCCAGCTAGAGTGCAGTGGCGTCATCATACCTCACTGTATCCTCAAACTCCAGGACTTAAAAGACAGACCTTCTCACCTCAGCCTCCCAAAGTTCTAAGATTACAGGTGTGAACCACCACACACCTGGCCTACTTTTCAATTGATACATTTTCCCCCCATAAAATAAAGAACATTCTTTATGGTAAGAATAAATGTGTCCAGTTCTTATAACACAGTTTTTAATGATTACTGAAATTCAAGCTTCTCATAAACTCTCAAAAGACTATAAGAAACAATCTTAAAAATGTATACACAAAATTGGCCATCTCCTGAAAAGTAATAATTCCTATTAAAGTTCAAAGATAATGTGCTATGATATCTCTGCGCCCTCACCACGACCTCCCTCAGAATTAAAACAGGCTATAACCATGCTATCACCAAAGATGAACTGAAAATGTTTGGATCTTCAATTCTCTGTATTTAGGGATAACAGAAAAGAGAATAAGAGTTTAGGAGGAATGCAAGTTATTATCAGTTCTATAAAGGTAGCACAGTGGATCTCTTCCTCCCTGTTCTCTATATAGAACAAAGAAGATATATTCTCTCATGTGTAAAGTTCAGTTTCAAGTAACTGAAGGAAAAAAGGTATTTTATAATTGCTCTGGCGGTTAAAAAAAGCTCAATATAACTAGGAAAACATAATTTAAATACATGAATTATCAACAAAAACACATACTTCTAAACCATATCTAAGAAAGAACTTAAATGAGCAATACCTTCAACTGCAAGGCGTATTTAAAAGCAAAACATATATTTACCTAAGCAAAAAAACTGACAAGGAAGGCTATAATGCTATAAACTATAATAAAAAATGAGATAAGATTATCTTTTTACTGCTGATAATTTTTATTACTACAATAAAATTATGATCCCCAAAAGAATTTTCTCTTCATATAATAGTAAACTATGACACATTTTTTTCCTGACTGACATGAGTAAACAGAAACCAATTACCTGGTTAAAGACTTTAGAATTACAAAGATAGTATACAAATGATACCTCTCAATATAGTAACTTAGTCCCCCACCAAAATAACAATTCTTCAAACAACTAAGCTGTAAAGGCAGAAACTATTCTAGAAAATTTCTGCAATCAATCCAATGTCTTAATCCAGTTATATTTAATATAGTCAACATACCAACAGATGGTCTTTTAAAAAGTTCTTTAAGGAATTATCATAACTTATTCACATGCTACCCAAAATATTAAATTCAATAACTGCTATTTGTCATATTCCTGAGCAACTCTTTTCTTACAATTTAAAGGAGAACATTTTCCTATTCTGGCAAAAGGGTTATTTCTCAGTACCTTTTAATCACTAAATGATCTATTTTGTGTACTAATACCCCCATCTGCTGGAACAAAAGTTCCTTACTATTAAAAGTTCTTAATGACAAAAAGTTTTCAGTAGAGATTTTGCAACTACTTAGAAATACAATTTTAATGCTTAATTTCTACCTAGAAGTTTCTCTACCTCATAAGACTTTAAAAACTTAAAGAGCTATATGTTCTTTTGCCAATATTATTCTCAAAAGAATTCACTAAATTAAAACATTTTGCCTGTTATTTTCCTCTTCTTTTCCTACCTTTCATGCTCAAGATACAAAATGGTTGTCTAAACAAAACCACCATCTAAGTTAGCTATCTTTCCAGATCACACTGCCATAAAACATATGCATATATACACATACAAATAAATCCCTGTTTTAAAAATATATGTATATTTTCCTCAAATTTCTCCAGAGCATAGGGTAAAAGCCAACAGTACCAGAGAGTACAACAACCAAAGAACTTAGCAGTAAATAGCAACATCAAAAAATCAAAACCAAGATCTGGTAAAAATAAAAACTTAGCATATACAGAATTAGACCCAAAATGAATGAAGAAAACTATAATCAATTAAAACAATGGGTCACTGGCTGTACCTATAATTTGTAACATGTCTAAAATGGCTAAAAAAAATTTTAAATATATTTGGTAGTTTTACTGTTATTAGTATTTTTTGAAGGTGTTGTCTTTATATTGTAGAATAAAGCAAATTAGGTAATTATGTCACTGTCAAGAACCACATTAGTCTGGTGTTGGCAGGGGAAAAAAGATATGACTATAACATTAATGTTAAAATTGAATTGAAAATACAAATATGAACTAATGAATTTTAAAATCAATATTGTCTAGCTCTGTCCATAAAAAATGTCCTGGAAGTAATCTCGTCCCAAGAGCAATGAACACATTTAGCACCGAAATTCAAGTCTCTAATACCATTCCCACCGAAAAGAACCTTGGAGAAATGGCCAGATCTAGCTGTGGGGTACAGAAGGCACAGGAGGAACTGGGAGCATCTCACTGCCCTAGAAAACAAGGAAGATTTCAAAAGACAGAGGAGCCAGTTTAATCATCGCTGGCCAAAGTCATGACAATTTGAACATCAAAATTATAGTTGACTTAAATACACCAAGTCTATGAAACCCATGGGCCCATAATGAAAAAAAAAAAAAAAAAAAAAAAAAAAAAAAAGGCAAAAAAATTCACTGGTCCCATTTGGAGCAGCTGGAAAACCAACACTTTACTTTGGGAACCAACTGATAATAATAATAAGCATCTATCTGGCTTTCCCATTAGAAACTTATTTCAAATAGAAGTATAGTTCTTAATGAGAGAAAGCTCTACCTCTCAAAGAATGCCAAATAACAACTAGAGAAAGAATGGTGGAATTAAAAAATCATCATGTTGCAAGTCCTAATGAAATTGATTCAGGCAAGGATATGCAACTGGTTAAAACCATGGTGTGAATGGTTGGTGAGGCAACCTAATGTATAGTGTCTGTTTAACTTCCGGTACCAGGAGAAAAAAACTTTACAGTAGAAGGATCAATCTACTGCCATTCTAATCCAGGTATCAATCTTAGCTTCACTAATGGTGAAACCAGTTACTTACTGTACCTCCCAATATGATACTACATAAAACACAAAGCAGCACCTAAGACTGATGTACTCTAGCCAAAGATGCTATACTTGGACCTATTTTATCTTTAGATCTAACTTTATTAAAGCTCAATCCTAAGTAAACAAAAATTGGAGTGACAGCTAAACAAATGAGCCCTCACATGTTCTGATACTTCAAGATGAATACACTAACTTGTAAGTAAAGAAAAGAAAAATCTGTGTATGTTTGTTACTAGTTAAAACACACTAAAAAAAAATCCTCTAAAGAGTCTGAAATACAGAAAGCTCAAAATATAAATTTTATTAATACTGTTTTGAGAAAAATATAACTATTCACAAAAATTTTCCTAAAGGGTAACCACATACAATAGCTTAACTCTTCACACTGCATCAAACGTGTACTTCCTTAAAATCCATATATCCTACACACTCTTGTTAGTTTACCCATACAGAATTCATTATGATACCCTTTAATGATTCCCTACAACCTTCAGAATAAAATTCAAACTATGTATTCTGGCCTTCAAGGCCTACCACAATCTAGCCCTAACATGGTCTTCTCCAGTTTTCTCTTAATTCCCACTACTCTACATGCATTTGCCATTCCAAGCAACTTAATCTGTATGATTTCCTGAACAAGTCTTGCAGTCTTCTGTCACCATGGTGCTGGCAATGCTGTACTTTGCCGTACCTTGGAACGTCCTCCACTTTCCCATTCACCTCATTAAGTCCTACCAGCTATCAATACCAACTCAGGTTCCACTTCTCAAAAATACCCTTACTCGATACTTCAGCTCAAAGTGACTTTTCTTCTGAACTACCAGAGTGCTAGCAGTGAGTGAGTCTCATGCACATAAAAACTAGCAACACCCACATGGATAAATTACTTTCTCCCTTTTTCATTTCTCATTATCTATAAGCTGCTTTGCTTATCTGATTGTTCATCCTATCATAAACAACCTGAAAATGATGACAGAAATTAAATGATGCTGCTATTTTACAGTATGAGCTCTTTTGCATACCATACCCATCAGTCTCAGAATACATGGATTTGAAGTTGGCAGGGCAGTTGATAATTCCACTTGCAGCTGAAGAAGCTGATGTTCAGAAAGGTTAGAGATCTTGTTCAAGATCACCAAACTAATTAGTTAACTGCAAAGTCATGATTAGATCCCAGCTCTATAGTCAAACGAACTCTAACCACTTCACCACATGGTCTCATTAGCATATGCAGACAGGCTCATTTTCATCTTTACACTGGCTCATGCATGTGCATGCACACACATGCAGAGTTAACACTTGAATACCTGTCATGACAACGGAGATATCATTCAAGCATGGTGGTAGCAGCAACAATAAAAAATTAGATATATAATTTTAGAGTAATTTTTATCTGCCCTGGGTTTGAAAATTATATTTTTTCTTAAAAAAAAAATATTCACCTGCCATGTAACAATTGCATCAGAAGGATATAGCAAAGAACTGTGGCTTATATTTAATTCCTTTGAATATACTTGAAATGAGCAATCATCCTCCAGATGCTGGCATCAGCAATGTGCTATAGTAGTTACCTAGTGCAGCACCATTCCCACCAATTCGTAATCATCTACCTCTGGCTGTCACTCTTTGGCTGTCTACCTGATAAATCACTGGACTATTCACCCCATGCTCATCTAAAACTGATACATGCATACATTTCTGACTTATAATGACTTAGCAATATTACAATTTTATATTAAATCTTCCAATCAGAAATGTTTCCTCTTGAGGAGTTAGTAAAAATAATGATAGTAATAGCAACAACAAACACTATTAAATACACACCAGATTTATTTGTACCACATCATTTAAAGAACTGAGGCTCTATCCTTTGGTTACCAAGAAATTTAAGTGAATGAGTTGAAATCTTCTAAAAACGCCTGTACTTTCTCACTTTTAGCTTCTTAATTATCACAAAAAAAAATTTTTTTTTTTTTTTTTTTGAGACAGAGTCTCACTCTGTTGCCCAGGCTAGAGTGCCATGGCATCAGCCTAGCTCACAGCAACCTCAAACTCCTGGGCTCAAGCGATCCTTCTGCCTCAGCCTCCTGAGTAGCTGGGACTACAGGCATGCGCCACCATGCCCGGCTACAAAATTTCTATCATTAAAAGATACCTCTCAACTCTCAGGTCCCCTACAGCTCTGAAACAATCCTCTGATTCTATTTTAATTTTCCCTACCAATGCAAGACATCAACATCCAAGAAGAAATATTCATTTTTTCTCATTTTTCTTATACATTTCTTCAAATACTGTTTGTAAGACAATTTTGAGACTCACCCCCAGGAAATTACGACATTGAGAGTTTACGAAAAAAGCCTTCAAATTTAAAAATTGAAGTTTTTCTATGCATTTTCCAAGTTTTACTCTTAAAATATAACAAAGATGTATCATATTTTTTGCTGTTTAGTTTTTTCTAAGTATTTCAAACAATTAAATGAGCTTTAAAGCCAAGGGCTCCCCAATAATTTGCTACTGATCAGGTGATCATGCCCTGTCTTTATAATGACCTGTCCTGCGCTAAAGCAGAAGCAGGCTGTTTATGTCAGACCTGCTACCTTTCCAATCCTGGGACCAACTAGACATCTAATTATTTAGAAAACCATTCTCATCTGGAACTTCATCAGCACCCACTCTCAAAGATTTCAATTCAAGGCATACTCACATCTACTGACTGTCTCCCTTTACAGACATAAATGCCTACACACACACCCCAAACCCACTCACATACACTTTACCTATTTTGTGGTCATAACATGGAACCACTTTATGGATTTAACTGCACTTTGATGTTTTTCTAACACTTGAAAATCTTTGAAAAGGATCCATGACAACCCGACCTGACAAATTCTGTTTACCATAAACAATGTGATAGAAATGTTACAGTGAACTGATTCATTTCACCAGCCTCAAAATTTAGTTCTATAAAACATATATATAGGTCAGAATCAATAATACACAAAGCAACATTATGATAATAAACAAATTTTTTTTATTTTGTTAGGATTGCTGGGTTTTCAAAGTAGAGTTTTTGCTTCAAGAGACTGAAGACATGACAAAAAATTAAGTATAGTCATTTGCTTGCTAATTACAGGAATTCTGGATAAATCGCTTATCTTCTGCAATCTATTTTTTTAAAAATTCATCACAGATTTTCAAACATTGTTACTGCAGAGTAGTAGATTCCTTTTAGAAATAGAACAGTTAAGTTTCAGTTAACTGAAAACTTCAATGTATCAGTCTTCTAAGTAATGGCACTGTTTCAAATTAGCTTAAAGATACATCTGTGTTTTAAAATTGCTATGTGTGTTAAATGATAATCTGCCACATATGATTATATTCAGCTTTCTTCTCAACTAAAACATTCAAATAGTCCTTGTTTATTCTGAACACACCAAAGCAGCACTTAGGGACAAGGAATCTTTCCGATTGTACTTTATATAGAGTACAAGATCTATATATGTTGACTTGTATAGGTAATTGGGGAAAAACTTTACCTATACAATTCCAAAAGAGCCCAAACTTTCAAGAGCTGAGGTGAGTACTGGTAGATTTTCTTTGCTTATGGACTGATATACTTTGGTATAAAGATTGGCTAGAAATCATACTGCTTAAGAGAAACAATTTTATCTTTCTAATTCTCATTCATATCAATGACATTAAAGTAAAATTAAGATTAAGCACCTAGAGGGCAAGTACTACAAATAATATTTCTCAAAATGTCATTTTTTAAGAAACAAATACACATACCTTTTTCTATACACATCTAAAACTATCACCATTATACAATTGCTTAATTTTTTAAAGGTTTGAGACAATGCTTATGTCATCTCTCTATTTTCATTTAAAAAAATCTGTGTGCACATCTCCTATTTTAGAGAAACTAAAAATCAAACCAAGATATAGTTAAACACCTGAGAGTGTATATATGCCAGGCTCTGAGGTGGGCACCTTCAAGGAACTAATTCTAACAAGGTACACAAACACAAAACAGATAATATTACAATGTTAACTATGATGGTAACTACATAGAAAGTACTATCTAACACAGACTGGGGTACTTATGAACAAATTTCTTTTTTTTTTTTTTTTTTTTTTTTTTTAGAGACGGGGTCTCGCTCTTGGTCAGGCTGGCTTCGAACTCCTGACCTTGAGCTATCCACCCGCCTCGGCCTCCCAGAGTGCTAGGATTACAGGCGTGAGCCACCGCGCCCGGCCATGAACAAATTTCTTAACAGTCACTCTAACATACCAAACTGTTTGTTGTTTTTCTCTTAAGAGAAAATAAAACTGTAAAAATCTCACTTGAACATCAAATAATTTAGCTATTTTGGGCCCCAAAACTAAATGTTAATTTTTATAAGTGGTGTTAAGTATTCCCTACAATTTCTCATTTTAGGGAAAAATACATTCTTGCACTTAAAATTAACACTGAACTGTCTTAATGTCAAATACAGCAGGGGTCGGAGAAAATAATAAAGTGCTGTCAATCAGGTAAATAAAAAACTGGTATATAACTCTAATTCTGACCTGCTAACATGGGCCCACTATCTACCTTCCAATCCTTTAGCCTTAAAACAGATCTTTGAGTATTTTCATAACAATTGACATATGAATAGCACAAAGTTGCTCAGTGGGCTGCCTTTAATTTATCAACAAATAAAGCCCAACAATGTCACAGCATTTTTCATGCCAACAGAGAAGAGCAAGTTTTGCTTACAACTGCACCATCGAACAAATATATTAGCTACACTGAATTTCTCAAGTAAATTAAAATGTAATACCAGTAAGTTTATAAAAAGCTGTCCCTAAGATCACATTAGTATAATTAATTCCCTTAATACCAAAACAAAACAAAAAAAGAAAAGTCCTCACATGTCTAAGTATACTGGTCTCAAAAAAGGAGCATCTGAATTATGTTTTAGTGCAGGCCAAGTAAAAGGGGGGGGTATTACTTCACTTCTTTGGAAAAATGACTAATTTTAATTAGCTCCAACACAGTAACAGTGACTAGTAAGGCAGTAACAACAGAAATATAAAGTGCACAAAGCATTAAAGAAGTCAAATTACCTTGTTTCAAGTTGGTATTCTCAAAGTCATTTAAGAAAAGGTGTCCATACCAAATACGCTAGCAAATGTAATTAGGAAAGAGACCTACTTTATTAACATTAATTGTTATATCCTCAAAAATACAACTTTTATTATAAAACATGTGAACTAGAGAAAGTTTACAAAGGAATCACCACCTTCCACTTACAGGGGAGTTAAGCTTTAAAAGTAGAGAATGACTGCTGAATAAGTAATCCACAATACGACACAAATGATCATTTCCATTATTGCCATATATAGCTGGTGACACCTCCTGGATGAGGAAAAAAGGTAATGGAAAGAACTGATTATAAATATCAGCTTCCTTCTTATTACAACTAATTCAAAGAGCTTGTGTACAAAAGCAAAATCTTAGCTCCTAAAGAACAAATTCATTATTTCACCTTATGTAAAATCTGTTTGTTACAGATATTGATTACTGTCAATAATGATTCCTTCTTCACACAAATAGAGAACATAAAATTGTAAGAAACCTATATAGCAAGAGTCCCCTCATTACCAACAGCCATATAATTTTTTAGCCAAAGCTTTTGTAAACGAGCAGTTTCTCAAAAAAGAAAAAAATTAGGTGTTGGAGAACTGAAGGTATGATACATTCAATAATGAATGCATAATAAATAGCAATAAACATTAACATGGAAAACTCTTGACTAGTAAAGCAAGTTTTAACTTAAAATACTTTTGCTCACATTCTTATGGGAGAGGCAGCAGGCAAGGTGAGAAACTAACTTGAGGTCAAAAGAAAATTTACTATAAAAACAAAAAGCCATCAGAAAATGAATGTGTATTTTTCAAATCAGTAATGCAGCATCTAATCTACTCACTTTTTCTGAGCCACACACTAATTTTTCTGGTTATCAATAATGAAAAGACTTAGACTCCTTCCTCACAAACTGTGTTTTTATTCTCGTATCAGCAGCTTTAACACCCCCCCTGAAAAAAACAAAAACACAAAATCTGATATTAAAATACCTAGTTCTACCTCCCCCTCATTTGGGATTTTTAAGTCAAATTAATTTTATTCTTTACCTTTTCAATTCAAAATTTTATAAAAGCATAATTTGCACTCAACTATTGTTATTAAGTTTCATTTTCATGACAAAAGAAAGTCTCTTTCTTTAAAAAAATGTTTGTGTTCTAACTGCTCTTTCCCAAGGAGGGTCTCAGGGTTCACTTGAAAACTTCTCTCAGAAGACACAGCAGTTTAAGACCTAGGTTTTATCTGTAATCCTATAATCATTTCTATCTTCAATAAAAGATTCCAAAGTGAAGTTATGTCCTTCATATGACTGGCCCAACCTAGAATGTATTCACGACTTTAAAAAGCAACCATATTGAAGATACTTAGAAGGAAAGAATGACAACCCCTCACCTCCCCAACCCTGCCCAAACAAAAACAGTAAAACAAAAAGATTGTCCATAGTCAAGATCCAGACTAATCGTTAACTTGGTAAGCAATTGAAATGCTCATTTTAAAGCATTCAAGTTTTAATCAACTAGGAAAACCTCTCATACTTAATTACCAAATTTGTAACTAGTCAGAATTTCTCAAACTGAGAAATTTGTAAAGCTTATTATTTGAAAAATATTTTAAAATAAAACTGAAGTTTCATTCAAAATTTCTAAATATCAGAAAACACATCTACTCTAAGTACAACATGCTAACGTCATTAAACTAATCACAAAAAAAATTTACAGTTTTTCAGCTAAGCATCATGGGCAAAGGAAAATGTAATTCCTGACCACAAACACAAGTCACGATTAATTTGTTTCGGACAATGACAGGCCACAAAGGGGTAATGCCAACTAGCCAAATTTCACAATTAAATCATCCAACAAGAAAAAAACGTGATGCACTTCAGAAACCAATATTTTTCTTAAGTCAAATTAAGTTTATAATAAGGCTAACAATTACAGGAAGCAGCTTAATCCACACTAAGGAATAGTTCCTTTTCCTGCATGTTTGTACTGGTCTGATAAAAAACAAACAAACTTCCTTGTCATTATGCTGCCCATTTTTAAACCATTAGCTACCATACAGAAGCAATCTTTATGCTAGGGAGTTGAAAAGGCTAAAACTGAAGATAGAGTAAGATGAGAAATGGAGTAAACCATATTAAAAGGGAAAACAAACCTTATTTAGAAGGTATCATTTTAAACTATTGGTCTCCTACATTTAAAACTTAAATGGTTACTATTTCCAACCAGACAGAAATAAACAAACCTTTGTTAGAAATAATGACATAAATGAAATTTCCAGATTTGAAAGACTAAAAATTATTGAAACCAAAAGTTAGAAACTTGTTAACAAGGAATCACTCTAAATTTAAAGATTTTAGGTTAACATAAAAGCACAAGTAAGAAGCCTTTTAACTAATCACGAAACTCAAATTATTTAGATTTTTTAAAAGTACACATAAGGTGAAGGTATTTCCAAACCTTTTATATTCTCCTACACTCTTTGATTGAATTCAACATTTTAAGAATGCAATCTAATTTCAATTTAATTAACACTAAATATTGTCCGGGCCTATTTTCATCTTAGTGTCTGTAAGGGATTCCTTCTAAACAAATGCACTTTAAGAAAAAAAACTTACACCAGAAATTGTTACTAACACTACTAAAACTTTAACCAAAATATGCCAAGGAGAAAATAACAGCACATTATTTTTTAAATGTGATAAAGTGCCAATATTTTTAAACGAAGTGTTTTCAGTGTTCGCAAACACCTTTACAGACACACAATGACAAATGAAACGATCTATAATTTAAGTTTCGACTAAATTTAATATAGGTCAGATTACTGAGTATATTACACATTTCATTCCAAACAGTTCCATGGTTAAAAATAATAACTGGCGCCCCTTAGCGCCCATGGCTGGAAATACTCAGTTTAAGAGTTCCAGCAATTTTTTTTTTTTTTTTGACATTCCAGAAAGTTTTCTGCCTCCACAATCTTTCAAATGCCAACACAAATAAGAAAAGCAGAACCCCTTAAAGGGACAGTTCAAGTTTTTTTCTGGAGCAACTTGCAATTAACATTTTTTGTTCCAATAGTGGAAAATGTCCACTTTAATATGGGTTACTGCGTTATGCTTAACATATGTAAGCAAAACGACGAGAAAGTAGTATTAACAGTTTTTTACTTTAAAATTGTTTCTGTAACTTTCAAGACAAAAGATCCTGTGATTTTTCTTTAGCCATCTTTTTATCATGGAGATATTTCCGGTCTTTTGTTCTTTAGTGACATTCCAACTCCCTAAGCTTCAGACTCCTTTCCTCCATCTCTATTTTTAAAATCTCGAAATTCTTGTGAAAAATCTAAAATTCACCGTCCATCTCTTCAACCTAGTTTTCAATATCCTTCAAACAGTCCTCTGGTGATACCTCTAAACAGAGTAAACAAACTCCTTGCAACTCCATTTTCAAAACAGACGTTCTTGTTGGTCACTTTTTTCTCTGGGCGTCCACAGAAACCCACAGCTACTCGCAATTAATACTCCAGGTTGCTGCCACAAGAACTTCTCAAAGAAATTCCAGAGGTGGCCAACATGAACCTTCCTGTCGTTCTTCGCTCCCCACAGCGCTTCACCAACGGAGCTTTTTGCAAACTTTTGCTCGATTTTATTTCGCCCTCTGCACCGTCTCGATTCCCTTTCCTGCGAGCTAAGGCGGCCGATCCCGGGAGCAAGCCCTCCGCCCGAGTTCTTTCAAACTCGGGATTACGTTTAGATCTGTCATCGCGGTATTTCGTACTCCAGCCACCCCCCCCACACACACACACACCGAAAAAAGTGAAGTTAAACTCCTAACAGTTCTCGCTTCCCCAAACAAAAGGACAAAAAGTGCTTTTCGCTGTCATTTTGTCGTCACCTTCGGCTACACCAGCACTACTTTCGATCTCCTACGGAATTTCTTTCTCAATTAGCCAGCCCCGCGCTGACTTCAACTTGAGTATTTACAAGCCACACAAACTCCAAAACCCGAAAAACCCACGGAACGCTTTCGTCTGGGAAGCCCACGGAGTCCTCACGAGAGGAGGGCTCCCAAACGGGGAGGCTCCGCAGACCCGCGCCGAGCGGGCTCGGAAGCCGCGCGGGGGCTGGGGACACGCGTGTCCTCTAGGCCGGCGGCACGGGCCCTGCTCTCGGGGAGGGCTCCGGGAGGACCACCGCGCCTGAACCGACCCCGCTCCATTTTCGGGAACGTAACCGTGAAAACTAGCGGGGCCGGAGGGCTGGCCCTGAAGCCTTCCCCAGCACACAAACTTGGGCGCCAGGGGCGCGGGTCCCGGCCGGGCGGGCGGGGGGCGTCCGGCCCCCGCGGGTCCGCCCCTGTCGGCCCGCCGCGAGCCGGGCCCGGCGCCTCCTTTGTGCGCCCTCCGCCCGGCCTCCCCGTACCCCCGGGCGCGCGGTCCCGCCCGGCCGTGACCTTCCCGCCCTCCCCACCATCCCGAGCGGGGAAGGGGGCCGCCCCCGGCGGGGTTCGGGGGCTGGGGCCCGAGGGCCGGCTCACCTTCGTCCAGCAGCCGCTCGAGGTGGTTGAAGATCCCGCAGAAGTTGGGCAGGCTGCTCATGAGCTTCTTGTCGTTCATCAGCTGCATCAGGTAATCTGGGGTGGGCTTCGGCTTCTCCTTCGTTTCCATTTCCCCGACCATATTCCAGGCTCCGCAGCTCACTCCGCCCGCCGCCGCCGCCGCCGCCGCCGGAGAGGAGGGAGGGGCGGGGGCGA
>VBSM01000361.1:103712270-103767577 GCA_008086735.1 Cheirogaleus medius | reverse complement strand
GTGATTTGCTGGGATGCTGGAAAGCAGCACAGCTGGAAGGAACCGCACGGTGCCGGGCGGGCGGCCCCCGCACCGCGCGCGCTCACACACGCGTGCGCACCCGCCGCGCGCAGGGAGCTCCGCCGACGGTGCGGGCCCGCCCGGCCGCGCGGGTGGCGCGCCTTTAGGGGCAGGGTGTGCTTGTTGCACCGTTCCGTTATTCTGGAAGTGAGTTCTAGTTAGGGATGAGCAGGGCGGTTTGCTCAGCAAGAAGGGGAACGTAAACGGTGTTTGGAATGTTTCGCTTCGTGGTGGCATCAGTATTGAGTGACAGAATGAGGCTGCAGTGCGAAATACAGAGCACGTACATAGTTTGGAAAGCAGAAGTCAACATTTATTTTTACAGACAAAAAAAAAATAGTAGGCAAAAGGTTTTTCCATGCAATGTGATGGATTTCAAATATTTAGATTTGTTTGGGAGAGTTTTCTGAGCTGCTGCAATGAAGTCCTCTTTGATTTATAGAAGTTGCCACTAAGTGCGTGTGCGTTTTATTGCAAGTCCTTTATAACATATTCAATCAATGTAGATAAAATAATGTAAAATTGGCCATGGTGAGAATATTTGTGGCTGATATTTTCTGTTAATCATGTGTTACTGTCTTACTATGTTTTAAATGTGAACCTAAGTGATTTTAATTGTAAAATTTTGCTTCACACACATTCTGAGGCGCACTTCTACGTTTGAGCTGTATTGAAGGTACTAAAGGAATCTCAAACAAATACTCTTGAGTAGCCAGTAGCTTCTGGCCTTTTCATTTAAAGAACACAAGAGTTCATTTTAAAAATTAAGTTACTTTCATAGAGGGAATGGTATTACCTTGATAAAGTTTAAAACATCTAACTCTCAAAATATTTTAAATTCTCCAACAGCTATAACTGTATGGAGCCATAGAATATTCGCCTACCTAATTATGTAAAGATGAATTGTGTAAATGCAGGGAATAGTAAATAAAAAGTTGTTGTCTCTTTAAATAATATAAAGCAGGCTTCCTCAGTACCTAGAAAAATGCTAGTTTTAAAGTTGAATTATTCATTTGACCAGTCCTGAGTCTGGGATTCAAATCCAGTTCTATTTTATTCTAAAACCCATGTTCTTTGTTTTTTTAAATGACCCTATCTAGTAAAACAGCTTGAACCCTATGACAATATTCCACCATTTTTGGCTCATAAAAACCACCATTTCATAAGGGTCAACCACTTATTTAGTTGAACCAGGTTAAAGAACAATAATAGTAATACCCATTTCTTATGTATTAAGTCCCTTATGGTTACAGCATTTGATAACACAATATTAGGTAATAAAAGGTAATATTAATATATTACCTTTTCAGATATATGTAGATGACCTCTGCTCACAGTTCTTCAATGGTTTCCTCTCTCAAAAAAAAAAAAATCTGAGGAGCCCACCAAGGCCCATGAGCCTAAATATGTGGCCCCTCGAACATATCTGACCTTGTGTCCTTGCTCTCCTCCCCAGCTCACTTGGCTCCAACCCCCTGGAATCCCTCTGGACCCTTAAACATTCCAAGCATGCTTTCCTATTCCAGGACTCTGCACTTGATGTATCCTCTCCTTGGAAAGCTTTTCCCCAGGCGTCTGCAAGCCCTGCTCCCACACTTCTCAGGTCTTACCAGAGAAGGCTTCCCTTGACACCCTATACAAAATAGTGCATGCATGTATACACATGTGTACACACTCCTCCTCCATTATTCTGTCTACTCGCCCTCCTTTTAATTCTTTTCATAGCATTTATTTCCACCTGACATGTTACGATGTCTATGGATCAGTCTGTTTGCCACCTCCCACTATGCCATAAGCTCCATAAGAATAAGGACTTGACTTTCCTCTGTTTGGGAATTCCCAACATCTAGAGCAGCATACAGTAGGCAGTTATTAAATACGTGTTCAAAAAGAAGTAGTAAGTACTTGTTATTTACCAGGAACTCTACAAACCCCGTACCTACATTGTTTTCATCCTTACAGCAAACATTTTAGGTAGGCATGACTAGCCATGTTTCAGAGATGAGATGGCTGATGCTTAAGAGTGGTAAGTAGCTAGTGAAGGCAGAACGGGATCCACATAAGATAATGCCTCTCACTGGAGACAACTGACCTATCTCCAAGTAGCCACAGTGTCCCTTGCTTTTCTCTCACAATCCTGCCTCACACATTCTAGGTATGTATTATAGCATTAGTTACCCAACATATGACAAATGCAGTGAAGAATACAAAAATTTGGGGGGATACATGGCTTACCTTAAAAAATTTCAAGTTACTGTGGAAAGACTATTTATGTTATTACAAAAATATCTTAATCTAGTATTCAAAATAAGTTACAACATACACCGAATATCTATATGGATGAGCTTCCATTCGAAGATCTTCATACTAGCTTTTTTCACTATGAAAACTTATGTCATCTAATATGTTGACACTAAAAATGATTACATATTCTAACATCAGCAGTTAACCACGAGTGGGAATATATTTTCTGTCTCTTAAATTTGATTGGCTATATTTGCTTACTGCTGTTCTTGACGTTTAAAATACAAAATTACAGTACTCCAAACGTTTCTTTGTCACCACAGAGTTTGTGCAGGAACTAAAATGTTCCTCGGACTTAAGATTCAGCATTTAATGGCTTTTTGTCCCAATGATCTTTTTAAAAATCTTAATCCTTAAATTTCCCTTAAAAGGAATGGGACATTCTGGTATCTTTGTAAAGTATTAATAATTGTTTATTGTCTTAATAGATTTCTTGAATATCCTTTTAAATTGTGCAATGGCTCCTCAGGTACTATTTCAAAGACTGAAAATGAAACATTTCAAGTTAGAATATCTTAATCCAATATTCCCAGTATCTATAATATGTAAATGCATGTCATTAACTCATAACTAAGGTGCTTATAGGCTGAGCTGGAAGTTAATAGCATTTGAAAAGTTAACTAGTAACTGCCAAGTAAGGGCCAAAGACAACATGCTGTAAAAATGTCAAATGAGCACTAACATTCCCTGCCTGGAAACCATAGCAAGACTTCACTGGGGAGGTGGGTCTGATATGGAGGTGGAAGAAAGAGTAGAAGGGCTGGGAGTAGGAAGACTTGGAAAGTGGAAAAGTACCAGGCAGGGTAGGAGTTTCCACAGAGAGGACCAAATGTCAAGCTACAGTGTTTGTAGATGAAGAGACTTGGGAATTTTTTTTTTAATACAAGGAAATGAATCAATTGGATAGTAACATGGATTCCTTTCAGTGAAGTATATTTATATCTCTTAGTACACAGTATTTGTAAAATGAAAGGCATTCCTCTTCACATCAGTTCTACTGTTAATTGCGCTGCCTTTTTAAACCACTAACATGATAGTTCCAGATGTAGTACTAACATTTTATTAGTATCTTAACCCACTGCACAGCAGTTAAACGTTAACTGATGGTGTAAGGTTTCTACTTACTTGACCCTAAGTGAAACTTTAGAGGTAAAAACATTCTCAGCCAGGATGCAGGCCCTTCTGCTATGTAATCCAAACTTTATTCCATATTTAAACAGAAACTTCAACTAAAAAAATAACTGCCTATTAATTATAGGAATATGATTGAATTAAAATGAAATTTGTTTTGATCGACTTTCAGACTGGCTCGTGGTTTTATGATTGCAAAACAATTTCAGTAGTGTTCCCCTAGACTGGGTTCATTTGTTTACTTGGTTTTTTTTGTTTTGTTTTCTTCTTCAGGATCTGGATTCTTCAGGATGAATCTGTGATTAGATTTTTAACATACTAAACAGATACTGTTTGATTCATGATCTATTAGTTAATTTTAAGTAACTAATGTAGGTAAACATTTTTACAAGCAAGAGAAATGACTACTCATGCCCCCAAAATTTAATCAAATGCCATTATCCTTTACTAAAATTTAACTTAGAGCATACAGTAATTTCTGTATGTCCAGGCCTTCTGAACTGAGTTCCCCGTAGGACCAGGGAGAGACTAAAAAGAAGACTGACATAGAGAGTCCCAGTGAACTGTCAGGCACTTGAGTTACTAAGTACAAGAGAGCTCTGAGTTAATAATTATCCCCATTTTACAGTTGGAGAAGCCAAGGCTCAGAGGGTTAACTAACGTGACTCACATCACACAGCTAGTAAATGCTGGGGACAGGATTCAAACCAGACCTTCAAAGTCCTGAGTGATTTAAGGCACACTGCCGGCCCTTACGTAAGTTAGATTTGGATATTCCAGGAGCCATGTCTTTTAATGACTAAAATATCTACCATCTTTGAGTCTTTTTTTTCACTATTCTAGTTGATGGTGATGTTGAATCTTTTCAAACATTTAATGAAATACTGCTAGCGGTATATAGAGAAAAGATTGCTGTGCTGGGTATAAAAAGGCCTTATTAGTTCTCTCCTAACAAGCTGTGTAACAGTAACTCTGAGTGAAAGTCGACCTAAGTGATCTCAGAAGTCTTTTGAAGTTCTAAAATTCTGTGATTCTAAATAAAATGTCCTCATTGAGATCAGCAAATTGACTATGTTGTAATTTAATGTCTGTGCCTAGGAAAACCCTATACACAGGTGGTTGGTCATGTAATGGCAATAAAAAATTTACTTTAAAATCTTTAAGTACCTCCTAGCACTCTGGGAGGCCGAGGCGGATGGATCATTTGAGCTCAGGAGTTCAAGACCAGCCTGAGCAAGAGCAAGACCCCCGTCTCTACTAAAAAAAATAGAAATTAGCTGGACAACTAAAAATATATATGTAAAAAATTAACCGGGCATGGTGGCGCATGCCTGTAGTCCTGGCTACTTGGAAGGCTGAGGCAGGAGGATTGCTTGAGCCCAGGAGTTTGAGGTTGCTGTGAGCTAGGCTGACACCACAGCATTCTAGCCCCTGCAACAGAGTGAGACTCTGTTTCAAAAAAAAAAAAAATCTTTAAGTATCCAATTTTGCACTCCTTGAAATAAAACATATATATATATTTTTTAAGGATTTTTGTTTCCCTTAGACAATACAATACATTTGGCTGAAAATCTTACAGTTTTATAATTTCCAAAGGGTTAAAACCAAATGTCCTTATTTTTTCAACACAACTTAATAAAGTAGAGCACTAAAAAATTTCATCTAGAGCTCTTCATGGAGAAACTTACAAGTAGAGCATAAAAATTCCTTGAAGGTAGAATTCAGGTCTTATTCCTCTTTCTGCTCTTAAAATGCTTTACAAGTAGTCCACTTTCAATAACTGCTTGTTTGAATGAACCAAAGGAAAAAAGAAAGAAACACGTAGACATGCTTGGACTCTAGGGAGGGCAGGCAGCTGTGCCAGCTGCTCACAGCAGCATCCGAAAATCCAAAAGATCTCTTTGCTTCAGTCATACACGAAAAATAGAAGGAGGTGTGGAAGTGGGGAGCTTAGTGTTTGATGCCGTGCGTTCAGCTTTTGCAACGTTATTCAGTGATTCTCGAGAAGTATTTTGGCGTGTGAGAGACATCTCACTCTGCAAGAAACGCCATTTGAGGCAAGTGGGCCACAGCACCCGGAGTCCCCTGAGTCTGTAACGAGGCAGAAAGTGAGTACCTTTTGTTTAAGCATCAAAGGGGCTTATGTAGCAATGATGTTTTATCAGAATCACTTTCACTTTGTCATGTATTGGGGTATAAGATGAAAAGCAAATAAGTCCAGCACTGATATTCAACCAGAACACACCAGTACAGCTTTATCAGTTTTTAAATTTTGAAATAGTCCTGGCACCCTGTCCCCGCCAGGGCGGGCAGACACTCTGATCCTTTGGAGCCCATGCTGGACCAATTGCTACAAGCCTTTTGATTATTACCTCTATTTGTGTCGGCCTCTTTACATATTTAGGAAATTATTTCATATCTTCATGTCCATTGAACCTGAGCTTACTAGTCTTTACTAATTGTAATGAAATGTATAATTTTTTGTCGAAAATATGTATAGGTTCTTTGGGCATATATCCAACTTTAGAAAGGTTTATGCAAATCATATTTACCCAGTTAGAATAAAATACCAAAGCCTTCAGTTTTACTTTCCTTCTTTCTGCAAATTATATGTTAAAAGTATATGTTTGGTTGTTGCCAAAGCTGAAAAGTGAATCATCCTCCTCGTGATGATAAACTCTTTGTATTTCACACCAAAGAAGTATCTCTGTTCTGCTCTCTCCTCAGTCCTGTAGAGCCATTCATGTTCCTTTGCTGAGCTGTACAAGTAATACTGATGATGCTAGCGTTTACTATTTCCTAATTATTCTGTCTAAGCCAGTCTGTAAAAATGTGTTACAGTTACATTTTATAGATCTTCAAGGGCCACTGATTTGATTAACTGGCATTAATTACACTGTATTTTCCTCAATATCTATTGGTAGTGAGCATCAATTTTGGGATGGAAATATAAAATGCAGCATAGTAAAATGAGTAACACTTTTTCTTTAACAGTTTTAAAATGCATGCCCTAAATTTATAGTGTGAGCCTGGAATTAAGTAGTAGTGAGAAACTGCAAGCTGAAACTGTGATAGACACGGGATGCGGCTTCGACTGTGCTTGTACCATTTCTCTGTCCAGGTTAAGCTAGTAAAAAAGCAGAAAGAATGTGAGCACAGAATCAAGAAAACAAACTGTTGAATTGTGAAATCACGCCAGAGAAAAAGGACGCCGATTCAAGGAGTTTAAAGAGAGTCCTGTAAACTCTCCCATCAGCTGACATGCCAGTAATAAACCACCTCCTCCCCAAGTTCCTCCCTGGGCTGCCTGGCTGTTGGTGGCAGAAGCAGCAGGCCTGTCTCTGTGCCAGGTTCTTGACCTCTGTAGACCAATAGCCAGGCTTGACTTTCTCTCTCCCTCAGCTGACCAGGTTTCAACATTTCAGCTGGTCCCATGCCTGATTTCATGAAGGCACACTAGCACTTAATCAAATGGCCCCAACCAAGCCCTGTCACCCTGTATCGGAGTCTAAGGCAGTAAGAGGCAGGCTCTCCCAGTGTCGGGGCCACTCAGCACGGAGCCCGCTGGGGGAAGAAGGCCTTTCATCTCTAGGCTCAGACAACTGGTTTGGGGCCCTTTTAATAAGTACTTCCTTCTGCATTGTGAAAATATGAAATAATAACACCTTAGCCTAGCATAAGCCTAGCACCTTAGCATAACCAGCTGCCAAGGCTATAGAGATGCTTCTCACAGATAATGTAGTTATGCACTGCCCTTAAACCCCAAGCATTGCAAGTCCTAAAACATTCCTCCTGAAGAGTTTGTCGGTCCTCTAAAAAGGCAGCAAAGCACAAAGATCCAGAGATGCAGCTGAAGAAGCCTTGGGTTCAAATGTTGGTCCTGCCACTTACCAGAAGCTACTTAAACTCTTTATACCTCTCTTTTCTCACCTGTAAAATGGGATATGCAACATAAGGATGTGAGGATTAGATGAGTGCCTAGCAAAATGCCTGGCTCACAGTAAGCTTTCAATAAACAGCATCACTTTAAAAATGTAAAAGAATGAGGCCTGGATAGAGTTCATATTTATCAATGCACACATGTTTTGGTATGTGTGTGAATATCTCTGCATTGAAATCTTCTCCACAAAGCTAAAAGTATTTAGTCATCAGTTTTCTGCTGCTTCCTATTGCACAAACCATTTCCTGTTCCCAGGACTGCTGACACTAGGAAGTAAAAGGACAAACAAGCTGATGAAAAGGAGCCTCAGTCCCAGGCTGGCTGTGTCGTCAGCTGCAACAGGAATTGATCAAAAGCTGGTGGGGGGTCTCCATGCCCTCCAAGACCCAGTTTTCAGATGCCAGACAGTAGAAGCAGCGCTGTCGTGGTGGTACAAACATGGAAAAGAAGAGGCTGCCTCCCTCCTGCCCCTGCCCTAGAAACAACTGACCTGGCAGTTGGCAGAGGGAGCTTAGAAGACCACATCTTCTGCAAGGTCTAGGAGCCAGGTGGACAGACGCTGTCCTCAGGGACTCACAGGAGCTCACCATGGCACCTACGTAGATTCCGTTATGATGTTCCAGCACTGACAGCTGTGAGCTGACCCAGGGGCTAAAATCTGATGTCCAAGCAACTGTTGGGCTGCCTTATGCCAGTTCAAGGACTTTCTTCAATCCCTGCCCCATGGTTGCCACTGCTACAAGTACAGGAGCATGAAGGCACCCTAAGGGCATCCACCCTACCTGACCACGCAGCAAAACCATGCTTTCTTCTTGTCTCCCCAGACACTGGGTAAACAATAGCAACAAGCTTTAATCAGACACCATGGGAAAAAATAGCTCTTCTTTTGAGGAACTTAAAATCTGAGAGTAGAGAGACAAAATGTACATGCATTCACAAGTGGCTTCTACAGGTTGGTTTTATTAGATCCTGTGTGAAGCAACTGGACAACATTGTCTCCTGTAGGTCCTCTGGGCCTTCCCTGAAGTGAACTTCATCTCTCCAAGTGCATCCCCTGGAAGTCTCAGCTTCAGCAAGACTAGGTCTCTGGACTGTGACTTCCATATCCCATTGCCTGGCACCACGTCCCAGCCACTGGGTCACACATGTACCCTCCAGAAAATTTACCAATGGAGCCCAAACTTTCTCTCAATGGTTTTCAAGGTATCAAAGTAGTTTTCAACACATCATTTCAAAATGAAGGCCAGGGCGTATATAATTAAGTCAAAGTAGTTGAAAGGAAAAAAAGAAGCTTTCAAATAAACAGTTTTGAGACTCAGTTATGAGTCTGGCTGCACAGTGAATCACACACTC
Source organism: Cheirogaleus medius (assembly GCA_008086735.1). Classification (NCBI taxonomy): domain Eukaryota; kingdom Metazoa; phylum Chordata; class Mammalia; order Primates; family Cheirogaleidae; genus Cheirogaleus; species Cheirogaleus medius. Next base: position 103,758,789 of record VBSM01000361.1, on the reverse strand, counting down.
CATTGTAATACTAATCTTGAACAAAATTTACATTTGCATCATATGTTTTCTTGCTCACCAAGAGGGTGACATGTTACCAATAGATACCTGGGGATGTGATTCAGTCTGAACTATAATTGAATCCCTGACATTCATTATAAGGGACTTGGTAAGAGTTTTCCTCTTGAGATCTATTTTTGCAAAAGTGATTTATTGTAACTCAGTATGCAATGATTATGCACTAAGTAAGGGTAATGCTATAGACCACAGCCAAACACTTAAATGATCTGTTTTTACAGAGATTTCCCCAAAGCAAAATCTTTGTCACATCAATGAGCTGCCATTCACTGAGTAAGTGACACAAATATGAACTCAGCACAAAGCCCTCCCTCTTAGTGCTTAACTCCCCAGCCTCAAGTTCAGCAGCTCCTGCCTCTGTCTTCTCCCATTGTCTCTGTCCTTATCATGGCCTGGGGCCCTCACATCCGCCCCACAGCCTTTCCATGCAGCTCTCCAAGGGACCATGAGTTGCTCTAATCTTAAAACTTGCTGGTGTGATGTGATAGCTTTCTTATTTATAATACAATGTATGCATATTGACGCACACCCACTAACCTTGTCCTAAATGCCTATCATTGAACTTCCTGGGTGTAAGACTTTGCTAGCATCTTAACAGAGCTCTTTTAAAAAGTAGCTAGCATATAATTTATCACTGTTATTTACCCTTCATTTGACACTGTTCAGTAGTCTCAAATTTGTCTTTACAGCATTCATTAATGATGCCATTCTACTAAAGGAAGTAAAGGGGATTGCATGAGGAAGAAAGGGGCAAAAGGAAAAAGGTTCAAAAAGGCAAACAGCCCGCCCCCAAAATCTCCTTTGCTGAGAAGTGAACAAAAACAGTTTTGTTTTTTAGATTCTAAACATAAAAATACCACTTCTTGCCTGCTAGCTCAATAATTAGCTCATCTGTCCCTCAACCCCATAGTGTTTATGTGGCTCCAGTCCTCCTATAGATCCTAGAGTTCATGTTGGTTCCAGGTAGCTCATCCTTGGATTTGTCATTTATTTTTAATAGAAATTGAATGAAATTACTTCTCAACTTCACAAAACCAAAAATTGCTATCATTTACTATATCTTTTCCTTCTTTTAAGAGTCAAAAGGAGGCCCCAGGGCAAGGGAGAAAATCTTCCTGCTAATTAAACCTCACAGTTTGTCCTACCTGGACCTGATCTGCACAGCAACCAGAAGCTTCCATGGCCCAGCAATTTCAAACAAATAGTTCAGGAACCTGTGTTTACCCTTGGCGGTGATGAGCCTCAGGTCATTTCAGCTGTCACGCTGTCTCTGATCCCCAAATTCTTACAGGGGACCTTTGCAAAGTTTGTAGCCTCTCCTTCCTAACTTAACTTAAACTGTACTTGTGATAAAAATGTAATTACATGTCTTTTCCCCAATACTAACATGAATTTCTGCCTGACACAGATTCTCCTTGGGGCTGAGAGTTAAGTGCTGGAGGTCTCAAAAGAACTGTGTCCAGCCGCTCTGTCCGGTGGCCTCTCTGGCCAGCTGCCATCATCCCAGCCTCCTCCCACCTGCTTCCTCCCCTCCCCAGCAACCCCAGCACAGAGCACCTCACTTCTCCTTTCCAGCTACTCCCACGGTTTCTCCACCTGGCTCTCCTCCCAGGGCCCACTGCAGAGCTGGACCCAGCTTCCCCAGCCTCTCCTCATCCCTGCTACCTCCCAACAAACACAAATTAGACAAAGTACGAAGGAGTTTTAATTATAGAAAGGTCAAAGAGTTTTAAAAATTACTAACATGGGGAAAATTACAAGGTTGCCAGAGAATCTCAAAAAACTACCAACAGTGGTTCTCAGAGCCTGGGCTCATTCATGTTTCAATAGAGACCTGGGTCGACCACGTTGAACATTTCCCGAACATTCTTATTAATCTTTTGTGTAGTTAGAGGTCCTGCAGGCGCTTTCTGTGTGACCGGACTGTGCCTGGCTCCCGGGGTCCAGGCCCAATGCCTGCCCCTTTAACAAAGGAGTCCCTTTTCCTTTTGTCCCTCACAGGCCTCTCCCTTGGGCTTTAGGCTACTTGTTCTGACCTTCAGTTTTCCACCCTGGTCCATCAGAGAGAGCCCTTGGTTGAGGTCTCAGGGATCAGTCCTTACTACCCCTCCTCCACAAAGACCTCCACTCTGGGCCACGGTCTTCTGAGCGCCTACTGGACTTGTCTGCGCCTCTGGCACAGAGCAGGGTGCAGGCCTCTTTGTCACTGAGTTGAAATTGGCGCAGTGAGGAAATGCAGCATGATGGTGGAAAGTTCTGTCTCTGCTGTGTGGCACAGGGCGGGCAGCTTAACCTCAGCAATCCTCAGTTTTCCTCAGCTGCAAAATGGGGATACTAATAATACCACTTTATCATGTTACTGTGGGGATGAAGTAAGGCAATGATTATATGGCCCTTAGCATATGCCTGGAACATAGCAATTATTCAATAAATATTGGCTATTATAACTCTTATTAACATCTAGTTGCTACTTTTGACTGCCGCCTCTTGTCATGCACAACGTGGGGCATTCGGGACACAAAGGTGAGTAACTGTTTCTGCCTTCAAGAAATCTGCAGGGTGGTAAAGTGTGCCAATACGAAAAATTACAAAGCAATTAACAGTCTTTTAACGAGAATATGCTCAGGGTCCTTTAGGAATGTTGAACAAGAAGAAACTAACTCCACCTGAGGACAGGAATAGGGGAACATTGTGCAGAGAAGAATCCTCAAGGAGTTGATGTGAGCTGAACAGGAAGGGACCAGAAAGGAGTGGTGTGGGAGTGAAAGACGGAAAGGCTACTTCCCTACTAGGGAAGACCCAGCGAGCAGTCGGTGCTGAAGCTGGGCCTGCCCGCGCTGACACTTGGCTGGTTCAACAATTGCTCTGATTTAGCCAGTGGATCCAGTCTCCTTAGTGGCCATGTGGATTCAGTGGGAAAAAGCATTCTGGCACCCGCTTCTGTAGACATGTCTCAACTTCAAAGCTCTACTTCCAGATGAGCCTTACTTCAAGATGCTGTGCTTAACCCAAGAGACGTATCATTCATAATAATATGGCTGCCACTGATTGTTTGCTGTGTGCCTGGTGATCCCTGGGCCTTTACAAACATCATCTCATTCAGTCTCCCCAAAAGTGACCCTGTATGGTCATTTGACTTGTGTCAAATCCTGGCTCCCGCAATTTCTAGTTTTGCGACCTTGGGCAAGTCGAGCAGTCTCACTGTGCCTCGAATTTATCTTCCAGGGGAGATGCTCGTCCCACCTCACAGGTAGATGACGGGACGCCATAGAGCAGTCGCTGGTACACAGTGGGAACTCAATAGTGGCTGTCATTCTGCCGCTCCAGTGCCTCTAGGTTCCCACCCGTTCGTGGAATAGTGCTGACTGCTGAGGCAGAGACGGATAGTGGCTCGCCAGAATTCACGTCCTCTTCTTCCTGGGCACGTAGCTAATCTACATTCCCACCTCCCTTGAAGTTAGGTATGACCGTGCGCCTGAGTTCCAGCCCGTAGAACCTGAGCTGAGGCACTGTGCACCCATTCCAGGCCTGGTCCATGAAGTCCGGCCCCTGCCCTCCACTGTCATCATCTCATTCAGGCCAGCTGAAAGGGAGCCAGGTTGAAGACAGGGGTCCCAGCATGACTCCATGGAGAAGGGTCATCCTTCCAGGCTTCCCACTGCACACTTCCGTTGCCTACATAAGAAGTGAGCTTTCATGCATTTGGCTGGCAGCCCGGCAGCCCTTACCGACAGAGCTAATGCACACTGAGCTCAATACAGGGGCAACCTTGCAGAACAATGTGGGGGATCCAGTTGTTGTCTACCAGCATATTCCCCTTCCTCCTCCTCCTCTCCATAAGAAAACTTGTCTTGTTTTGTGTGAAATCTACAGTATGATTTGGTGTGGAAAATCTGCAGACAGTCCACACACGGCTCAGGCTCCACATCCTTGGTCACGGTGACTTGTTCCAGGGTAGCCACCTGACCCAAGGCCGGCCAATCAGTCATCGCTACAGCTCATGCTGAAGCGTTAAGGAGAAAAAAGGGATCTCTCCTTTTTGGTGGGATTGCTGGCTGTACAGGATGAAGATATTTTAAGGATCCTATTGGTCATGAAAAGAGTTTGCCAAAGAAAGACGTTAACACTGAGAAAAGCAAAACGGATCTGTAAGAATATTTCTTTATGACATCGTTTGAACTCCCGCATCCATTAATGTTTGATTCACATTTTCCAATTACCTTGGCCAATAAATCTCCTTTTTGTTTAAGCTGATTAAAGCTAGTTTTCCCAGTACTTGGAACTGCAAATTACCAATTTACCAGGTTTGCCCATTGCTCTCGGTTCCCTTGGGCCTCTGACTCAGACAAACTCCCTCCTCCCCCAACGCCTGCCCTGAGAGCCATCTTGATAATCCCATCCTCACATTACATAACATATTAAAATTCCTTAAATAATAAGTGACAGTAACAGGCATGACTTCCAGGGAAAAAGAGTTAGTCGCGCTCACATGTGGTGTTACCAATAATGCTCATTCTTAGGGAGGTAGCCTTGTTATATGCACTCAACAAAAACAAAATCCTATTATAACCAACACTTTAGAACTACCCATTTTTATTTATTGCACTGAACCTTTGTCTTATTAAAGATTTCTTAGAGTAAGTGATGGATTTGGAGGGTTTGGAAATTTTTGCGAATTTCCCTCACCTATTATTTCCTTGTAATAGAATTTGGTTAACAATACTTCTACATGTTTTTCATTTAAAGAGACATAGTTGCAACTCCAGAGGTTTGCAAAATGAGAAATAACAATATAAATTAATTTTGACCATTAGTTGGACACACTGTTCTCCCAGCCTTCCCTTTCGTCTTTTGATCAAATTCAGTGTGTCCCCAAATATGTAATGGGATAGTCCTGTAAAATATGTAATCTACTTGCTTTATTTCAAACACTGTAAGGTATTACAAGGCTTTTGTTTTTGAATTTTATTTCGAATTTTACTGTGAAATTCTTGTATAAACCAATCCCTTATCAAAATAGAAAATTTCAAAAGCCGCTTAACTTGTTGCTATCATTTCCTTTCATTCTGGTGAAAACCACCCTGGCCATTTGAGGTCCAGGTTTTCTTTCTCATATGCATTTCCAGGCTTTGAGTTCATTATTCCAGTGAAACCACACTTAGGAAAAAAGACTTTGATAGCCTCATCTCATCTCTTGAATGTTACCTTCCTTCACTCCCCCTTGCCCCGCACACGCCAGCTCCTCCAACATCAAATGCCAGGAGTCCTGACTCCTGGAGAGAATTTAAGAATGGAGTTTTCAAACCTTTGCTCATGCTGGGGGCAGGGGAGAATTGGGAGTTCTTGTTTAATATGTACAGAAATTCTGTTGGGGATGATGAAAAGGTTCTGGAAATAGATAGTTGGTGATGCTTACACAATATTGTGAGTGCAGTCAAATGGCACTGAATTGTACACTTAAAAATAGTCAAAATGGTCATTTTTTATGTCTTTTGTCACAATAAAGAAAAATCTTGCTCATGCTTTCTGTCCTGTATATTGTATAAATTACTAAATATAGATGCCTCACTCATATGGATAGCAGCAACTAAGAAGAATGAAGAAGTTAGTTCCTTTAAAAAGTGCTCTATGGAACAAAAAGCACACTCATCTTTTGCCAACTCTCTTTGGAAACTGGCTCTGTTCGCGCATGCGCAGCAAGAGACCAGGCAGCGCGAGGGTGTCAACGGGAACGAGCCGAACGACCCCCTGGAGCCCACCGGGTTTGCGTTTGAGTTTCCACCAGCTTTTCATCCTTTGTCCGCTGTCCTGGTGCGGACATGCAGGTGAACCCAGACCAGCTCCACACCAAATACCCTTTTTCCACTCTGGCTTGGAAGGCAGAAGGCACCTCTAAAAATGCATGAGGCTGTCCCCCAGGTTCCTGGCCGCTCCCGTAGGGTGTGGCGGGATCACGTTTCCGGATGCGCCTGCGCTGCCCACGCGGAGGCCGGCCGGAGCTCGCGCGCACTCGCACTCACGCGCGCACTCCCACGGTCACTCCCACGTGCACTCACGCAGCGCGCTGCGGGCCCGACGTGGGCACTCAGCAGACAGTTCCCATGCCCGGGGAGGAAGGAGAGCGGGGAGGAAGGGAGATGAAAGATCTGTTGCCAGGGAGAAATAAATGGTACAGCTCGACACAAAAGAAGGAACAAAGTTTCATCTTTGCTTTCTGGAGTTGCCAGTGTAACCGTTGTTTCGAGTCAGTCCGAATGTGAAATGAGGCATGGTCACTGCAAAGGAGGGCAGGCTAGCTGGGCTCTTCCCAGCGGTGAAAAGAATTAAGAACAGTATTGGAAAAAATAGTTTATTTGAAAACAAAGAACTAATCAACATATTCTTTTAAGCAGTGTTTTATACATGTTCCTTTGATATAGATTATTTGGGAATGGACCCCCAAAAGGGTGCCTGGGGTTTTTATTGTACTGCCCATTTACGGTGTCTTTTTTCCTGCCTTTTCCATGGCTTTTAGATACTGTTTTCGTTAGGCTAGCTAAATTCCACTTTAAAGTGAATTCACCCTAAATGTGTTTGCATGAAATTATACCTAGTTATGGCTTAGAGTGTAAATCATCTTTAATTACAGGTAATCTTTATGGTATTTTAACAGATAGGATAATATATTAGCACACTGGAACTGAGGTGCAGACATATTAATGGCCTTAATATCACACTGCCAGAAAGTCATCTTTGCAACCTTTAATCATCTCCTCAGCCTGCCCTTCCCTTCTGCTCTCAAGTGAGCCCAGGGAGCCCCAGCAGCCGGTCCTGCTAGGGAAGCGCCCAGGGAACTCTGTCATTATCTTTCCTATATGTGCGTCAGGAAACTAGGCTGAAAAGTGTACTTCATCTCTTCATATACAAAAAGATTAAGATTTTATTTGTTATTTTTTTAAAAATCATTCCGGGTTCAAGAAATAACCAGGCTGGCTCCTATCATCTGTCTTCACAGGGTGCAAAAGATGTTGGGAACGCCTACCTCAGGCCCCACGGCCTCCCAGACTGCTTCTCTAGCTGAAGGGAGGCACGGCAGACAGTAAATCTCCAACTTATGTTAAGCACACAGAAGGCTTCCCTATACATTTTAGTGACAAACTGAAAATCAGCTGTTGATAATATTTCTTGCACATTAGAGTAAAATGCAGAACCTACACTCCTAGTTTCCAGCCCCTGCCCCCCAAAATCTGGTTACTTGATTCTTAGTTATTCCAGAAGTCCAGATAATATACTTATGTAATTGTTGTTATAATCTAAGTATTACATATTCTTAGCTTATAACCAGGGAGTCTTTAAATCTGTTTCATCAATAAAAACAAAGATGAAAAGTTCACACAAAAATTTTTAACAGTCTTTAATCTACTGACAGGGAATTGTACTCACTCAGCATTATTTCCTAGTCATTTATTACTTACTTGTCTGAATGAATAGGTACTTGGCTAGATATAAGTTTAAAGAAGACTATATCTAGGTTTTTAAAAGAAAAATTTAGTGAAAGTGTTCAAAAACTGTCCCAGATTCCCCCGGGGGAGGGCGGAATGCATTGCTTGGAAGCTATTTCAGAAAGGCATTTTGTAGAAAACTCTGGAAATCAATATGAGCATTCAGTAAACTTTGTTAAGTGAATGTTGCATGGCTCTGGTCAAATAAGTTATTAATAAATGTATACATACATTTAGTCATTTATGCATAAATAAATATATATACATAAGCAGAACTATTACCTCTGTTGATGTGATGTTGCTAAAGCTTCTCCATGCCCCACACTTCAAGCTGCTGGAGGGTCTGCTGGAGGCATCTGTTGCCTGGTGTGAAGGAACCACCCCACACTCATCCTCAGATCATACCGAGACTCAGAAAACGGTAGAACTGACCTTTTAATTGGCTCCATGATCTACATGGAGTAAGTTGAGGGTCTCCAAGAAAGATTCCTTTTGACTAAAAATATGGTCCTCACCAATGGTCTTTACTTCTTAAAATTTCTATTAGTTATAAGCCTTTAACAAATATGTATATTTTGTGGGAGGATGTCATTATCAATTGTTAACCCCTAATTGAAATTAATATGTTAGAATAACCTGAGCGGGGGAAAAAGGAAGGAGGGACTGTATTTTAAAACACAGAATACACAAGGGGAGGAAAAGTCAAGCACTTGCACTAGAATGGGGTTCCCTGAAAGCCGAGATATAGCTTTGGCGGCATCCGGGATGAGCACACGAGAGAGATGGCCGGCAGGGCAGAGGGGACTGAGGACAGACTCTGAACAGCACAGAATTTTGTCCAGGAAAGTGAAATCAACACAAAAATGATTTTTTTAACCTGTAAAATTGAAAAGTATGTTTCGTTTATATTATTTACCTTTAACAAGGTGAGGAAATAGACATTATCATATACCGATGACACTATAAATGATAGAAGATTTTTGCAAGGCAATTTGGTAATAGATATCAAAAGATTTAGGACTGTGCATGCCTTTGGGCTATAATTTCACTTCTGGGAATTTATTTTGTATTAGTAATCATGAATGGACAAAGATATAGCAATATTATTATTTCAAATGGAAAACATTTAGAAGAATAAATTTTTATTTTATTATTTACCATTACTTATTTTATTTTATTATTTTTTGCTTCGCTATAACTGCAATAATTAACTTGAATTAATTATGTGATAAGAAGTCATCAATAAAATTTGTTAAGAAAAAAATTTGTCCATAGTCAGTGAGGTACTTCGGCATCTATTGATTGAGAGTGTCCCTTCAAGGAACTTCATGGAAACTACTGCACAGAAATGCTTAGGTACAAGGACGTAGGAAAAACCTGTGTGCAAATACTCTCAAGACAGGAACTCTTCTAACATCAGAACGAAACATTAAAAATTTCAGTGAAATTGTTATGCTTTGAGTAATGTTTTGAAATTTTTAGTAAATTCAAATATATATTTCTGAAACTAGTATATAAATGATTTCTCATTCACTTTTTAAAATACAACTAAATGCACACAAAATATAGGCAACACATAGCATTCACACTCTCTAAATTCGGAGACCTCCTCTTTTATCTAACCTCTCTTTCATCCATGGAGTATCATGCAAATAGAAAAACTTTGCAAAACATCATCTTTTCTCCAACCAGAACCTATTCAAATTTGTATTAAAACATCAGGGAATAAATGTAAATATCTTTATGAAGTCTTAAATCAACTGAAATAATAAAAATGACAGTTTTGCATGGTCTCTTTTCTCACAAAGGTTTATCTCATGACATGATCTTTGTTTCTCAAACATTTTCAAATATTTAATGCCTGAAACCTTCACCCAACTCATTACAAAGTTTAAAAATCCTGCCTATTTCAGAATGTTTACACGTCATTCTCAAACATGGTAGGAACTGGCAGACCAGCCTCCAGCTGTTTCCATGGAGACACTGGGAGTGGCTATTACACATTGTGATATTTCTCCCTCCTAAAATTGTTATTGCCCTAGACTGAGAGGAACGTTTCACAGCTGAGCCCAAATCTGAATTGAATTTAAAAGTTTACTGGGTAATTGCCAAATTTAAAACTACCCTGACCTGTCTTCCTCTGTTCTCTGACAGCGTGTACACGTACAAACTTGTCTGAAAAGAATTGGTTTGTAAACAAGGGAGAAACTATCCAAGAAGTAGTCCCATAATGAAATAATCATTTTATTTTGTCCATACCAACAAACAACCAGTCAATTCAGTGGGGAAAATCAAAAGCAAACATTGTCTTTTAAAATTTTTTTATGAGTTGACTTAATTGCATGGTTTATTTTGGTTAATCATTGAATTACCTGCATAGTTGGACTTAAATCTGAATTCTCATAACCTAAGGAAGAATTCCCATTCAGTAATGTTTTAAGTCGTTATCACTTTGCTGTAATCAATATTTAATAATATTGTTAAATGCAACTAAATACTGAGTCATAAACACTTCGAGTGGGAAATCCCCACAGAATTCGTTCTAGCCAGTGGCTATGGAAGAGCCCTGGGTGTCTGTGTTCCTTTCCCGGAGCCCTGCAATCTCAGCAAGTCCACCTTTAACTGTTTTGTTTGTTGAACTTCCTAAAACGACAGCAAGAAAATTGCAACTTGACAACTCCTGATCCAATCTCACCTTTTACTCAGTTCACCCCTGTACAGTATTGCACAAAGAAATGAAAACCAGATCAGATCAAATATAGAGCCTACCAACCTTGGCTATTTGCCTTCAAGGAGTATTTATGTTTTTTAAAAAGTTGCTATAATTGAGCTTTGTTGCAGCCTTCCTTCCACCATTGAATCTCCCAGTAAACAACTGAGCACCAGTTCTTGGCTTTTCTTGATTATTAAAAACTGATTGATATAAGGGAGAAAATGAGAACAGAACTTACATAACCCTCAATTTTGAGCATAATTCATCTATAAAATCATTCCGTTTTTCTAAACTATGTGAATGAAATTTGTTTGCATAAATGTAATTCCACCAAAGTCTTCTAAACTGTGAACTAATTACATGATCTAATTTTGGAGCTTTCCCAAAGTTAATCTCTGAATTAGTTATCTTTTGCTTTCTTTTATGTGGCATCTTGCTTTTTCACATTTCATTAGGTATCAAAACCAAGAGAGAAAAATTGCAAGCTATTTATACTTTATACCAAGTTTCAAGATAATGGGAAAATATTTTATACCAGTTAGAACTAACTACAGAACAGTTAGGTGATTTCTATACCAGTATTTGGGTAAGATATAAAAGAACAAATAATTATGGGCAGCATTATCTTAAAACACCTTAAAAAATAATCCTATGTGGACAGTGATTTCACTAAACTTGATTTTCATTTTTAATTGAAATGAACATCTATGTGTATGTTTCAATGTGTATTTGTATGTATGCACAGATGTAGAATGAGATGTGGTTAGAAGGAGCATTGGGTATTGTATCGTAAGACAGGGGTTCAAGCTCTGTTCCTCCATTTGCTGACTGACAGTGGGGAAGTCACCTAACGTCTCTGAACCTTAGTTTTCTGGTCTAAAATTAGAACTAACAGTGCTTGTTCAACATATTTTGAGGGCTTATCATAAAAATCAACAGAGATAGTGTATGCCAAACTTTATTAATTACATGTCTAGGGTCCTAATAACATGTACTGATGAATAATGTAATTATACCAATAATTCAATATAGGCTATAGGGCAACTTATTCAAGTTTACTGAGCCTATATTTCTTCATATATGAAATATATAATGACTCATGGGGATAGAAGTGATATTGTAGTGTAACCTTGAGGATAGCTATTGAAAGGGTGTGAAATCTGTTTGGGGGTGGAGAAAGATTTCTCACACAGAGTTTAGGATATCGAGAAGTAGAAGTTTCTTTACTTTCTCAATGAAAGAGAGAGACAGAGAGAAGATGGACTATGGCACGGCACTGAAGAAAAGGTAGAAGGTAGTGCCAGCCCCTGATGAAAAGCAGCTTAATGTTTAAAAAGGGTAAAAATGGCTATTTTTTCCCTCTACTTCAGCAGACTGATAACAGAAGAAGCAGCGAAGCTGTTGCAGGTATTCTTTATTTTTTTCTTTTCTCTGTGAGGCAAACTTATCTGAGTTTTTGGAATCTAGTCCTAAGAGGAATTGAGGCAGAGAGTTCTCACCCCTACTGTTCATTTAGGGCTCTTTGAGGCTATGAAACAAACTCAGAGATAATGAGTTAGGCCACAGGTGTTTAATTAAACAAAACAAAGGAGGTAGTTATGTTGTGAGTTTATTTCTCGCACTTTCTGTCAGATAGCTTATTTTCCTCTGTTACACAGTTTATTAGTAAGACCACCTGTCAAATATCTTACTACCATTTTTTTTTAAGTAACATAAACTCAGCTTGAAATAGGTTAAGCAAAAAAAAAAAAAAAAAGTATTTATTGAAAGTCTCAAGTAACCATGGAAAGGGCAAGGAAGCAACTGAGCCTTAAAAACCACTGGAACCAGAAGCTTGAATGCTAACAAGACCTGCACTTTTCTCTTTTCCGTGTGTGTTGTTTTTGTTCTCTCAGAACTTCTGGCACATGGCTGCACACACAGCTACCAGCTACTCCTGTCCTGGCACCTCTCGACTTTGCTACAAGAAAATGACAAAAAGAAACCTTGGCTAAAGTTGCCCACCTCCTCGCCCTAAGCCTGAGGCCAGAAACGTCCCAGGAAAAGACTCTAGTTGGCTGAGCTCAGGTCAGAAGCCCTGGATGGGTGCACATCATGGATAAGCACCATTCGAACCAGGTGGTTAGAGTGAGAGAGAAGCAGTTTTTCCAAAGAAGAGAGGTGGTGTCCTCAAAAAAGAGTTAGGATCCTAGGCGGTCAAAGCAATCGATGCTAACACCGAAGAGCAGATAGTTGAGCCAAACTCTGGGCTTCTTTCTGCCACTCTCTAGTGAGGGTGTCCTTAGGCCAACTGATTAAGCTCTGCTGGAAAAACAAAACCTTCCCCTGCTTTATATGGTGGATGCAAGGAACAAAGTACAGAATAGATTTAAATGTGCCTTAAAAAGTTCAAATTATTCTAATTTAAAATCTTACTGAAGTTACAGAAGCAAGGATTAAGACCACTCTCTAGTTCTGTTTTGTTAGAAAACAGCACTATTCCAGAGCTTTTTCTATAGTTAAGTTTGTATTCACCACCTGCTCGGTGATCCCCAACCATTTTGGCACCAGGGACCAGTTTCACAGAAGACAGTTTTTCTGCAGCCTGGGGGTTGGGTACCGCAGTGTCAAAATCACGCGTGACATTTACTTGGGGCGATCCCTGAAATTTTTTCAATTAGAAAAATGTAAATTACAAAATACATTATTTATAATGTACACATCGTCAACTATATCTTAGAATAAATATCACCTAAAGAAACCACAGAAGAATAACAGCACAAATATAGATTCTTTGATACTACACTAGTTTAAATATTCTGCTTAATCCCTTTCAGGTTTATTTGCAGAGTTTTCCATTCTTAAAACAATTTTCTCTGGGGTTACTCTTTTCTACTATGGAACCTGTGTCTGTCTGGCAATAGCTGCGCCCACCGCATGGAGTCATCTGTGGCCCTGTGACAGGGGACTCGTGTCCCACACGGCTCTGCCCTGGCTCCCGTGGGCACCGCCCGCCTGGAATGTTCCTTCACCTTCCTCTCCCTGCCCATGCAGGGCCATCGTACCCTTCGGGACCAGCTGGAACCCACTGCGGTAGGACATGGATCCCCTCCGAGGAGTCCTTCTTTATTTTGTGTGAACATGTGATCCGACCGTATCCCTTGGCGCTTCTCGGGCACAGCTTTGAGCGTCTTCTCAAGTTGCTACGCTGGACGTTTTGTCTCTCCAGAGGATTAAGCCCTGAGTGGGTGCCAGTTTCTCTGCAGGAGGAGTGGGCAGGGACCTTCCCTGCTGCCAGAAGAAAAGCATTCGGCATACCGTCGTAAAAGTGGGACGCATGGCAGACAAACCTTGGCAACTTTATTCCTCTTCCCCATTCCCCTCTGAGTCCCGGACCTGACAGGGAGTTCGGGTGGAGGAACTGCAGTACACTTGCCCTGGCCCTTGTCGCTCTGGAGCCGGGGTGTGGGGCCGTGATGGGATGAGCACTTCCCGCCCGTGGTTGCAATGGGAGAACTAGGGGATAAATGCTGGAAATAATATCCCGGGGTGAGGGCCAAGGTCATGGCCAGCGAAGGAGTCCAAACCATGTCATAAATTAAAGTAACTCTCGGAAAACTGGGAGCTGAGTTACGGAGCCAAAGCGAGTGGCGCTGAGCCACAGAGCCAAGAGCGACCAGAGGGAACGAGTGCCACAGGCCACGCTGCCCAAGGTCGCTAGGTGTTTCCACTGCCAGGCTGTCGGGCTGTTTGGGGGGCTGGGCCCCCTGGGGCCAGGAGCGGGCCAGGCCTCTCAGAGCCACAGGCAGGACTTCATCGTTCCTGCACTAGATCAGTCCACAGCCCCCAGGGATCCCCCAAGTTAATTCCGATCTCTAATTCAAAGCTCCTCACAGACGGGCAGGAAATTCTACTCTTTAGTTATCCTAATCCCAAACAAGTCATGATACACGCAGAGCCAATTTCAGGTTTAATCGTGTTACCTTTATCATCCAAATAGAAATCAATCCCCGTTTTGGCGTAGCCCTGCGGAACATCCAGAGTGCTTTAATGCAGAGAAAAGCCCCAGCACTTAAAGTGCTAACATCATATAGTAAAAACGAATTTATGATTGCTTGCTTGCTCTAGGCATGTGTGGTGGGGGATGGATGGGAGGCTGTTCTGTGACAGTTTCCGGACTTTAATGATCCAGCACTTCCTCCTCTTCCCTCCTCTTCCTGTTGGGACATTTTCGTACATGCCACAAGCCATAAGATTCCAAAGGAAACTCGAGCACTTAATGATTGTCTAAATCAGAGTCATTCCCAAGGCTAGCCTTTCTGTTACAAATTCAATCACAGTATGACCTTTAGCCATATACCTGGAAAAAAAATGAAATATTTCAAAACTCAAGTATAATTCCAATCACTTCTACAATGTCATTGATCTGTAACTACATGCTTGGCTTATACAAAGGCAGCGTGATATTCATGCCTGCTACTTGGACACTAAAAACTGTTTAATCCTTTAAAAAAATTTCTGACAATCATTGAACACATGGCTATCAAAAGTTTGCATACACTAGTATGATTGAGTTATTCTTCCTATATTATTTTGCTTAGAGATGCCACAAGTTCAGAGGGAAAATGTCCTCCCTGTTCTCTTTTCTCCTTTCTCTGCTAGAGAAGGAGGGGTAAGGAGAGTGAGAGAGCCCCCTGCCCCTCACTGGCCTCAACCACGTAATTGGACAGAGACTCAGGAGATGTCAGGAGATGAAAAAGATCCAGGCGGCCCATGAATAATCCAGAGCCGGCTGCAATTTTCATTCTCTGTGCTTTCTAATGGGAATATAAAAAAAGTTTTGGACTCTGAAGGAGAAGAAAACAAGAAAAAGTCGTTTTAAAAAAAAAATGAGTTCTTTATTCACAATCTCATCAAGTAAAATTTATCACTTTTATAAAACCTTTTATTTTCTGGTAGGAAAGTTCAAACCTGGTTGAGAATTATATTCTCTTCTTTGAACCTAAGGATTTATATGTGCTATTTCTCTTAACATCAATTCCCTTTGTATCAAAATTTGAGTGTGTCACTAAAAATGGTGGAAGCACAAGATTCTCTTCTATCCAGTTACCAGAAAAAAAGGAGTGACTAGCATGTGTCTCCTTTTGGGTGATAACCTGTACTCTAGAGATAAAATAACCTAAAGGGGAAAAGCAGCCTCTCTTCCAGGCTGTGGTTTTAGGGAGAAAACGTGAGAGATGAGGAGGTGACAGATCACGCATTTCAACAAATGAAACAAGAGGAGGTGCGTGGTACCCAGGCCCACGGCCACTGCCCGGGGTGACGTGGTTAACAAGTGGTCCCAGAGTGCCTTCCCAGGGTACACGTTCGTGTTTTGCATGAACACTCACTCTGGTATCCAGAGGTGAGGAAGACTGATTTGCCTTACAGATGACAAAGAGTTTCTTGTAATTTTCTTTTGTGAGATAAACCAGCTGCCAAAACGCTAGGCGGTGAAGGAGATTTGTTTAAACACTGAGAACACTGTGTTTGGTGATTAGAGACCTGAATTTTAGTCCTCGTTTTGCCACTAAATAGCTGTGTGACTTTGGACAAATCACTCCTTCTCCCTGGGTTTTATTTTCCTTATCTTTATAAGAGGTGAATTCAAGTATGTTTTCTCTAAAATCTCCTCGAGCTCCAAGATTCTGTAAATCTAGCAACCAAGCCCAGCAAGAATGTTGTGAAGATTATTATGTAAGCAACTAATTCTCCAATGTGAATTAAAGAATGGATTCCTATGGCACTCTAAGCATGACTTTAGAATCATTTTATCAAATCACCACTAGGAACATCATGAGACAGAGCCTTAATAACAAACCGATGAATTCCACGCAGCAGGGGAACTATCCTACCATGTGAACACACTAGCAACTAGAGAACTGGTTTTTATCTAATTAATAAGGAGAGCACCAGTTTGTTGAGCACCTGCTGTGCCAGATGTTGTGTTCAATCCTTTACATCCATTTCCTCAGTTAATCTTTGCAACAAGCCTGTGAAGTTATTAGTATACCCATTTCACAGATGAGGAAAGCAAGTCTCAACAAGAGGAAATGTACCCATGTCATTCACCTCAGACTCAAAGCCGCGTTGCTCTGACTGCATATTGATATTCTTGAGCATTGTCCTCTTTTTCATGGGCATCTCCCTAAAGTGCCTTTTCAGACATCTGTTTCTAATCAGCCCCCGCCTGCGAAGTTTTAACACTACAGATGCACCGTATATCTTTTTATACACGATATGTGTACCTGTGCTTTATACATAAAAAATTGATTTTTCTGTTTTTTTTTTTGCTCCCTAAGAACCAATTTTCATCATCCTAAGGGAGGAGGGGGCAATGTCTTCCTGGTTGAGAATGTACTAGAATTGATTCACTTTTCTCAACAATGAAGGAGGCAAAGCGGGAAAGGCCTGGGCGGGCCCCAGCCAGGCAGGCTGCAGTTTCAGCCCTGGCTCTGCCTAAGTAAGCAAATCACTCATGTCTTTAAGCCTCTGTTTTGCTCATCTGTAAAATTGGGATAAAAATATTCTCTCCCGCCTTGGGTGGTTGCGAGGATTACATGAGGTCATGAATATTCATTGAGAGCTTGTGGAATGCAGTAGGTGATCTCTAAATGCTGGCTAATTAACACAGAAACATCCGGGTAATGCAGCCAATCTGGAAACCTTTTGTTTCCTGGAGGTCGCCATTTTGAGTTCTTTGACTTCAGGAGAGGGGCCTCACGGTGTCCGGGAACAGCTGCTTCTTCACGTGAAGGTTCTTAAGAAATTACTATTCAAAAGATGCAGGCCATCCTCCTCTAGCCCAAGTCAAATCTTCCAAACACTTAGGAAGGCCCTTCAGAGCTGATTAGACCGAACTCACAGGCAGCATTTGCCTAGTATAAAATATGCACAGCAACACTATCTTAATTAGATGTACATGTCTCCGAAGATATAAATAAATGCTTCCTTTTTGATACGTCTGATTTAATAGCCTAATAACAGGGGAATGTTGCTGAAATATAATTCAGGGAGTGAGGGAGAAATTAATAAACTCAAATATTTAAAGCTCAACAGCAATTAACAACCCATTTAAAGCAAATTTCTGAATTTTAATTTCATTTATCCTCATCCAACCAGGACTAAGCCTGGGGTTCATCATTATTCACTTTCACACCTAACAGGGTGCTTTGCCCTTTGCTTGGGAGGCACTCTCAAATTCCATTATGCGGGGGCAGCAGACCGTGGCCCAGCACCACCAGGGTGGAAATTCGAAAGTCCCACCTGAGTTGCCACAGGCACAATGCTTCCCATTTCCTTGTTTACTGTTTTTGCTTCTCTCACTTCACTGGAAACTTGGATTTTAATTTCCGTGTTGCCTGCTTAACTGCACACATATGGTCAAATGCAAAGCCGGGATACTTTTGTTTAGGGTCCCCAGGAATTAGAGAAGGTCCAGGTCGATGACCTCTGGTCAGCCGGGGCACGGCCTTGAGTCCTGACCTCCTTCCTGCTCACACCAAGGGGACGTGGACCTGAGACTCCAGGCACGTGTGCTTCGAAATCAGCCTGGAATGAGAGCACTCATTTTTAACAAATATTTCTTAACATTTTAATCATTTATCAAATTATAATTTGGCAGTAAAAATCACTTCATACAAAGATATTACATGTATTTAACAAATCAGTCTTCATTCATTCATTTGGTCTTCCCATTTCTCCTGGTAGCTTTGTAAGAATGCGTGACTTCAGTTTTCCCGGCTCAGGTTTATGTAGCTCACGGTAAGTATCTGGGAAACTATGCAACTTCGTCCTCTCTCCTAGAGATTTTAACGTTGAATTCGTTTCTTCACTCCAAGAATGAAGAACTCACTCAGGCCCCCAGGATGAGGAGTGGGTATGGGAGCTCGGCAGTGGGTATTTTCTCCATTTGCACCGTGTCCGATGGGGCGAAGGGGGAGCTGGGCTGTGGGACCAGGGGCCAGGGTTGTTAGCAAACGTGCTTTAGGGGAGGATCTCTACCAAAAGATGCTCCGCCTGATCTGGAGATGCCGGAAGGACACAGGGTTGCAGAGAGTCCAGGGAGCCACAGGTAGTTTCTTCAAACGATTTCTTACATATAAGCCTAGCAGGGAACAATTCAAAAGGAAGGGGCTGGAGGGTGAAGAGCAACACTTTAAGATCAAACAAAGACCCTTCGAGGTTAGCCTTCGGTGGAGAGGTTCACAGCAAGGAAGCCCTGGGTGTGGCCCCTGGTTGCAAGGGATACTCCTAGTAGGAAAGTCTCCATCGTTGTCCTGTCCCTCTTGTACAACTTAGTCACATCTAACAACCCCACGACCTTCTCTGAGAACCACCCTACTCCCCACCAGTGGGTCCCGTCAGCCACGTCTATACTACACGGCTCTGCCCATTTGCTCTCATCCTAGGGTCTCTCTCAATTCAATTCTCTCCAAGAATTTGGAGCTGGAATTTTGAGGTGCTAACTTTCTCCTGCTCACTTGAACTGAGGTGAAATCGGGAAGTTGGAAACGATGTGTCGTGGGTGGCCGTTGTCAGCTGTTTGACAGAAGCAAGGAAAGCTGAGCTGCAGAGAGAGGGAGAAACATCGCGAGCAGAGAAAAACCTTGGTAAGAGATGCAGTGACCGCCTGGGTTCTGAGGGCTCGTCAGCACCTGCTCTTGGTCCTTGTGAGGCTGGGCAGTGCTGTCAACTCGTAGGCACTATTTATCTAAAGAGTAAATTCCCCTCTGTGTTTTGCTGAAACTCACATGGGTCATGATAGTTGTGCCAAAAGCAAAAACAAATTTTAAATAGTCATAGTAACCAAGGAGAGCTAAGGACAATACTGGGCAACTCTAGAATGTTGCAAAAAGCAGTGGAACAAAGATGAGTTAAGTTCGTCAACAGAAGATGACCACATAGGGGGATTTCTCCTCTTAGAAGCTGCCGGGGAGGTAGGGCACAGGACATCCCTGCGTTGGGTGAGAGTGAGCACAGCGGTGGAGCAGCCTCGCGCGGCAAGGGCCCTGCGTGACACCTGGCGCAGAGCGTGCACCGGAGCCTGCACTCCCCACAGAGGCTCTAACAGAGATGCTGTCCCTTGCCTCTGCCAGCGTCTGGTGGCTGCAGGCATGCCTTGACCTGAGGCCACCTCACTCCAATCTCTGCCTCCACCTTCACATGAGCTTCTCCTCCCCTCTCAGTCTCTCCTCTGTGTGCCTCTTCTAAGGACACTGGCCATTGGGTTTAGGGCCCACCTGGGTATCCAGGATGATCTCATCTCAATACCTTTAGTTTTATGACAGCTGCAAAGGCACTCTTTCCACAAATAAGGTCACATTCACAAGCTCCCGGGCTTAGGAAATGGAATCTTTTGGGAGCCACCATTCAGCACACCCCCGACGGTAAATAGCAGGGAAGGAACCCTCACGGTGGAGCGTGGAACTCATATACCCTTCCTATTACATCATGCCTAATGTTTGCTAATTTTCTTTTAATTCAACTTTCTCTTGCTACGCAACGGCCAGTTTATTTCTAAGGGAAGATTTCGTGCCAGTCGATTGGGCTGCTCAGGGTAGAGAGGTGCCCCGATTTCTCAGTGGGTGTTTGAGCCAAAAGAATAAATTATCCCAAGGGATACCTCGATGATTTGTACGATAGGCTCCATTTGTCCCGTTTCAACACTTCAACTGGAGGCACGACGTTTCCTTAAGGAGAGGCAGGGTGGGCAAGGAAGAGGAGGAAGCCGAATGTGTCCACCAGGGCAGGGCAGGTCTGACATGGCTGCAGAGGCTGGTTTGGGACATGTGGTCAGGTGGGCAGGAGACAAGCCACTTGCCAGTGGACAGGGCTCGAAGGTAAATTAGTAGGTTATCATAAGCAGATAGGATGGAAATCCAGGAAAAGCGTATATTAAATTTTTCCTATTAGTTAAGCTGCTTTTTTTTTTTTTTTTTTTTTTGAGCAACCTTAAGTAGCAAAAAATGGAAATATGACAGCTACTGGGGCAGCCCGGAGAATTAACAGAGGAGCTGAACAATCCACTTCAGGAACCAACACAGAATCCAGGGCTAGATACAAACTGGATTCCGCCCCTGAGCTCTACCGTGCGCGGCCACTTTCACAACTCTGCGGTTAACTTTCGGCTGCTCCGTAATGTCCCGGCTCCTTCCCATTCCAGTTTCAATTCTGAAGAGAGTTTGATGGGCCCGGATGGCACGTGAGGACTGATGGGCCGTGGCCTACACGTGGCCACTGCGGGCACATCGTGGACCTGGAGAAGTCCCCCAGCTGGGGTCTGGGACGGCGATACACAGAGTTAGGAGGGCAGAAGGGGGCCAGAGGGCACAGGGCTTCGGCAGCCGGACGGGGACTGGGAACTGGGCTTCCGACTACAGGGACCAGAGATGGAGAAAGCGCTGGGATGGGCTGTAGGAGCCAAAGCAGAAGCAGGTGCGGAGGTGGGAGGAGACAGAGCTGCTCTTTGAACTCTTAAAAATTATTGAGGGACCCAAAGCCTCAGACATTTAAAAAATTTATTAATTCATTCATACATTTTAGAGACAGGGTCTCGCTATGTTGCCCAGGCTGGACTCGAACTCCTGGGCCAAAGTGATCCTCCCTCCTCAGCCTTCGGAGTAGCTGGGACTACAGGTGTGCTCCTGCGCTCAACCCTGAGACATTTTAAAGATGCAAGAACATACAGGCAGGCGGTCCATGAGTTGTCAGAGCCCAGACGTCACCACTTTCCAGGCAGCCTCTTTAGGGAGCCTCCAGGAGGCCACTGGCTCGTCCTGAGCGTGAGCGTGAGGAAGGTGAGTGACATCTTAGTGCTGTTATGAGAGCGCTTCGGCCCTGGAGACTGTCTGCAAGGGCCTTGCCCACGGTCACCGGCCCCCTCCTGGGGCGCTGCAGGCATGGTGGTTCAGAACCTGAGCTCCGGCGCAGGGCTGTCTGACCCTGGGCTCTGCCGCTGCCTTCACCTGGGAGGAGATCCCAGGTCTAGCGGCTGCGCGGGAGCCTGAGACTCGTGGTGGGACCGGTGCTGAGCTCCACACACTGCAACTGGGGTGCACGGGTCGGGGCTCTGCGGGCCTTGTTCTCAGGAGCTGCTGAAGCAACAGTCCGTGAAATGAGATGCGGTCTGGTGTCTTGGCAGAGATGATCATCAAAAAATATCTTTTTTATGGTATACATGACTTGTATTGCTGAGATACATCTCTCTCTGCATCAATCAATAAAAATGTGAAATCGGACCAATTTATGAATATTTCATATATAACAAATGCAAGTTTTTAATGATCAAAAGTCCATCAATATGCCTCCAGCCCCCGCAATCTCCCTCCCAGAGTCAGCCCAGCTGGGGCCCCAGAGCCAGGGGCAGGCTCTGCAATCCACCAGTGTCACCTTGAGCTAATTCTGGGCCAGCTCATCTGATCTTTGTCTGAAACATACCTTTGCCAAGGGATAGCCCAGGTTTTTGTTAGCAGCCATAGTCACAGTGGTAGTCATAGCAGTGGGGCCGGTGCCAGTGTCTTCTCCGTGTCCTGCAGGGCGTGTTCACTCCAACTGCTAACCCTCACCACATTTCTGGGAGCTATGCCTTATTATTCCCATTTTACAGGTGGGGAAACCGAGGCTCTGGGAATCTCATTCACAAGCTTGGCATCCTGGTGGCCTTGGGATTAGAATCTAAGGCAGTTTGACTCCAAACCCCAGTCACTGCCCTGCTTTTGGTTTCCAAATTTTTATTCTTAAGGGCGATTCTCAACAAGCGGCCGTTTAAAATCTGAATGTCCTCAGCGCGCCAGATGAACCGGGGTTACTGATGCCTTGCTGCAATTTGTGTCACTTCTTATCACTGCAACGAACATCAAATTCTGTCAAAATATGGAAAAAATCATTTTGATGTTGCATTTGCATATCCAAGGATTGGAGGATGGTTCGTATAATCAAATTATGTAGAGTTGTAAAAAGGGAGCATCATTTAAATAGCTTACAAAATTACTTTGAAGATGCACATTAAAATCTAAAGAACCCATCGCCTCCAAGATCTTTACCAAAAGTTAAATGCTAATTGATTGTGACAGCTTTGTCTTTATCACTGGCACCATTCTCCACTTCTACTCCGTCAGTGCCACAGCTCAGATATCACCCTGTCCTCTTCCTCTCCTAGCCACAGTCATTCCACGCTATCATAACAGATGGAATTTTATGCACGACTAGCTTTGCCCCCCACTCCCCATTGTTGATCAAAAGGAGCAGCCTGGAAAAAAAAAAACCTGGAATTGCTGAAATTCTGATTTCTTTCAGCAGTTTTATAGATTTTATAACTTATCTTTTATTGACTATGCAAGGTCCCTGGTCTCTAGCATCTGTTTGTTGCCTCTGGGAAGAAAGATAAATTCCCTTTTTCATGCCACCGAACCAAATTTAAGAGACAAACAAACAGGTCTCAGTACAAGGGGACAGCAGCACACCTCGTCCTCAGCCTGGCCGTCCTTTCCCCAGTCCCTACACGGACAGGGCGGGAGGAGGAGGAAGTGCCCTCCGGCCCGTGGGGTTTGCCAGCTTAGGGATGAAGGTGCCCGGGACTGGCTGAGCTGGCAGAGAGCGGCCCTGGGGACTGCTGGTCATGGGCACAAGCTTTGGGGACTTGGTATACATTAAAAAGAAAAACATCATTTACAATTTCTGAGACAAAGAATTGTGCCTGGTCACCGAGAGACATGATTATACATCACAGGTCTTCATTACAGTAATGGCCCTGGTACTCCAACTTCTTTAAAACCTCAGCTGTTCGATTCAGCCTCTTCAGCTCCATAACTGTTTATAAGATTAATAGACTCTGATGCATAATTGACTCTCCTACCAGGAGAAAAAAAGACAGTGAGTTTAACCGTAGCCCTGGCGAAAGTAACATTCCCATAATGAGACGGTGTCTGCCCCCGTCGACGGGGTCAGGGGTAGGGGACAGTCACTAGCTCTGCCAAGTCGGGGAGAGAAGGGGAGACGGATGGAGGGGCAGCCCGGGGGAAGACAGTCTTGGGAGTCCTTCCAGTCAGAGGCCTTGGTGGACACCGTGAAGGTTAGGCTCGTGGCAGAGCTGGGTGGGACCCGCTTCCAAGCAGGGAGCAAAGCAAGACTGAGCTGGGAAGAGGCAAGAAAGAGGGCCGGGGTCCCGGCCGCCCGAAGGGGGAGGAGCCAGAAGGTGAATCCACAGAGGGGGCTTGGGCGAGAGCTCCTGTTTTCCTTTCTGGGGTTGGGGGTCACAACGCGCCACCCCAGGGATGATATAGGAGCTAGTCAGAGGAGTGCAGGGCAGGGCGTCACCTGGGAGGTTGGAGGAAACGAAGGCGGTGGGTGGGCGCGGAGGAAGCGCCACAACACAGGGGAGGCTGGAGGCAGGGCCACTGGCCTGGACAGGTGACCGCCTGGGCAGGACAGGCCCAGGCTGGCCAGGGTGGGCGCCCTCACGGTTCCAGGCCTGCACCTGAGGTGGCCCCCCGCATGCTTAGGTGGCCACCTGTGTAGAGCAGTCACTCAGTGGAGCTGGTGGCTTGAATAAGGGAACAGCCGAAGCCAAAAGGTGGACCGGAGGCGGCGTGCTCCGGCCAGCTCCTCGCCCGTGCTCTCCCTCCAGGCCTGCCCCTCTCCTCGGGACCCAGGTCAGTATTCTGGAAAGAGATCACGTGTGTTAGACAGTCTTACAGGAAGAAAACCAAAAATCAAGAAACAGAAGAAGCAGAGCAACATAATGAGAGAAGATTGAATGGAGAGAGGGCCTCTTTTCTACCCCTGAGTGGTGAGAGACCCACGCTCTGCCGTTTGAGGGAAGAGAGTGTGGGTTAGTCTTGTGTTGTCATCAGATTTGTGTTCCTTCCTCCTGCCTTAAATAACTGTCTGTTGCTGGACATTCGCTCGTCTGCTTCTTCTCTGGCTCCTGGAGAACCCAGCGAGGACGGCAAAGATAGATCCTATCTCTGCCTGTTTTCCTTTCATCCGATGCCCCAGCGTGGAGAAGGCAGCGTGGCCACCGAGGCGCACCTTGGCCGGATGTGGACCTGGTGCCAAGGAATGAGGCCACATCGTGGACGTCTCAACTTCAGAGTCAGACGTCATCTCCGGAGACACGCAACATTTTTAAAAGTGCATTTTACATCGTGGATTTAAAAGGCTAAGGTCTTACAATTAGATCTAGTAAAAAGACCCTTCCTGCCATGTAAACTCAACATGTAATTATTCCCATCATCTCATTTTCCTGGGGCGGAGGGCGGGGGAAAGAATCAGGGTCTGACAAAACAAGCAGCAGAGACACCCGGTATCAGTTCATTGACTTCCGAGAACTACTGGTCTTTTGCAGTGAAGGGAACAAAATCCATTTTTGTATCAGGGCCTGCCGGGTGCCCGTTGGACGCAACAATGAAGCAAAAGTGCGGCGTTGGTAGACTTCAACCTCCCGGGATCGGAATGCCACCTACTTAGCATAGGAGTCAAACAATTCCCTGGCAATAGATTGCTTTCCTCTTGTAGAGCCACTAAATAAATAGAAAAGTAATTAACAGTGCGCTATGGCAGACGCATCGGGTGGAATTGCATTAGAGCTGGAAGAACTGAGAGAATCAAGAAGCCATTTTGTGTCCACCGTCGGATGAATCCCGTGCTGTCTTTCTCTAGGATGGACATGCTTTTCTTCAAGAAGAGAAATTTCTGAATTTCCTATTATATCTTCACTTTGATCAAGGGAGAAAGGAAAAAGAAAAGAAAAATCTTAAGTGCCCGAAATTGGTCCAAAAATAAAGAATTCTTCTCATGTTTCCATTTAATGATTTTGGTCTTGAAACTCAAGGACGATTATCTCTCTCTTTTGTTGTATTTTTGTTTTTTATTTTTTCTCAACCATTAAATACCTGAATTTTGAAATGTGAACTGAATGTGTCATTATTATTAATATTACTTCTCCTCCCTTTGAAAAATAAATGGCATTATGTCATTTATAACAGCAGGAAGAAATGGAGTTTCATAGGAAGGAAATTTATGCTCAGTTGGGAAAAGAAAAGACGTTTACGGCATTTATTTTTAGCCGCCTTTTAAAAAATATATTTGAAAGTACTAAACTCAATTTCACATGTCCAGAATGGTATAACCTAATTTTAGCATATTAATTAACAATAAAAGTAGTGTTTTGCCTCATACAAAGAAATAAAATAATTAACTTACTGAGGAAATGGGGTCATATGATTTTACTTTGAGAGGGTAATGAATGACATTGAGTAACTGTAACAAAAAGTCTTTGCAGAGCAATTCTGGTCTTGGAGCCTGTCTGGAATTCCTTGTTAAATACTTGACTGAGGACCAGCTTTCTCCATCTCCAAACGTTACCTGTCTTGACCCAGGCTAAGCTGCACACACTTCATTGTTCCTCCCAAAGAATGCCAGGTTTGGGGGAGGCAAGTGTCCGACAGCTTTCAAGGATTGCTGGAGTAGTTGCGTGCTCCCTGAATCAATAAATACACGGGCATGCTTAGGCACGAAGGTGCTTTCTACTTGCAGAAGGAATTCCAACCTTCTGTATTTTTACATATTTGGACCTCTGAACTTGGAATATTTTGTTACACTTCACATAGCTTCATTCCCCGGGGGGAAAAAAAGCCCCGTCTTTCAAGTGGTTATTATAAAGCTAAGTGCATAAATATGCATGAGAGGTCATTATTACCACAAGATGATACTTAAAAGGTTCAAGTGTCTCTTGCTAAGATTTTTCAACTTGTTCAGTGACAGCAAATCAAAGTCTCCAGTTTTTGGTCGCTGAACTTTGCCTTTGATTGTTCTTTCAAAGTTTTCAAGGAAATGAAATGGTTTTTGGAGCCTTGACTGGCATTCGTTCTCTCATTCATTTATTCCCCAGACGTGTCATGAGATATGCAGCGACCCGCGTCCAGGTTCGATGCAGAATGCCGTAACGCAAGCACTGTGGCCAGGGCTCTGGAGGATGGGTCGTGGGATTTCTAGATCTCAGATCTGGATCTGAGGCATAGAGAGGTTAAGTGGTTTGTCCCTCATCACACTGTCATAGAGTGAGGGCTGGAAATGGAACCAGATGTCACAGGCCAGGCTCTGTCCCATGAGGCAGGGCCTCTTAGAAGGGGGACACAAGGCATAAGGTCATCCTGGGAGCCACGATACTGAAGAGTTGCCTTTTGACCCATTTCTTACTTCTGGAACTTGATATTTCAATGTGGAATCCTATAGAGTGTTATCAGAAACTTCAAGGCTCTTAAACATGACATTCACACTCAGAATTGACTCCACTTCGCCACAGCAAGTTCCGACAGAGAAGACAAAATTTTCGGCTCTAGAATTAAGTAACTGTGCGGCCCTGTTCTCCATGGAAAAGGAAAAATGGCAACGGGAAACAAAATTAAGCCAGAAAGGGGAAGACAAGTTTACTGGCAGCCTCATTTTCCCCTCCGCGTGGGTGGAAATACCAGACGAGTAGCCCTTAGGTTCTGACAACGTTTTAGTCCCAAATTAACGAAGAGTAAAGAATGCCTTTTTAACATTTTTTGCTCCTAGGTTCCCAGTCTCGGATTTACAGGCAGAATCTTTGCAGAGCGGAGTAGGTGGAACTCCCCTAGGCCCTGCTCTTTTCCCTGCACAAGCTCCCGGCGTGACAGAGGCACCTGCCGTGTGTCCCACGAGGCTCCCCTGAACCCTGAGGTGGTCCTGCTGGAGCTGCCGCAGGAACAGAACCCTGCGAGAGGCAGAGCCAGGCTCTCCTGGGTACCAGGCCAGCCTGACCTTGAACCCGCGGTCCGTAGGCAGAGCTCTCCCATGAGGTGCCACATGTGAAGTCTTCACACAAAGCTTTCTAAGGTTGGCTCTCACGCCTTCTCCTTTGCTCTTCTGCCCCGTCATTTAGGCATTTAGTGGCCTCATTTGCTCTGGGAGGCTGATCTGGGTTTGGATCTCTGCCCCTCCCATCCTGAGCTGTGGGAACTTGAGCAAGTGACTAACTTCTCAGAGACTCAGTTTCCTCATGTGTAAACTAGGACTAAGCCTAGTACCTGCTTCCAGGATTATCAGGGTTAGGTAGGGTCACACACGGGGCATCTGGTCTTGAAAGGTGCCCAATGCAGGCCTGCAGGCCTACCCCCACCCCTAGCCTCCAGAAGCTCATCCTAAGGTAAGAAGATTCCTCCCTGTGCTCAAACCCATCGTGGTCACATCAAAATGTGCAGTAAACATTTATCTCATTTGCAAATCCATTCCATACATCCTTTTATTGTTTTGTCGTTTAGTAAAGGTGCCAAGTTTTAAAGTACATTTTCTGTTTTTATTGCTTTCTTCCCCTGATATTATGATTTGAGTTTCAAAACAACATGCCTTTTCTCTGTCAACTCCCTCATCTGTTTGGTATTTTGTCCACCTTAGAAGTTCAGGAAGTTTGCCGACAGACTAACACAACGATCACAACTTTCCAAACCCAAGCTTTTTCTTTCATTATAAATTAGTATCTTCCCCAAACCCTAGAAGGGCAGGATCAGGAGAGATCCCTAACCCACAGCCACGGGCGGACCTCAGTGGGGACAGATGTAGACCCCTGGAGATGCAGCAAGGGCCACGAAACAGCTCTGCCCAACTCCTGGGCTGGAGAAGGACGGATTCCCGCCACGTGCAAACGGGGATTTCCCCAGGATGGGCGACTGTGCTCCTTGTCACCCATCTGGGAAATAATTCACCGGTCCCTGGTAACTGGCGTGTACTTTCTGTTTGTGATTCTACATACATTTACTTTTACTGAAAATCTTTTGCTCAGGTCCAGGTGTTGACCTCACACATTTTCACAAACGACATACATGTACACACGGAGAGGGACACACCTCTATATGTTAGCATATGTCAGACTGGGGACATATATCTATTCTCATTTTGCAAATGAAACATTTCCCTGTCTGCCCATCCTCCAGGCTACGGCTCGCTTTGAGTTATTCATTCAACCAGCACCTGCGGAGCCCCTTCGAGGTGCCGGGCTCGGGGCCACGCCTGCGCGCGTGTCCGCGTCTGTGCTGGTTCTCGCATTGCCTCTTCCTTTCTATCCCGCGGGAGCCCTTCTGGCTACTGCGCTCGGAGGTGCCCACACAGAATATAATATCCCATGACAGGATGTCTTTCCATGTGCAAACCAAAATAGCCCTGGCCTTTGTGTGCCGTGTCCCTTTCTAAACTCACACTGACATCATGTCTGGTCTCACCTCTCCTCCGCTCCGGCCTCTCTACGACACACATTGTCAAGGACTATTATAGATCTAAGTTGACTTTTTTGGCTCCTTTATTTGTAAGCTTTGAATCCATTCATATTTTTTCTCCTCGTCACTGTTTGAACTATGTCCCTGGTGGGGAATCAAATGCAGACTGCTGTCTTGTGTTTTTCAATCCATTTTCCTTTTGCTAACAAAGATATTAAAGAAACTATACCCAGGCTTGGAAAAGGAGCTCAGTTACATTCCAGGAAGGCAACATTTGTGTAGTCTTGTCTTGCATAGTGGCCTCTCTACTTATATTAATAAGAGTTTACAGCTGGGTGAGACCTTGGAAACCTCCTGGTCAAATCCCTTTGTCTTACGGATGGAGCATTCGAGGCGCAGAGAGGCAGGTGACTTGCCCGAGAGCCTGCAGGGAGCCTGTGCTTGCGGCAGGATTCGAATTCTGGACTTGTGGCTTCAATTTAGTGTGAGTTTTTTTTAACGTTGTCCTTTTATTAAAAATATGTATGTAAAAGAAAGAACACAAGCAACTTCTAATGCCACATCAAATCAAACGTGTTTGCGGTGTTTTATAGCATCTGGACGTGCTGGTTCGTCCCAGGCAGCTTGAATCTCTGATTGTTGTTATTTACTTCCTGGGGGCCCCTATCAGCTCCCCTTGGTTCAATTGCCCCCAAACCCAACAGAAGCCCAGGTGTCCATTCTCGGGATTTTCTAATCTCTTATAGTCACGGCACGTGAGCATTAGACAGTCATTGGCAGCTACCCCTGCTAATGTTGCCTGACCAACTCTCTTCGAAACCCGCTCTTGATGGGAATTATGTTTTATTTTTGGACAACTCGAATTGTAGAAAGTTTTCCTTCTAATCAAACAAGTTTGCCTTCCTCTTACTGTCCCCATTATGCCCATTTTGCTCTGTGCCCGCCAAAGGACTTGGCTTGCGGGCCAGCAGTGTGCCGGCTGGCACTGAGCAAAAGGTGTGATCTTCATGCTCAGGAGTGCCCCAGCCCCTTCTCCTCCTGAGCTTTGATCTCACTTTCCTGGTCCCTTGATCACCCTCGTTTGGGCTCCTAACTTCATTTGCACTCTTTACCGAAACTTTGTCATTAACAACCCAGTTGGACTGACTTCTGCAGCCTTTTCTTGAAGCTTTCTTTAGGATCTTTCTTCTCGTGTTGCCCTTCAGTCTCGTGGATCTTAATCACGCTAGGAGTGTGCCGTCCCCCAGATCAGAAGTACGTGGGGTTGAGCCTTCGCCCCACCCTGGTTCAGCTCCTTCAGTTCGGGAATATCATCAGACTCACTGGCCTCGGTTCTGTCCTCTGGAGCAGCGCTGGGTACATCTAATCCCTGCTAGTATTTTAAGAGTGTGATCCTATTCCTCTTGCATGGCTCTTCCCTCTCCTTATGCCTCTTTTAGAGGATGGATATAAATGTTTGTATCTGTAGAGATGTTGTCTGCCCTGTGCATAGACAGTGGGGCATTTTCTTTCCTTTACTGGAATATTCTATTTTCATCAACGCAGACTCAGACCCACTGGTTTTGTTTAGCAGCCCCGTCATAGCCTGAGCTTGTGGTCAGCCAAATCCCTCCATCCCTGTCCCCTGTCTTAGGAATTGCTGGTCAGCCTGGGCTCCGTTATTCCCTACTCAGGTCACTTATTTATTTTTGCGCTCTTCGTGTGTTGTGTTAATTCACATTTTTACTTGGATTCATTATTCTAGCTGATTGCTAGAATCTTTTTGAATCCTGATTCTTTCACGTGCCTTTATGTTTCCTTCAAGCTTGTATTGTGTTCAAATTTAATACATGAACATTTCGTGTGTCAGAAGCGCAGATGACGGTGCTCAGTAGGGGTACAAGAGAATTCATGATTCCTGGTCAGCTTTACCTGCACCGTGGGGCTGAGCAAATCATCGAGTGAGTGGCGGATGCTGGGAGCCGGCTCTCTCCGCCAGGGAGAGGGAAGTCACAGGTGCAAAGGGGGAGCCTCCCGGGTGAGAGTCCGCAGCATGCACTCACATTCTTAGTGGGGATGCAGAGAGGCGACCACAAAGGCAGTAAGAGGCGTGCATGGATACAAGATTGGCATACGTACGTCTGTTTCCTCGCTCCGTCTGCCGAGAGGGCCTGGGAGCAATGACAGCCCGGGAGCAGCAAGCACATCCCGGGCTCACATCTTGGTTTCTAAATACAGTTCTCCCATGAGAGGAAACAGGGCTCCTTGGAGAAATGGCTCGTCCCAGGGCTGGCTCAGGGGAAATACAAGCTGAGCCGACAGCACCTTGCAGAAAGTGCTCAAATGACACAAGGACAGGGGCACGTCAGGGGGACACAAGAGCCAACCTGGAAAAGCTCCCAAAACCCAACACTGTAGAAATTTGAGCAAAAAAAAGCAAATGTAGTGCTTTATTGTAACTTAAAGTACAAAACAAATATACGTGAGTCCATATTGACTCAAATAAGTGATTGAGTGAATACATAAATGGGAGGGAAGGAACACATACTCCAGCGTGGAGTGCAGCTTCACCCACCGCCCCACCCTTGAGAGGGGCTGGACTTAGCCACTTGCACCCAAAGAGCAGAGCATGAAGGAGGGAAGGCAGCTTCACCATGGGCAACCCTGGCAAACACTCCTTAGCCAGGTGATCAAGATCACTGGTCAGTGACAAGTCACATAGCTACCATGTTCCCTTGATACGACGACGTGATGAAAATGACATTTTACCTCTGTGGTCTTCCTCCCTGAACCCATTTACGGCAGTCTATTCACGAGAAAAACTTCAGAAAAAAAAAACAAATGGAGGGACATTCTACAAAATAACTGACCAGTAGTTCTCAAAATAGTCAAGGTTGTCAAAAATGAGGGCAGACTGAGAAATTGTCACAGAGCAGAGGAGACTAAGGCAACATGACAAGAAATGTAGTATCTTCGCAACTATTCATATATCTGAGATTAATCTCCGAAATGATTAAAAAATAAAAAGAAGAAAAAGGAAAATAAGTAACGTTAGGGGAAAAAAAGTGTTCAATAGGACAAGAACAAGAATTCTGTGAGATTCCACTAGTGGCCTCTTTGTCAGTTGTCTGACTGGCCACAGGTCTTCCTACCTGTGGGCCCGAGGTCCCCGGACGGGACTTCCCGCAGCCACGGAAGCGGCACCTTTGCCGCCACTGTGTGAGGCTGTGGAGGTCCCAGAGCCTGGTGCTCCCCAGGCTGTGGTTTCTCCTATACTTACCCAGACCAAGTCCAGCCAT
This sequence comes from Cheirogaleus medius, assembly GCA_008086735.1. Classification (NCBI taxonomy): domain Eukaryota; kingdom Metazoa; phylum Chordata; class Mammalia; order Primates; family Cheirogaleidae; genus Cheirogaleus; species Cheirogaleus medius. The sequence continues at coordinate 103,727,009 of VBSM01000361.1, read as the reverse complement.
TATTTATGGGTTTTTTTGGTAAGGAGTGTCTACTTAGAAATCCACTAGTATTTAAAGCTAAACATGTCTACGTCCAAGATCCACATTATGTTTCCCTCGTGCTATCATCTTTCCCTCCATCATCGGACTCCTGCCAGCCCAGTGGTCTAGACTCACAATTTCCAGCTTATCTGTGAGTTTCCTCTCCTTTGTCTCCACGTTCCAGCCCATTCCGACCTGCCAGTGAAGTTGCTTCCTGTCACCTGTTTCCACTTCCCATTCACACAGCAGGTGGCCCCAGCCCACCTCACCGTCCCTCATCCTGCGTCCGTCCGCAGAACTTCCCTGGCCGGTGGACGATTTTCCCTGCAAGCCTTGATCACCTACAACCTTGATCTTCACAGCTCTCCGCCAGGCCACCCTGCCTACGGTGCAGATGAGTTCAGCCCGGCTCTTCCAGGTCGCTCCTGTCGCCGGGGACCGGCCACTCTCACCACCCAGCCCGCCTCACATGCAGGATGTTCCGTTTGGCATCCCTCCTGCTCCTGGCCACCAAGCCGCGCCCCTCCCACACTTCTTCACACTTTTTAAAGGAGCGTTTGAATCAAATTCCCTGAAGGACTCCACGTCACCCCAGCTATTTTAGCAACTCCTTGACATTTACGAACAGCCATAAAGAATGCATTTCTTCTTGTGTTTTCGTAATTCGTGTTTTCTGTGCCGCATTTGAACGGAGGCTTTTCGGGTTCGGGCCCTGTGTCCTTTACCAACTTATTTATGTACATGGAGTTTGGTAAAGGGTTATTTGGACAACTCTCTTTTTCTATACAAGAAGCTTGATAAAGTGTTATTTGAATACAACGAGTGTCCAGTGAAGGACACCATTAGTTTTTCAGTTTGTTAAACTTGTGACCTTCATGGTGGAGTGACAAAAAAAAAAAAACTGGTGCTGCCTGGTGAGGGCTTGACACTTCTTGACACATTAACAGATCCGACAGCCTAGCCCGTAGCCTCCCCTGGACCCACCTCTCATGGGACACCCTCCTCAGTGCCTCGCCGAGGGTCTCGCCCGCCCCGAGACTCGCCAGGTGCATCTGAACCAGCTGTGCAAGGACAGCCGGGAGCCCTCCCGAGCGGCTGTGCTGGAGACGCACGAGACTTGCCGCCCGCTCTGCTCCCTGGATCCGTCCGGGAGTTCCGTGACGCCACCGAGAAAGCTTTGCAGTTTCCAGAGCACAGTTCGTGCTCCGTAAACCCAGCCCGCGCTTCAAAGAACGACTCCTCTCCAGGTACAAGCTTCAGGAAATATCGTCACAGTATTTCCTTTTCCATCTCGATGGCGGGCCCGCTGCCAGTCCCACCAGGCCCCAGCGATCCTCGGTAAATGTCTGATTCTCCTCCATAGACAGAAAGGCCGTTCTCAGAATCCGGTGCTTTTCCTTAGTTCAGTCTCGCCACTGAATATCCTCTAGGGACATGATTTCTCTGGAGTGTTCACACGCACAGCAAGGGTGTTTCTCAGTCCCTCCTTTGTGATCCGAGCCCACTGCGCAGGAGGGCAGGGCTGGGCTCGAGAGAAGAAGGCGACGGAGCCAGCGGCAGCCCTCACTGAGGCGTTGCCAGGGACAGCCCTGGTGTCCTCTGCGTGTGTGGGAGAGAGTATGCTTGTGAGTGTGTCCGTGTGTTTGTGCATGCATGTGTGAGTATATGTACGTGTTTACGTGCGTTTGTGCGATAGTGTGTGTTTATGTGTGAACACGTGTGTGTTTATGTATGTCTTATGTGTGCATGTGTTTGAGAGTGTTCTGTGTATGTGTATGTATGTGTATTTATGTGAGTATGTGAGTGTATGTGTGTGACTGTGTTTTAGGGTGTGTGTATTCGTGTATGTATGTTTGTGTGTGAGTGTGTGAAAGTGTGTATGTGTTCATGTGGAGGTACGTGTGTATGCGTATTTATGTGAGTGTGAAAATGTATGTGCTAGTGTGTGTACGTGTATTTACGTGAGTGTGTGTGTGTGTTCGTGTGTGTGCATGTGTGTGAGCGTGCGTGTGAGGGCGTGTGCGTGTGCCGTGCGTGTGCAGAGGCCCCGGGCCCGGCCTGCAGAGCAGGAGCGGGCGGGGCGGCGCGGGCAGGAAGGCTATTCTGAGCCGCAGGCTTCCGTTCCGCTCTGGCCACAGCAGGGGACCGGGCGCAACTCCGAGGCCTTCCAGTGGTTAGGAATCTGTGATCCACATCCACGTCTGATGTGTGCTTCACAATTCTCCCTCCCGTTTCAAGCATAGTCCCTTAACCCCCCTGGGAACCTCGACCTTTTAATCTGTAAAATGGTGACAGTGGCAACTGCACATGTGAATATTCAAGGGGACAGATGAAGCCCGAGGAGGGGCTTTGTGAGTGCAAAGCACTTGGCTATCATGGAGAGTTTCTCTCCCCAAGGTTCTGCAGTGTGTATAATGTGCACGTAACGCACACGACTGCACAGTGTAGCCTGTTTCTACTCTTCTCTGAAGTTGAAGAAATGAGAGGAGAAAGGAAGAATGGGAACCCCCAGGCTGTCTCAGGGCCACGCGCAAGCTCCCGTTTCATGGGGAGCTGACCTTTGGGCTCCGGCCGTCGTGTATGGCTTTGATCGACCTCTGGATGTCTTGACTTATTGGCTTTGAATTGATCTATCGATTTAATAAAAAGTCATCATCGTCACTGTTTCAAAACAAAGCACTCAATTTTTCTCCAGTTTGGCCAATGCTATCAATAATAGATGTTTTGCTGATTCTGTTGGGTGACCAATTTCCATGGCATGATCACAGGAAATGTCTGTCCCTGACACAGTCCTGGTCTCTCTGCGTGGAACGAACGCCCTAGCCCGTCTGCTGGATCCTGTCCGCCTGCGCTCTTCGTCACTTGGACTGACTGTCACCTTAGCCCTTCGTCTGGAGAATGACACGGCCAGCCGCAGTGTGGCGGGCGAGGCGGGTGGGGGTGGGTGCAGCTGCAGCCCTGCCCGTCCATTCCCACCAGCCCCGGTGACTGGCCGAGCAAGCCTCCTCCTGAAGGGCTGGCCGGGCTGGCAGAAGCGGTGGAAATGAGGTCATCGCCAAGTGTGGATTCACTTCCTCTGGACGTGTGTAGCCAAGCAGGCAAAAAAAAAAAAAAAAGCTGCCTCCCAGCCGAAGTGCGTCTGAATGCTCTTCCCGATCTTATTCTTGCTAAGAAAGCACGGCTCGCACAGATGTGCGCGTGTGTAAGCCGGCACTCGGGCACACCCATGTGCACACGCGTGTGCAAGATGCACGCTTCCCTCTCTGCCCTCTAGCCTACGCTGAATCCACTGTCCTCCCATGGTGCTAAAGTGTGTGACCATGAGGCAGAGTGCCATCGGATCTGTAGGCGTTGCCGGCGTTTTGTGTTTCTGCACATTTAGCCTCAGATCTCAGGATTTTGCCCGCAGCTCCTGCGAGGGGCTGGCCGGCCGGGAGCCGCCATGCCCACTCCGCGTGTCCTTTGGGGAAACGAAAGTGGGCCTCCCGGAACTCCAAAGAGGAAACGAATCTAGCTGGCCGCGTTCCTTTCTTCACCCCTTCATGCGCTGAGCCACCTTTTGGGGCCCCGTCTAGACCCTTCCGTGTCGCTCGGGAAGGGAAGACGATTTCTCCTGTGTCTGGCACATGTTTTCTGCCAGCCAGAGCCACCTCTGCAAACCACAGAGCGGAAACACACGGCGCGGTGTCTGACCCTCCTCCTCTCCCCGCAGAGAGGAGCGGCACCAGTCGAGAGAGAGCACAGCATTTGCTTTGTCATGACTTTCTGAGGGCAAAATCATCTCCTGGAGACACTTTCTCAAAAGCGACGCCTCCACTCCTAAAGTGCTGACGTTAATCCCACGTAAAGCCCCAGCGCCTTGAAGAGGTCATGTGCCGGCATCTTGCACTTTTTTCCTTACAATTTCAGTCCTCTGAGTGTAAAGGAAGGCCACGTCTCTTAATAATTAATTATGAGAGCTATTTAAAGCATTCGTAGCTATAAGCAGAAACCTCAGCTTGTCACTCTTTACCAAAGAGCACTCCATGATTATAAATTTTGATGCCCACTGGTCTGAAAGAAACTTAAAGAAAAATAAATGGAGTGTTTTTCTCAGCCTTTATTTAAGCTCCATGACAATTTTTTGCTCTGAAAAATATTTGTCTTTAGTTTTTAGGCGGAGTTGCTGAGATTCCTACGTGAATTACATCAGAGGGGCCGTGCGCATTCTCACAGACGTGTGCGGTTTGGGAATTAAATACGAGGCTTTATTATCAAGCTTGCCACGGTGGACTCAGTGAGGATTCGGGTTTGTTTCTTGCCTCAGGTGTTCTTGCCAGGTTTCCAGCCACAGGACACAGATGAGACCCTTTGCGCCCCTTTCCCATAGCGCCCCCTCCCCTCCCCCGTGGTCTCCGAGGCCGGAGCTTCAGGAAGAAAAGCACAAACCCATTGTCGACGACGTTTAGAAAGAGTCAGAAATTCCAGTCTGCCACATTTTTGCCTGTGAATGTGCCTCCCTTTCCAGCGGAGGATGGTACAGGAAGGTAGAGGGAAAGAGGGGAGCCAAAATGCGTACTAACTCCCTCAACCTTTGTAGAGCGACAGGGGACCGTCCTAGCGCCAGGACTCCTGAATAAATGGTGACACAGGCCCTCAGTTACAAAGCAGTGTGTTGTATACTCGTCATCTTAAACACTCATTTGTTTATTGAGCTCTTACTGTTTGTGAGGCACTATGCTAGGCGCTAGGAAGGACATGAAACTTATAAATGTGTCTCCCCCACCCTTGAAGGAGACACTGACTGGGCAATCTTTGCAGCCAGTGACCCCGTTTTTAGGAAAATTCCTTCTCCCAGCCTGTCCTTCCACCCCCTAGCCAGGGACACGGCAGCTGTGGTCAGCCGTGTCACCTGCCCGCCCTGCGCAAAGCTGCTGTGCCGGAAGCAGATTCTACACGCCCGGGACTAGGGATCCGGATTCAGGGACACAAGTCAGTTTCTACTGGTGGCTTGAACGCACACATTCGAGCGAAGAAGGAACATTGCTTCCCTCCATGCGTACTGGTGAGCAAAGAGCCCTGGTCAGCAGAAAGAAGAGAATAGAACAGACCTGCAGAGAGAAACAGAAAGGGGAGGTTGGGTGGCCCTGGAGAACTGGAGAAAATACAATCTCATCCCGAGGCTTCCGCTTCCCGCTTCCTGTCTCGCCTCCGGCCCTGCTGCGCGCCCGTCTAGCACTTTGGATTTCTGGTATCAAAAACCGGCCAACAGTGATTCTGGCTGGGGGTGATACCTCGTCCTCAGCACTGCTGGCATTTTGGGCTGTCCTGTGCACGGCAGGACGTTAAGCAGCCTTCCCTGGCCTCTACCCACCAGTTCTCAATGGGGCCCTCCCTAGTTGTGACAACCAAAAATATCTCCGTGCATCGCCAAATGTCTCCTGGGGGCAGGAAGTTGTTCCTGGTTGAGAAACCCTGCTTAAATAAAGAGAAGTTTATTTTTTTTCAGGTGAGAAGGAGTCATTCTAGACATAGTATAGTGGCTCAAAAAAGTCCTCATAAACCTGGATTCCTTCTGACTTCTTTGTCCTCCATTTTTAGCGTGTGGCTTTTATCCTCATTGTGGCAAAACAGCTGCTCTACCTCCTGCATCACATCCATGCTCAGGAAGGAAGAAGGGGAGAGGGTGAAGAACTACACTAGTTTTTCCAGAAGCCCCACCAGTGGAATTTCATTTACATCTCATTTGCCAGAGCTGGGTCTCAAGCAGTATTTCTGCCTGGCCACATTGCCACCTCAGTCAAAATGGGGGTTCTGCTACTAAGTGTTCTGGGTTGAACTGTGTCCCCCCAAATTTATATGTTAAGCCTTAATCCCCGATACCTCAGAGTGTGATCTTATCAGGAAACAGGGTTGCTGCAGATGTAATTAGTTAAGTTAGGATGAGGTCACACCGGGGTAGAGTGGGCCCCTAGTCCAATATGACCGGTGGCATCCTTATAACAAAGGGAAAATTTGGTGGCAATCAAGCTCACGGGGAGAGTGCCATGTGAAGAGAAAGGCAGAGTTTGGGTTGCAGTGATGCTTGCATGAGCCAAGGACACCAGTGACTTCCAGCCAAGCTCCAGAAGCTGGGGGGAGAGGCTGGGACAGCCCTGGTGGGAACAGCCCTGCTGCACCTTGATCTCCAACTTCTCACCCCCAGAACCATGCGATCATAACTTTGTTATTTAAGCCACTGAGTCTGGGGCACTTTGCTATTACAGCCCTAGGAAACTAACACAGTAAGGAAGACAAGTATAAGACATACTGGGCAGACAACCAGCAGAATTGGCTCTAGATTTCATGAGATAAACCAGGATCATTATCATAAATTGCCTTTGTTTTTTGAGACAGGGTCTCTCTCTCTCTTGCCCAGGCTAGAGTGCAGTGGCATCATCAGAGCTCACCGCAACCTCAAACTCCTGGGCTTATGTGATCCTCCTGCCTCAGCCTCCTGAGGCTGCCTCAGTCCCTCAGTGGGACTACAGGCTCACGCCACCAAGCCTGGCTAATTTTTCTATTTTTTTTTTTTTTATAAAGATGGGGTCTTGGTCTTGTTCAGTCTGGTCTCGAACTCCAGGCCTCCGGCGATCCTCCTGCCTCGGCCTCCCAAAGTGCTAAGATTACAGGCATGAGCCACCGCGCCTAGTCCCACTAAATTTCCTTTTTAGCTAGATGTGTTTCTGGCATGTACGATGACAAGAACTCTGGTGAAGACAACCCTGCAGTGAATGTTGGGTCTAGGGAAGGAACAAGACCCGCAGGCAACTCTGACACCGGAAGACGCAAAGGCCCAGCACAGAGGGGCAGGGACGTGGGGTGACTCGCTGCTCCAGGGAGCAAAAGGTTGCTTCTGGCTGGTGAGCCGGGAGTGGCCTCAGGGACGTGCAGCAGTGACGGTGGCAGGCCCTGGCTGCACGGAGGTGGGGAGAGCATTCCAGAGGGAGCAATGACCCCAGAGACGGGGAGGCCGCGCACAAAGGGGCCTGTGTGCAAAACTGCACACTGGTTCATTCGGCCTCTCTGGGCGGGGTGGTCCCACGTGGAACAATACATCGTAACTGGATCCGAAGCCAGTGAACTGCGCGTTTCAGCTACGATACTGCATTCTTGTACCAAAGACCCAGCGTGTGAAAAATAACGAACTGGAGCTACTTTTCCTCTAGCTCAGCAATTTCATTTTTGATCCAGTTCTCACTTGCAAAACTTTTGGCAGGATAGTTCTCCGCTCTTTGCGTTCCTTTCAACCCCTCCGACCTTTCTCCGCACGGAAACAGGGCCTTGCTATGCGGCATCTCGGTCACTTTGATTCTTGGCCCCAAACCCTCGCACAGAGCTGGTTCTCGAAAGGAACCTTGAAGGTTTCTTTGTCAAGCCCTTTTCTAAAACGTTCTCAGGAGAAGCCTGAGACGTTTAACAGTGGCCCTTTGGTGAGATTTGCCGAGGAAATGGGAAGCAGTGCCAGGGTGTCGATGGCAGGGCACTGACTCCAGAAGATTCATTACCCCCGGGCAGAACACTTGCATGTGCTCCTCCCTCCGTATCCGCTCCAGGGGAGACCTTTCACCGCTCTGTGCTGGGCCAGCCATGAAAACGGGAGCTCAGCCCCTTAGTCCCTGCTCTATGGCAACAGCATTTGGGAACAAGGGACAATAGCGTATACTGATTGATTAGAGGATGTGATCCTTCAACCCGTTTACCACATCCACAAAAGGCAAGGCTCCAGCACGACCCGGAGCTCAGAGGCCCATGGGGTGCTTAGGACGCAGATTCCGGTCATTCCACAGCTCAGGGCAGTTAAGAAGGCTGTCCTCACTTCCCAAATTCTAGGAATCGAACATGGAATATTAGAATATACTCTGTGTTATCAGTTTCCCATGGCTGCTGTAACAAATTGCTACAAACTTAAGAGCTCTAACCAACACCACTAATTTACTCTCTGGTAGTCCTGGAGGTCAGAACTCTAAAACGGGCTCTAAAATCAAGGTGTCAGCAGGGTTGTCTTCCTTATGGAGGCTCCATTGAGAATCGTTTCCCTGATTTTTCCAGCTTCTAGAGGTCACCCACGTTCCTTGACTGGTGGCCCCTTCTTGCATGTTCAGAACGCAGCACCCTGACTTCTGCCTCCATTGTACTCCTCCTTGGGACCCAGCCTGCTTGCCTCTCACTGCTAAAGATCCGTGTGGCTAGACGAGGCCCACCTGGACAGGGCAGGCTCCTCTCCCCACCCCTAAATCCTTAACCTGATCACATCAGCAAAATCCCTTTCGACAAGCAAGGTAACATAGTCACAGGTTCTGGGGATCAGGACACCTGGTGTGTGTGTGTGTGTGTGTGTGGGGTAGCATTATTCTACCACTCTTTGCAAAATAATATTCTTTTTGGATGAATAAATTTAGGAAATGTGAAATGTTGGGTTAAATAAAAAGTAGGTTTCTTTATTGCGAGACTTTTTCAAGTCTTTAATGTTAATGTATATATATTATAAAATCCAAGAGGGAAATTTAGGATACGGTGTTTCCCAGTCTTATTTGACCAAAGATACCTCCCAAGCCCCTCTTTTCCCCCGTGTAAAACCAGTTAACATTTCGGAGTGGAGTGGGAACACAGTCTCGGGAAGCACACGTTAGCCCAGCCAGGGAAGACAGGGGCCGGAGCAGCAGGCTCCCTTCTCACCAAGGTCTGGGGGTGTCGCTCAAACGCATCACAGAGGAGCATCGTGGCTCCCCACTTCGCATGTTCTCTGGGCCGCCACGTGCCTGTTGCGTGAAAATGTAAGTGAACGCTGGGGAGTAGGAATTCCTCATTTAGGATCTGAAATCTCATCTTTGAGATCTCTGACTGGGGTTTGGCTGACCTCACCTCCGCCATCAAAGGCAGATAGAGAATCCAACCCTCGGCTTACTCGTCCGTCTGTCCGCTCACTTCATGAATGTTCATAAGGCAACTCCAGTCCCCTGTCCAGCCCACTGCTGCCATCGCCACCGTAACTCCAGAGCTGAATCACAAACAGCTATCTCCCAAAAATACCCTGAGACATTTCCCTCAACTATATATATTCTCCCGAAGGTCCCGAACAGGGCTATAGGCAGGAGGGGCAGAGCGCAGGAAGTGGCCATGAGTCACCAGGGGAGGCTGCCCGGTGTCCCAGGCCTTCCTCGGGGCAGCTCGCAGGGCGGGCAGTGCCCATGTTCACGGCTGGGTTCGTTGATGGGATTTAGCCACGTTAATGGCAGTGCCGGGAGGCAGCTCCACGGAGCTTGGCAATCGGAATGTGCCTTTAACCACCCCATTAAGCTTCTCCCCGGACCGGAGCCGTCCGCCCCTGCCTGTGTGTCTCTAACGCCAGGCCCCGTCGCCTGCGCCTGCCCCTGCACGGGGGGGCCCGGGCCGCACCCCCTCGGCGAGCGCTGTCGGGTGCTTATCAGCCCTATTTATAGCTCCGGTTAAGGATTCAGATTCGGGAGTATTCCATTAAAAGACAACATTAACGAGCCCTCGGAGAAAATCTCTCACAAAGCTTTTGAGCCCATAACCACTTGGCTGCGTTATGAGCTTCCAGCGTGTTAACATTCATAAAATAGAAATATTCCGAGCGGCTTTGCCGACTAGGAGCTTCCCTGTGTGCTGTGCTCACAGAGTCAGCTGAGCCGGGAACTGACCCCTGGGCTGGTCTCGGGGCCACCTGAGCCAGCCCCCGCTCTGTCCTCCAGGCCGGGCTCCTGTCTCCAGGCGGCTTTTTGTGCTCTTGAGGTCAGCTTCTGTGAGAACAGTCTGGAAGGTAACGCCAGAGCTGCTGGCCTGGGGATCAGAGGAGCTCTGGTTACGTCCAAACCAAACCAGCCGAGCCTCTGGCCGCCTGGCAGCCGGGGGCGGGGATGCGTGTGCCGGGACCCGCGCTCAGGTCGGAAGAAACAAAATTTTTAAGGGTTCCCTGTTGTATGATCCTCACTGCAAAATAAGCATTTCGGGGTATTTTCGAGGCTGAAGGGTACCATTTGCCTTCACTTTGTTCTTCGGTGTCTCCAGAAAAAGAAACCTGGGCGTGAAAAACTCTCCCAGGGCTGTGTTTTTCTTTCTGTCCCTCCACCTCGAGCTTTCAGCCTGCCAGCCTCCTGACATCAGCCTTATTTTCGGGGATGTTCAGACCTGAGCGTTCCAACGTGTGGCGAGGAGCCTGTGGTTGTGGCTCCCTCTCCGTGGCAGTGACCATGGGCAGCCTGAGCAGAGCCACCGGGAGGCTGGGGAGGAGCAGGGAGGGGGCCGTGAGCCTGCCTTGGTGGCCCCAGCGGCCTGCAGAGCCTGGTCCCTCTGGTCTGCCCAGGCAGCCAAGGCTTTGTGGACCTGCCCTGGCCTCACAACCTCGGGTTATATGGAGGAGGCCACATCCGAATGTTAAGAAAACCTCCCGGAATTCCCACTCTCCTCTCTCCTTTCTGTCCTCTGGGCTGACGTAGGGACTTCTCTCTCCCGGGGAGGAGCTCCTGGCCCACTGGCGGGGCTGGGCCGCCCTCATGGATGTACAGTTGGGGGTGAGCTTAATTTTCAAGGCAGCTGGATTCTTTCTGTGCTTTGAGGCAGAAGTGGCTCTGGCTAGACGTGGCTGAGTGACACCACGGAGGAGAGACAGCGGGGTTGTATGTGGCTCCCACCAATGGCCAAGGGCAAGCAGGGGGAAGAGATGGCTCCTTTTGAGAAAGAACCTCAACAAAGCAGCAAAACCACACACGAACACCCCGCAAAACATCTCAGCTGTGGCAACCCAGCCGTGGAGGTGTCGTGTGCCGCTAGGAGGGCGCCACCTTCCTTCAAGAAGTTGCTGGTACCTTCGCAACCTGAATCAGCTTCTGGGCCAAGGCCACAGCCCTCCTGGTCTGCCCCACCAGTGGCTGAGCTCGGGGGCTACAAGGGCGAGGCCTGGGCTTGCCCGCTCGCCCCGGGGCTCCTCCGTGGGTCTCCGCGCCTGCTTATCCCCACCCTGTCCTGTGACCCATGCCCCGGCACAGCCGAGGATGGATCTGGAAACCGGAACTGACCCAAGGTATTTCCCAGCCCCAGATGCAATGCAGATCAACTGGGCATCGCACTCGGTATGGAACTGCGGGGGATGTGGGCTGCAAAGACCACGAGGAAGGAGGCCGGCAGAAGGGGAGGAGGCTGGGCGGGATGAAGAGGCCCTGGTGACCCGCTGAGTGTGAGCCAACGCACCAGGCACCAAGGAAAACTCGCCCTTCCTTTTACCAAAACAGATAATGTTCAAGTTGGGGTTCTGAATATGTACTGGGGTGTCCTGTTTCACAGTGTGGTTTGGGGAAGAAAGTCAGCACAGCACTCGCTGAGTTTGCCTCAGGAGCTCTGCCCAGAGGGGAGACTGTGCCCCAGGGCGGGTCACTCTGGGACTGGGCTTGGTGGCAGCCTCCCGCCCGCCCCCCTCCCCCCGCCCGGGAGACTGCACAAAGACTTTGGCCAAGGCATGTATTTATACGTAATTATCAGATGTTTCTTTCCATGTCTGATAAATGGCGGGAGATTAATAAAGAAAAGCAAATAATTTCTTCTATATGGCACACCAAGGTATTCAGTGTACATCTGATGGCCTCGCGTGCAGGTGTCGCTTACTCTGTGCACCTTGTGTAGTGACAAGTTGCTATAAATAAAGTCACTTTAAAGATGTGCTATGAGAGTTGATATTTAAAGGACATATGATGACTCTTTTTAGAAAGCAAACGTCTGAGGGAGACATCCAAACATATTTGTTAAATGGATAATTGCTTTATCTATTTTCTGAATTTGAATTTTGGTGCAGCATATTTTTAAAAACGGCAGGTACGTGTAATTTTAGGAGAGATGGCCAATTCCAAAATATCCCAGGTACGACATCCTCCAACTATAAATACTTTCCAAATGGCGTATTTGAGAGCACTTCCAACTTCCCCTCTAACCACTAGCTTCTCAAGCCAAGAGCAAGAACCAGCAGGGTTTCATTTAGCCCTGGGAAGGGGACGGTGGCCGAGGAACAAGACAGTCCAGGCTGCCCGTGGCCCGGCCTCACGGCCACCAGCCATAGGTAGGCTCAGGAAGGTTTCCATACTCCCTGAAGCTGCAGCGGCTTGGGGGTCTTAACAAAGGACTCCTGCCTCTCCTTCCTCACCATTGCTCACCCCACTTTCTAGCAGGGAGAAAGATCTGTCAGGAAGATGGACGTGGAGGTCACAGGCAGCTCTGCCCAGATTTGAGGGATGTTTGTCCTTCCAGGTCCAGACAAAGGACGGCAGATAGATTTCCATTCTGCGTCAACTCTGTCGATTGCAGTTTCTGCCTGCTTGGGGAGGATTTCAAGGCCTCTTTGGGGCTCCTGGGACCAGTCACCTCTAACTGATGAATCATGAGGCCGTCACGCTGTAAGGAGCTTGAGGACTCGTGTGTTTTGTACCTGTCATCCTGGTCTGGACTCTCCCACCTGCAGAGAGGCCCCATTGAAGCTGGGACGTCGGGGCCCTGTCTGGAGCCCTGCTGTTCCCTCCGCAGTGGCCCTTTGACTTTCACATCAGCCTGCGCCACACAGGTCTGAGACACGTCACCTGGGGTCATTTCATGCTCAGATACCTTTTCTCCCTGAGTTATCCCACCCCACCCCACCCCCGCCACCCAGGGAGCCAGCACCCGTCAGGAGCCAGTGCCACCTTGGGGGCGGGGAGTGCAAGGAGAGGCAGGGCTGGCTCTGATGCCCGAGGACAAGCCCAGAAAACACCTCCCTGAAATGCTCTCAAGGGCCCCCAGACGTCTGCCTCCGTCCCAGCCCTCCTTCGCGGAGGCAGGAAGCCGTCCTCAGTGTTTCGGGCAGTCGGTTCAGGGCATCTAGCTCCTCCTCATGCTGGCTGCTCAGGTTCCCCCACTCACACTGGGGCGGAGTGAGCGGGGCTGGGGACGGGAAATGAGCGAGAAAGGAAGGGGCTGCAGGGCGGCGGGAGGGACGTGCCAGGTGGGGTGACAGGCAGGGGCCAAAAACCAGCTTTCCTTGTGCTGGGGGTCAAATTGTGCCCCACCAAAGATGTGTTGAAGTCCTAACCCCAGTACCTGTGAACATGGCCTCACTTGGGAATAGGGTTTTTGCAGCTGTGATCAAGTAAGATGCCGTCATGGGAGTGAGCCTTAATGCCTGGTGTCCGGAAAGTGGAGGAGACGATGGAGACACGCAAGGAGAAGGCCACGTGACCAGGGAGGCAGAGCTTCAGCGATGCTGCCGCAAACTCGGGACTTCCAAAACCTGGAAGAGGCAAAGAAGGATCCTCCCCTAGAGGCTGTGGAGAGAGAGGGCCCTGCCAGCACCTTCATTTCAGACTTCCAGCCTCCAGGGTTATGAGAGAATAAATTTCTGTTGTTTTAAGTCCCCCCCCTCCCCGGTTTGTAGTACTCTGTAGCAGCCCTAGCAAATGGATACAGCCAGTTTCACTCATTCCTAACACTGATTCATCAGTATGATAAATATCAGAGATTATGACTGCCACATATTGGATGTGGTAGGTATCTTAAGGGCCACAGAATATGTTATAGGCCAAAAAAAAAAAAAAAAAGAACATTCGTATGAGATCCCCTGCAGGGCTTAGAACCAAGTAGGTAGACAAAGCAAAATTGCCGGGAGCTAGGTACAGCGTGCACCACTGGGAAATAAACAGACTTGCAGTGGAAATGACCAACGCGGATGGCCAGAGAAATGCCAGCAGCAATAATAAAAAAGAGAAGAGAGCACGAGGCCTGTAAATCAGCAGATGTGAGCGCTCTGGAAACACAGAGAAGACTGAAATAAAAGGCAGGCTGGAGCTCCTGGTCCGAGAAGTTAAAGCAGGAAATGAGAGATTGACCAGTGGGTGTGTTGGGCTCCCGAAGACCCAGAGAGCGGTCAGCTGCCCCCAGAGGCAGCGTCGTGCAGGGCGAGGAGGACCCGAGGCAGTGTCCCCTGTCACCTTCTCCTCTGAGCCAGCTGTCATGAATCTGGTCTCTAGTTTAAGATAATTGAAAGAATTGATTCTTCGATAAACTATCTGTTAGAGCTGTCCGAATGACAACAGCAGCAGCAAATTTGGAAACACCACCGTCTGTATCCCACAGCGACGGTATGTTTGGTCACCCTGGAAACATGGCAGCCCGGAGCCATGGCTCTCCTCACTTGGGTTTGGTCGGACTGCTGCTCTGGGGCCACAGCATGAAGCTAAAAGGAGAGCTTGGCCGGCGCGGAAACATGGGCAGCGCACCAAGACGGGGCTCATGTGGCGAGAGTGGAGCCAGTGGCCCGGTTGGGATTGGACGGGACAGTTCCAATGAGAAGGACAAACCTTCCAAATTTGACGGGAGGTAAACAGCAGATTGAACACAGGCGCCAAGGAGGGTAGGGGTACCCCATTCCCGAGAGGACTGGTGACTGGAGGGTCTACCCCCAAGAGCATAGTTTCATCATCAGTCTCAAAGGCATGGCTGTCTGAGTCTGGCTTTTGGCCACAAAGCTTGATATCAAGGGAGAATCAGCCCGGAGTCTTCAAGTGTATTTCACTGCTACTCTTTCGACCCACGGTTTTGTTTTTTGCTTTATCAATTCTTCTATTTTACTACTTTTAATTTATTAATTTCTTATTTTGCTTCCATAACTTTCTTCCCTCTGCTTTCCTGAAAGTCACTTTGTTTTTTGTTTTTTTGTTTTTT
>VBSM01000361.1:103656919-103702926 GCA_008086735.1 Cheirogaleus medius | reverse complement strand
TATATGGTGAATTACATTTATAGATTTGCGTATGTTGAACCATCCCTGCATACCGTCGACCTTTCTTGCAGTGCCCAGAGAGAAGAGAAGTCTCTACTGCCTGGGCCGAAGGGCAGCTCTGAGTTGCTTTTAAATGCCACACAGCACATTGTTTGTCCACCCAAGCCTTCAGCACGTGGGTGGCATCTGTCCTCTGGGGCCGGGCAGGGCGAGCCTGATCCCTCATCCACCAGCTTCCCCTGGGATGTGCTTGAGGTCCTGCACACGGGGACAGAGTGTCATGTGTCACTGTTTACCAGCCGCACGACCTTGGGCAAATCATTTCATCTCTGTGAATGCTGGTTTCGCCATCTGCAGAGCGGAGCCATGCGCCCCTGCAGGGCTGTTGTGAATGTCAGCAGTAACCTCTGCCTGCTGAGAGTCTGGGGCTTCATGGTGGCCTCCAGTCACCCAGCCGATCCCCACGTCCTAGTACCTCCTTGTTCTTGGCGCCACTGGCGCAGAGGCACAGTGAGCAGCAGGGGCTCAAACTCAGCAAAAGAGCAAGCAGGAGGGCAGGGAAGACCCCGAGCCTCAGACCACAGGGGCCTCGGTGAGGGGCAAGGATGGTGGCCAGTGGATGAGCAGCAGGACCCGTCCTGGGAGCTCTGCCTGGGAGTCCACTCCCTGCCCTGCCCAGTGGCATTGTGGCGGTGGGAGCCTCTGGCCCCTGGAACTCCCTTCCTGGAGAGGGAAGGGAGTGTGGGGCGTGGCCATAGTGGGCGTCTCGTCCTGGGCCCAGCGGAGGAAACGTGAGCAAATCTCTCACCGTGCTCCTCCAAGCCAAGGACAAATGACATTCTCAGCATACTTGAATAAAGTAGGTAGGATTAATTGTGTAGCTTTGAAGGGAAAATTACAGCTTTCGTAAGGAGCTAAAAATAAACAAATTAAATCTCATCTGTGATTAAGTCCGGGCGACCTCTCGCCCTGGTTCACGCCTGTGGTTCCTGGGAAATGAGCGAGTGTTCGTCCGACCACGGCTATCGATCGATGGGGACCGAGGGCTGAGAGAAGCAAGTCACGCAGGAGTGCGGGATACATAAAAGAAAGCCAGACGTCCACGTCATGAACGGCTGGGGAATGTTTATGAATAAATCGAAGGAAGCCACATATCCTTGACAGGTGGACTGAGCCAAGTTGACATTTTCACCAATAAAATGCTGAAGAAACAAGCTTCAAAGTAATAGAGCCTGTGTTCACCGTGGCTAAAAATAAACGCTTCCCGGCATGCTGTAGTAACACCAAAAATCACTTCACAGGTGTGTAGTGTGGGAAAAAAATTTCAGTTTCATGCCTTGGTCTTCTCAGCCATAAACACACGGGCTTTGCCATCTGTGGTGTGGACTCCGGTCCCCGATGCAACGTACACATGGCACTGTGTCGCCGCACACGGGCTTTGCCATCTGTGGTGTGGACTCCGGTCCCCGATGCAACGTACACATGGCACTGTGTCGCCGGAACGCAAGGCTGGTCTTGGTGCTGTTGCTTCACGATGCTCTGCATGGCCTCGGATGCTAAGGTGGGTTTGTGTGGGATTTCTCAGTGGACTGTGTAGATTCCCATTCACACTATTTGTTCTGTATTTATGTCTATGATGTTCCGGATGTCTTCCATTGAAAGATTAGGCATCAGGCACAGTACTAAGTGATTTTTTTTTTTTTTACAACACACCTCATTTAACCTTCCCAGCGCCCTCCTCCCATTTTCCAGATGGAGAAGCTGAGGCTCAGAGGATTACAGTGGAAGATCAATGTTGCCTGGAGAGTAGGTGCTGGCGCAGCAGGTGAAAGCGTAGCCCTGACCTAGCCTCGCCAGCTCGCGCCCATCGTCTGGACTTCATTCCGTCTTTTAGCTGAGAGCCCTCTCTCTGTGTTTTCAAGGCCAGTCTAGAATGCCCACGGCGCTCCTCCCCTTTTAAACTATAAGCCACCAGCTACCACAAATCCCCTGCCATCTTCATCCACTTGTTTTACACCCCTGCTGTGAACAGAGGTTAGGATTCAGATTTTAACGCCTTTTTGGAAAAACAGTACCGTATCTGATCTTCAGTGAGAATCATGCCTCTAATCCCCCGCATTTGCACCGCACCGTGGATTCCCACGTGCATCCTCCCGTCTGAGCACCGCGACCCCCAGGTGGGTGGGCAGGCGAGCTCCCCCGCGAGCCCGCCTCGCCCCTGCAGAGACGGAAGCACTCTGCACATTCTGACTGGTCTGCAGATTCCTGCAGATGTTTTCCAGAGCAAAGGTTTATGGAGTCAGGACTCTTCAACCCCTTTTGTGAGATGTGTGGCACTTGTGAGATACGTGGCCTTTGTGTGTTAGTGGCCTTATTAACTCTTTAAGCATGTCCGGAAGACTCAACCTATTCCTTCCCAATAAAGCATTTCAACCGATTTGTTTGTTTGGGTTATATTTGTTCAGCTCTAAACTGAGGGGGAAAATCACTCCCGCAGAATGTAGCCTACTTCCCCCTCCGCAGACAAAGATCTGCCACATAACACTAGATCGGGGCAAATATTGTCACAGTTCAGGAATGTTTTGCAGTTGGGTTCTCTCTAAACAGCAAACATTCTTTTAATAGGGGGAATTCCTACGAGAGCTGTAAAAATCCTACTCATACGACGCATTATCCCCTCTTGAATGGAGCCTACTGAAGGGTTATTAAAAATTTACCTTTTTGTCAATAAAGTTCTTTATGGGACATTTTTCTGGCTGAATTTTAATGTAATGCCCCAGATGTATGAAGGAGGAGACAAAAAGGCCATTTAAAGCTCTTGTTCTAGAATGCCCTTATTATGCATTTTATTGAATCAAGTGACATGTGGGTTTTGCTGTTTGTGGACATAGTTTTAACTGTAGGTTGTTTTTCACTAACCCACAGACCCTTAAACCTGCGGCAATGGAGAAAATGTTAATCTAGACTCTCCCTTCAGTAAGGAAGAGTGTCTGGTAAGCAAAATTATAGATGGGTCGTTTTAGAACAGCTGATCCTGATTCTTTGAATTTTGAATGTTCACTAAAAAGCTCCCTTTCTGCGTTAACGTAAATGATTCATTTTTTTTAAAAGCTTCAAGTATAAGGATGACAATTACATTGACTATTTGGAAACGCAATATTGAGCAGAGAGACATCTAAGCCTTTGTTTTGTTTTTGTCTGATAACACTTGAAGCAAAGATGATAGCTTTTTACCACTGGCATTTTACGGATTGATTTAAACCATGTTTTTCTAAGGTGCACCTATTATTCTTTCTCTGGACTGAGGACAATTTAGTCATCGTCCTGACGAGGGGAGGTGAAGCTCTCCTATTGTTCCTAAAGCTGCATTAAGTTCATTTCCCTGAAGAGTCCCGTTGCTTAATGGAAAGCTGCGGCGGTGGCCAGGCTCGAGAGCAGCATCGAAGGAAACCCAGCGTGCGGGTCCCTGGCGTCCAGCCAAGCCCTGCGCAGGGCTGGGCATCAGCGTTGGGCAGAAGCCTGGGTTTGGAATAGTGGTTCTCTAATGTCACGGTGCACCACAGTCACCGGGGGGACGTGTCCAGACACAGATTGATGGGCCTCACCCCAAAGTTTCTGATTCATCCGTTCCAGGGAGAACCCCAAGAACACGCTTTCCTCCCAAACTCCCAGGCGGTGCTGATGCTGCTGGCCCAGGAAGCCCAGTTTGAGAACCACGGGTCTAGGGTATGGCGGGGGTGGTAACTGGTCAGGACACTGGGGCCGCTGCTGTTTGGTCTCCTTGAGAGTGTGGGTTGCAGGGACGTTTGAGCCCGTCTGTGCTGAGAAGCCGCTACGGAGGACACTCACGTGGCTGGGTGGTGTTCGGAAGTGACCCGCACGCCAGCCGCCGCCTCGCTGATGCTCGTTGCGCGCAGGTGCCGCGGGGGTCTCGAGGATCCCGATGAGAGACGCGGCGCGGCAGGCGAGGGTGGGAGAAACGTGGAGGACACCTGTCTGTCTCTGAACAGATAGGCCCCGTGTTTCCAGGAGCTTTAGAGGATGTTTAAAATACTTTCCTCTGACTTGGTTTAAACAGAAAAATGGGTGCCGCTCCCCACGACAGCAGCGCCTTGCTGTGTTGTCCACAGTCTGAGTGTCTTCAATGACGGTACGTACATTGCACCGAAGATTTGTCTGCCCTCCATCCAGCGGTATCTTTGGCACAGGACACCCTCGGAAAGCCCAGCGTCCTCTGGCTAAGTCAGATGGGTGGGTGGAGGGGCCCCACGGGGTACAGCTGCGTCCCCTACTTCTCTCTGCCGCGCCGGTTTGCAGTGGCCACTGCTACCTTGTGACGGCCACTCCGTCGTTGATTCAACGCGTGTCTGTTGACCACACGCTGGCGTGCCTCATGGCCGGGGATGTCCTGGTGAACAGAACGAGCTCCCTGCTCTCACGGAGCCACCTGCTAGCGTAGGGGACACACGGCAAACAGGCAGACAGGCAGGCAGAGGTGCACCGAGTCGGCACTTGTCAGTGTTTTGAGGTGAGTCAAGCAAAACAAGGGGGTAGGGAGCCAGGCGCAGGGCCAGGGGCTTTCTCAGGCAGGACACTGGGCAGAGACCAGCAGGCGACCAGGGAGGGGGAGACATGAAAAGGCATTAGGGCCGAGGGAGCCGCAGGCACCAGCTCTGGGCGGACAATGCTGGGCCCATCCACAGAGGGGCTGCAACGGCCCCGGGAAGCCATGGGCTCAGAGGGAGCGTGTCGTCCAGAGGGACGGATTGGGGTTTCACCTCGGCCGGGGGGCGGGAGCTATGGGAGGGTTGAGGGCAGCATCCTGACCTCACTGTGTCTAACAGGTCGCTTGACTTCCAAGGGAGGACCCCAAAGGGAAATGGTCAGCCAGGAAAGATGATGACCTGGGCCGGCGCAGGGAGGAGGGAGCTGGGACGCGGTCACTTGTAGCGGTCCCCAACCTTTTAGGCACCAGGGACCGGTTTCTTGGAAGACAATTTTTCCGCGGACTGGGGTTGGGGCTGGGTGTCGTGGGTGGGGGTGGGTGGGGAGGGGCTCAGGTGCTGTACCTTTCCCAACAGGCCATGGACCGATACCGGGCCACGGCCCAGGGCTTGGGGACAGCAGACGTGCAGGATCTGTGTTGAAGTTTCTGCAGACAGGATCTGTAAGGCACTGGGTATGGCTGGGAACAAAGAGTTGGACGATTCTGGCCGTTTGCCCTGAGTGAGTGTGAAGCGAACTCCTGTTCACTGAGCGGGGCATGGCGGGTTGGTCAGGGAGTGGCGGAGTCGGGGCCTCCACACGTCTGGGTGGACAGACCTCTTAGACGTCCAGGCGGGAATGCCCAGTGGGCAGTAGGGGAGTTGGGGCCAGAGATTACACTTGAGAATTGGCTGTGTATGGCCGGCACAGGAAGCCATGGGTCTGGGTGGGGTTACCCAGGGCACTGGTGGAGACAGAGAGGAGACTGAGGCCGGGGCCCAGGGTCCTGCAGTCTTTAGAGATTAGGAAGAGGAGAGGGAGCCAGCAAGGGAGATTGAGAAAGAACAGACAATCTGAGCATCCACGAACCTCCCCAAACAATTTGGCCACTCTGTCAGCAGACTGTGTCCTCTGTCTCCTTGGCTGTTGTTGCCAAGCAGGTACACGGGGCATTTTCTCTCCTCCCCTCTGAATGGAAGCACTGCCGTTTCTAGATGGGGATTCGAACATCTGAAAATTCCCTGAAATTACTGTCAAAATACTGTGCGTCATGTGCACGCACTTATCTGGGTAGAGGGGTACATAGGTTCCCCAGGTTCTAAAGGCAAGGCCACAGGGTAGTTCTCAGTAATTTCCAAATAGAAAAGAAACTAAAGTAATAAATTTTTAGACTTATCAAGCAACAGGAAGAGAACAAATCCTTTCACCCAGATTTAAACTTGCAGAAACTTGGCAAAGTAAAAAATGAACAAAGAATCTGAGTACCTTACCAATATTCCCACTGGGGAAGGCACAAGCCAACCCCTGAAACAGAGAAATGCAAATCCATCGATACGCAAAGGGCAGTTCCCACCACATAGCTGTCCGTGTCAGTAGCTTCTGAGAGGAGAACTGGCTAATTGCCAAATAACTTGTACGAAGAACCAAGCCACATCAGTTATGAGATCTAAAATTGGATAAGATTATGTGAGCAAAAATAATAGGATCATTCCTCACGGAGGAGATCACAGGAGGGATCGCACGGACTTCATTCTATAGCTACTGCATTCTTCTTTACTACCATCGCCGGCACTTGAACTGGAGGGCAAACTATTGTCAGTGAGAGCTGCTCAGAAACAAAGGCTGACTTGTGTTTTGGATTTCCATTCGGCCTGTCTGCATTCACACGTTTAAGACTGCCAAAGAGACAAAAATGATGGGAGGTATTTTTAGAATCAGACTCAACACCAATATGTGCTTTCCTGTTGGAAAGGGCTCTTGATTAAGCCAAGTATACTTGTATTATTTTTTTCCCACTGCAGGGCAGAGAGGCTGCTTATAGTTCTTTTGTGTATGAAGACATCACGATTTCAAACAGTCATCGTAGAGCGCCCATCTCAAAATGGCCTTTCCTCCCAGAACACAGGGATACTTTATCTTTCAAGTCCCCTATGAGAGAAGAGAAATGAATCTCGTGCACAAAAGGCAACCGGAAAGTTTAACTCACTTCGAGTATGTTATTTTAGAAGAAATGAGGTTGGTTGAGCTTGGGAAATCCCTTCCTTCCCAGTCTTGAAAAGAACATGGTGTTGCGTGAGCTCCCTAGCAGGACCCAGTGGGACACTTGAGTGGACACCCACCGCCCTAGTCACCTCTGTCTGACCCAGACATTGCTGACCTACGGGCTACAGGGCTGAGATCCTTCCGGAGCCTGAACATTTCAGTAGACACGAGTCGACTTGGGACGAATTGGAACTTGGTCAAAGTCAGTTTTACGTTGCTGGAAGCGAAGGCTCCTTAGATCTGAAGTGTCACATTTTAGACAAACTTTGATCAACAGGTACATTTCTAGAAAAGGGAAGCTTTCATAGAGGGAACTGTTTAAAAACATTTGAGGTTTTCTGACTCCATTTTAAATCCTATCAGAGAGCAGACATTTGTATTTAGAAAAATGCTCATGGGGTACTTTTCCAGGTATATTAATTACTTCCTTAAAATAATATCAGTCTGGGAGCTTCCCAGCTTTTGCTTGCAAAGGCCAGTGATAAACACCTCAAAATAGCCAAAAGAAGTATGAAATGCTTTGGATGCTGAAACAGACTTAAATTACTTTGTTTTAGTGTCTCTAAATTAGCACTCTGAGATGTCCCCCAACCTACACTAAAACTTCTCTAGATCCCTCATGTCAACCCCAGAAGGACTTAAGCGTTGGTTTGTTTAAGAAATCTTCTGTGTTGAAAATACCTTGCAAGCACGCAACCATGTCACAGGTTTTGAACTTCATGTTTCTGACTGACGTTTCTCAGGCAGTGTGGCAGTGGATGCCGGTCTCACGGAGGGGACTGTGCCGTGCCCACAGGGGTGACTTCCAGAGGGCCAGGGGCTGTGCAAGTCCTGGTGTCTTTCTCACCTGGGCCTGTGGTATAACCACAGCCCACACCTGTGGAGGGCCAGAGACACCTCCCCTCCCCCCTGCCTCCGGCCCCTCAGGGTCTCGTCAGACGTGGGCAGAGCCAGGCCCTCCCCAGGGACCACACGTGGACAGAGCAGCTGCTCCGCGCGCGGGCATTTGCTAGCGGCTTCCGCAGGGACGTGCTCTCGTGCGCCCGGGTATCTAGCTGGGGACCTGCTGAGCCCTTGACAAAGACAAACATGCATTCGCGTGCTGCTCGTGACAAACCCACAAGGTAGACGTTACTGAGCCCATTTTTACATGAGACACTTGGGTTTTAGAGAGTGTATATAACTTGCCCAAGGTTGCATGACAGACACTCAGTGGTGGTTTGAAAGGACTTCAAGCCCAGATCTGCTGGGTTCCCACTTCTGTGCCATAACCACCATGTCACCGTAGCTGTCACTGCGTCGCTGCAGTGACCTTGGGACGCAGAGGCTACCCTGCAGGTGAGGAAGGTTAAGTGACCAGCTCCAGGCTGTACAGCTCCTGAGGAACAGGCCCCCTGTCCCCACCGGGTCCTCTGACTCTGCAGTCCAGGGTTCCTTCCATGCCTCCCTTAACTAGCTGCGACACCTGAACGGTGTCTTCAGGTAAGTATAACACACTCATAAGCAGACAGAGAAACAAAACTCCTGTCCAATACACCGGTACTCACTATTTTCTACGTTTTCATCGTTTCGTTCCTTTAGATATCTTTGAAAGGAAGTTTCAATGTATGCATGTAGCAGGAGAAAGAAGCCGCTGTCTCACTCCACGGCCTGAAACCTGCTGACATTTTCCCCTTCTCGGTTGAGTTAATCAGAAATTATTTGGGAGGAGTGGACGGCAGATCCGGGTAGGCTGACAGTCAGAGAAAGCCGCTGTTGCTAATTCTATACTAGCAGAACAACGAGGATGTGGGCTTTGGGGTTTTGTTTTGCTTTTTAATCTCCAGAAAACATGGCATTATCTATATAGTTATTTTGGGTTTTTGCAAAATTATCTCCCCTTTACAAAGAACTCACAATTGCCATGTAGGAAGTGCCGTATTGTCTGAGGAGTTTGCAAATATATATTGCTCTGCCAGGGTAGAAACTAGTCATCCTTCATACGTTGTTTCTCTCTGAAATGAAAGTTTGTCGGGTATCAGAAACTACACTAGGACTGTAAATTACCTCTAATGCTTACAACTTTCCTACAGGTGGAGGTCATCTTCACTTTACAGGGAGGAAACCTGAAGCTCAGAGAGGTTAAATAACCTGCCCAAGGCAGCATAGCTGATGAGTGACAGAGCTGGGAAATGAAGCCTGATGTTTTAATTCCAAGCCAAATTTGGGGCTCTTGGTTAAGCAGCCGCATCTTCCTGCTCCTGCACCAGGCAGGACTCACGATCGTGACAGGGAGGGAGGGGCCAGGCCTGCTCTGTGTGTCCGAACACAGCCAGGTGGGAGCCATTCCGGTATAAACTCTTGAAGGTGCCGACTAGTCATGGTGTTTCTAATTAATAATATCATGGACTTTGGTGTCCCCTCCAATCGTATCACGAAAGCCAGGACATCAGCTGATGGATGCAATTGGACATTAATAATTTGGAGAAAAAAACTGCCTTAATCTGTCCATGTCTATTTCTAGCAATGACTTCACCAAATATTGTATGTGAGAGCCAATTTGTCTTACCCAATCATACATCTCCCTTTACCCTAGAAAGCGCTTACAGAAATGAGGTGGCAGCTACTCAGAGGCTGGATTTCATATGCCGAGCCAGGAACTCGGGGAGATGAACAATGAACTGGTTTTCGAAATAGGTGTTTGCCTTTGGAAACTTGTGCCTTAGATAATTAGTGACAATAATCTCAAGGCCAACACTCAGTGCATGGAGGAACACATTTCATTTCTTCACTTTTATGAAGAAATGACACTTTGCTACGGAAATGAGATACTTTAGGCTATGCATTTCTGGGCTGTCAGAGCATTTCTCAGGCGTGCAAAGTCAGTGTTCCGTCTTTCCGAAGTTTTCTGGGCTGAGTTGCAAATGCCCGGGGCTCCCCGTCTGACAAGCCTGAAAAAAGCCATTGTCCAAGGCTGATTGTGTTACAGTTGGTCTTCTCTCCAGGTGCCTTTTTTCCTTTTTAGTTGAATGGAAAAGTGTGTCTTTTGTCTTTTTTTTTTTTTTTGGTCTCACCAAAATTCCAACCTATTGCCATCAGCCCCACTGAACGGTGCTAGGAACTCATCCTACTAGTGGGAGCAGGTGAAAAAGGAGAAGATTTGCCAAGGAAAATTTTTTATTTGTTTCAAGGGGTAATCATTAAGATGCATATAAGTCATTTTCAGAAATGATTAAAAGCCCAAACAAAGTGCTGGGTGTTATATTGTCAATAACACCCCGGGTCCTGAGATGCAGTGTCACAAGACAGAGTGACAAGGATTCAGGATAGCTTTTAGTTTGTTTGTCTTTACCATGTCTGCAAAGTTACATTTCACACCCAAACGCAGACCCCATCCTCTCCCCAGGCTTCCCCCCACCTGCACCCAAATATAAACTGAGAAGCCCCTGAAACCCAGATCGCTAGTAGGCTAGAAGCATTAATTATGGTGGTAGCTGATGTTATCCCTGGCTGTAAAAATTTCCTGCTGTAATTGGAATATAGATTCAACAGTTTTATTGAATGTCAGAGCACACAGCTGCTAGAGAGTCACTGCTGAACCGATGCTTCTCTTCTCTTCCATGAAAAACACCTATTAAGCAGTCAGCATAAACTCTTCCCTTACAACCTCTGACATCACCCCCGGGGCAGGCAGACACAGAACAGCAATTGCTGAATTGCATATGAAAATTATAGTTTTATTGTCTATACAACTGAAGGTTTAGCTCGGACTCCGGCTTCTGTCAGAGCTGGATAAAGAAGCAATTCTTCTCGTAGAACAAATAAGCACAGTACACTATTGTAATCTAAGAAACAGGCACTATTTATGTATCGGAAAGCCTCGTTCTCAATAGGGCTAACAGTCCAATGGCCCATAAGCCACTATTTTAGCAGCTGTAGAAAAGAAAGCTGTAGAAGTCACAAGGAATGAGATGCTAAAAGCAGCAGAGACAGATGATCACAACACCAAGGGAAGCCTTCCTCGCATCCCAGCTGCTCCCACCGTTAGTTTAGCAAGCACGACTCGTAGGTGGGGACCATGTACTTAATGTTGATGAAGGCGTCTTCTCCTCCGTAGCGCTCGAAGGCCTCCAGTGTCTCCTGGATCAAGTCACCGATGTTCTCCCTCTTCTGCTGGCTGTAGTCAATGCCGTCTCCGGAGTTAACTGGTGCATGCAAACACACAAAGAGGCCAGTTATTTCTTTGCAGTTTCCAGAAAAATTCCTACACATCAGGCTAGGCATTTTCTCTGAATGCTTGTTAGGAGACACAAACATTCAACATTTCTACAGGATCTTGCAGAGTTTAAAGAGTGGCGATAGTGACAGCTATACAAAAATACCATGTCCCAGATGGGAGCTGATGAAAATTAATCTAAAATAAAGAAATGACAGAGTAAATGAAAGTGAGCTAATCACAGGTACCAGGCAGGTTATAAGTCAGGGACTCTTTCTCCATCTGACCGTTACGTACAAAGTGTCTTCTTGGGCCTTGAGTTTTCCGAAGTCGCAGCAGAAGGAACGGCCTATGGCCAGATCGGGTTGTTAGCCCTGTGTGATTAAAACTGGACGTACTTTGGAATGGGAGGCATAGCCCACCCCTGCACCTTCACTGCTTTTGCACACACAGCAAACTCTAGCGATCCAAGTGTTCAGTCACCTGAAATCATTTTGATCATTCCAGATGCAGCTGGGACCGGAGGAAACTGCTTTTCCTGCCGTGGCTGCTCCAGAATGATCACTGAATGTTTGGGTGACAGTTATTAGGGCTCACAGGGAGTTCGTGCCGCTGCTAGTTTTGGAATCTCCAAGTCCAGGGTGGTGGGTCAGCCACCGTGGGTTGCCTGGTGTTCCTGACTGAAGCTCAGCCCCACAGAGCTTAGAAGTGACAGCGACAGCTGCCTCTCACGTACTACGAGGGAAGGGACTCCTAGGGGTGGCCTTGAAGGCCCCGAGAACTTACATCCAAGATCCTCTACTCTGCGCCACAAACTCAATCTCAAATCATTTAGATAAGAGAGACGTGATGCGCCCAAATGTGAGACGTCTGAAGGAAGGACCAAGGGCGTAGGAGTCTGACAAGAATGGAGCGAGCCCCTTTGCTTCGATCCAGACTATACAAATTCCACAGTTTTTTCTCTGATGATAGCCATTATATGCTTTCTGTTGCATTCCACTCACAGCTGTCCGAGGGCCGCAACGGCACTCAGTCTCCCAATAAGCACGTCATTATCAAGCCTCTGCGGAGTAGCCAGCGTTATCTCTGTCTCGCCTAGGAGGGAAAGTGCGACAGGGGCTCTGTGAGGGGCCCGGGAGGAAGACAGTGAGAGCTCCGGCCCCAAGGAGCTCAGGTCAGGGGCCTCCAGTGCGACTCAGAATGTGATTTCACCAGAGAAAGGATTTATTTCATTCATAGTCCAAATATAGCCCCAAACTGTTTATCTTGTTCGAATGTGAAAATAGTAGAGGGAAAAATGGTTATTTCAAACCTTTTATCCCCAGTTATTTGGGGCATTTTATAAAGATTGGGTAATGGTTCAGACCAGAATAAATATAACAATTACAACACCACACAGCATAGATAAGCAGTTTTTTTGCTTGGTTTTTCCAGAAACTTATTAGGTAAATATCACTGTCTTCTACAATATAGAGAAAACGAATCGCTATCCTGATTAGTTTCTTTTGGTGGGTGTGAAGGCAGGCAGAAATATTACTAATTTTCAGAAAGAGAAACAGATTGTGAGTCACAACTGTTGTGAAAAAATTGCATATCATTTTTCATAACAGATGAACTTAAAATGGTTCAGAAAACCATTGCAATTAGGTGGGTTTTTTCTTTCTCATAGTGGATGCCTTTCTGCTATCACATGGAAACCTAGATTTAAGTTAATTTAAAGCTTGATTTACAGAATATTTGATCATCCAAAATATCCAAATATATAGAACATATGTATAAAACATATATATATAGAGAGAGAAAGAATATGTAGAACAAACAAGAGATAAGATTTTTGAACAAAAGTGTTCTAGCCCTATTGTTTTTGAGCAAAACAACAAAGATAAACTTTTCTTCTTTCTTTCTTTCTTTCTTTCTTTCTTTCTTTCTTTCTTTCTTTCTTTCTTTCCTTCCTTCCTTCCTTCCTTCCTTCCTTCCTTTCTTTTTGACACAGAGTCTCACTCTGTCACCCAGGCTAGAGTGCCGTGGCGTCAGCCTAGCTCACAGCAACCTCAAACTCCTTGGCTCAAGCGATCCTCCTGCCTCAACTTCCCAAGTAGCTGGATCTACAGGTGCATCACCATGCCCGGCTAATTTTTTCTATTTTTAGTAGAGATGGGATCTGGCTCTTGCTTGGGCTGGCCTCCTGACTTGAAGGGGTCCTCCTGCCTCGGCCTCCCAGAGTGCTAGGGTTACAGGAATGAGCCGAAGATAAACTTTTCAAAAACAGAAATGTGAACAAATACATATTTAAAGTAAACAGACTTTCTGCTTTGTTTTTAAGGTTCACATGTGGTCTGAAAAGCAAGGGAGCACTCGGGAACAGCCGCACGAGGAGGACCTCAGTCTCCACTTCCGGGAACTTCCCAGGATGGGGAGGTCTGTGAGTTGAGTTAGAGAGGAGGAATCTTGAGCTTGGGAGAAGGAGTTGCTGATATTTGTTACCTGTGCAAAGAAAAGATGTTAAGGAAGAAAGTCCAAAGGGTGGCAGGACAACAAGCAGCAAGGAGTCAAAGGAGCAGGCGGGACAACACAGCGTGACGAGGCATGTCCGTAACAGAGAACGTGTGTTTGGAACAACTTCAGCTTCCCGGGATTCTAGTCAAAGCAGGTGCGATGTCCCATCAATGTCTGGCTACCTTTGTATGTCTCTTCCCCCCAGTGACATTGCTGATAAACTCCTCCCGGTCGTGGAAGGGGCGGCTGCAGGGAGGATGTGGCATGACCTGTGGCATAGGATGGCTGAGCCCATATGGCACCCCCCTGGAGGGCACATGGAAAATGTAATTGGGGATGATGCTGAGCTGTGACAGCCTCGATCAAGTTCCTTATGGACAAAGATACATATGTTAATCACTCATAAATGGTGCCTTTTGTTGGCATATTAGTCAAAAGGTCAAGAACTGAATAGGCCACGGGACAGACATATTTTCCTGCGGGAGGCAGAGGGGGTTTGGAAAGTCTGCACACAATGGAAAGCTTAACACACCCTGTTTTTTCCACCGCCTTCCAGAAAGCAACAAGGACAAGCAACACTGTATTTCGTATTCTTACTTTTTAGAAAATATTTAACTGTAGGAGTAAGTAAACTATGTAGCTTTTTTTGTTTTTCAGCAGCGTATAAACCCAAATGATTAAAGAACAGAACAGAAGTTGCTTATTCAAAAAGTGAGTTGGAGTTGGAATATTTTGTGTTTGCAGAATATGTATCATTTGGGCATTAAAAAGGCCAAAAAACAAACACATCCCTTACTTTGCATGCCGTAATGATGACACTGCACGGTTTAGTGTCAAACTACGTTAAGAGGCTCATGAGTCATGTGGTCTCCATTTCAAAACTGCTATATTGTCAGTTTCTCTGAGTACCTGACGTCGAGGTGATTCGCTGGAGCTCACCGTTTTAAATACGTACGATATGATGCTATTGAAAAATGTGTGTGAGAATAGGACCCTTAAAAAAACCCACATGGTTGTTTATAAGTGTCAATTCTCATTAGGAAGATGACACTTCAATTTAGGAAGCGAGGAGTGTATTTTATGTCCAGCAGCTAGAAATACACATGGATGATGGAAAAGATATGTTTTATTTATAACCAAGCAGACAGGACTATAGCAATGTTTTATACCAGACTTTGTGCTTCTAGAAGGGTGATAGGCAAGCAGAGCAGAACAAGGGATTCAGTTCCTGTTCTTAGAGATTCTTACATTCAGGAAGCATGCAGATACTGCCTAAAAGTTGTTCCTGGTTAAGAATTATTTTAATTGTATTCGTTACTCTAAATGTTGAATTTTCTTTGATTACGTAAGCAATCTGCTTAAGCATTAAAAATGTGCACACTCTTTTTCTATCTAAACCTTTTTCAACTGTCCTAACCTGGATGCCTTCTCTTTCTAGATGCCATTTTGGTCAAACAAGTGGGGTGTATATGACGTCCCAGTCTCTTGTCCAGCGATGGCATCCTCCTGGTGCATAAGCTCAGATTGTGACTGTGAAGTGACTACAGCACACTTTATCACCGAGGGCCACTGGTAAGGAGAGTTACACACGACACATTTACATTTCACACAGATATCTGCTACTCAGTGGACTTGGATCAGCAGCAGACTTGGATCACGTAGGATTTTGATGAAATATTTGCTCACCATGGTTTCAATTTCTACACTGTGTGGAAACTTTATTCTTTTTCTTTCTTTAGTTACCACTATTGCAGGGGGAAAAAAAAACCCATCAAAGCAAAGCTAGAAAGGAAGGACAGTTTTGGTGGCCAGAGCAAGGTCTTCCCAAGTCAGTGCTGGGGTCTGCTGCTCTGTGCTGAAGAACGTCCTCAGTGCTGGCCACAGCTGCAGCTATGATTGCAGGATGTTCTCTCTACAGACTGAGCACTCTACTAGGCACTACAGGGAAAAAGGCTCTTGGCTTTTGGGAGCTCACTATTTAGTTGAGGAAGCCCAACTAGCTTCCCTCCCTGTAAAATATAAGGATCACTCGTACCCTCCATGGGAAAAATTGTGGGCTCAAGACCCCTACACCTTACGGAGCCTCACCTGCTCTGTGTCTCCCTTGGTGCTCTGCTCACCACCAGGACGGGTGTCTTGAGAGAGTTCTGGTGCATTTGTTTTAGCCAGACGCTCCGGTTTCTTATCTCAGAGACATGAAAAGCAGGAAGTGAATGTGTGCACAGCCACTGGGAGGCTCGAGGAGAGTTTGGTTCAAATTTGAATTTTTCTCACTCTTATGCTTTTTGGGAAAATACTCTTAAATAGGAAATGCACAGACATTCTTATATGAACGGCAACACGCAAAGGAGTTATTTGGAAATGAAAGCCTTATTCGAGGCATCAGAAAAAATAAAACAAATAAATGCCTGCTCCAGATTGCTTACTCAGTGTGCCTGAAGAGTTCTGCATTTGATACCAAACAGATGAAATCATTTCTGAACTCTAGCTATACTTTCTGGTAATGACTAAGAAAATAAATAGGCACAATTTCAGGAAAGAAGCACTTCTGCCGACTGTGAAAACGTCCTGGCTGAAGCAACAGTGTCTCCCTCTCAAAGGGAAGAACAGGATCACATGATGGGGAGGCAGAGCCTTTGGGGTCCCCAGGAGGAAAGTCACTGGCCCCAACTCCATCTCTCATTCCTGAAATTGCTGAAGAGTCTGAGGCCTTTAGAAGTCAGCGTACCAAACACTCTTAAAGGGAATACTGCTTGGGAAATGCCACTGAAAACCACCTGAGTGAACCAGGAAATGATAAGAGATGACTCAAATGATGTTCCAACTGTCATTACCAATCTTTCTTCACGCCAAACACCAACTTTTAGAGACTTTAATTTCATGATGTAACTCGCCATGCTCAATAACAAAAGTGGTTCGTGTTACCTCTTACATACATAACAGCACTTTAAATGACCGTAGAAATCAGCAAGTATCTCAGACAAGTAAATGATGATTAACCTGACAGAACAACATGCACCTTGGCCGTAGGCATTGCTAGACACTGACTCAGGCAGACCGACCCTCCAGCACAGCCAAGACTGGATGGCAGTCATGAGCCCAAGGCATTGAATGAGGCATCATTCAATGAGGCATCACGGTTTGGCTACACCTCCTTTGATCTGCCACCGTTTGCCTGGCCATTTGTGTGGAGTGTGTGTTGTCAAGCGTGGTCACTTTGCACATACAGTATTTGAATGTGAATCCAGACCGAAGCTACTCTCAGTATCAGAGTGTTCATCGACATGGAGCAATTGCAGAAAGCACCTTGGTCATGCCCTTCCCCATGGGGACTAGGTAATCTCACTGAGGCAACGTTGAGTGCAATTTTAAAAAACGCTGACAAGAAATCAAATAGTTTCTTATTGGACCAGAAGGGGCATGTTCTGGATTCTCAGATGCTGAACTTAAAAAATTTCAAGAGCTCTAAAGTTTCAAGTTAAAGGATTTTTACTTGTCAAGACCTGTAACTTTTGATGGCATCAGTCACGGCTAAAGCTGCCTTCCTTCTGACTGGGCAGTAGTGATGTCATCGGCTGTGCTGGGAGAAAGTGAGCCCCGGGGCCTGGGTTCAGGTCTTGACAGGTATCTGCAGCTGGAACCTGCTGTATGTATTATTATAAAATGTTTCTTGGTGAATTAACCCATAACAGATTTTCTGCTGGATGATTCTGAATGCATTTGTGTGTGTGTGTGTTCAGTGGATTTAGCAGTTAGAAGATTGAGAGGACCAAAGCAATCCTCTCCATTGCACTTACTGGGTTTCAAGCAGAAATATCAGTTTTGGTGCAATAAAACTAAAATTTATCAAAATAAATTTATTCAAAAGATAACTTGTCACTAAAAAATAAGATGTCACTAAAAATAACTCATAATGTTTATGAGTTTAGAAATGGTTGTTTTTGAGTTTTTTCTTTTTAATCTAAATTAAGAAAGGAGGGGGGAAAAAGGACACAGATTTATTTTATCTTTTAAGACAGTTACAGTTTTAATACCTAGATCAAATTGTCAACATTTGTTTTGCCAGAAATATCTATTTATTTGGAGTTAGCTTGGATTCAATTTACTTTACAGAAATAGCTTTACCTGTTTTGGAATAAAGGGTTTTCTTCTATAAATTTAGATAATTATAGGAGAAACAACTATGAATTCCAGCCCAGTCTTTTCTGGAGGTGAGGGAATGGAGAAGAAAAGAAAGAAGGGGAAAAAAAACTAGAAACAAATTCATTTTATATATTGAGTAAGAGAAGAGCCTTTTGGAGAGAAGTTGTGAGGTTATCTGCTTTTAGAATCCTAAAGAAATGCTTCTTTTCACCTTCGTTTTAAAGCTTTGCTGTATTATTAATACTTTGAGGGGACTGATTTTTTTTCCCCTTTAACCATAACATGTGTCACCCCATTGGGAATTCTGGGTCGTCCTTAGCCACTGCTTCCATGGCTGACTTCATATCCTCTTGGAATCTGAGGGTTCCCCACATACCCTCAAGTATGACCTTATAATGGCTGTCTCCAAAGTCCTGGTTCATGGGTGGGTGTGGATCAAAGTTGCAATGGCTTTGCAACCAAAACTTATAATAACCACAGCATCTGGCATGTTAGAGATGCCCAAGGGCTTAAATACTTCAATTCTTCTCAGATCTTGTTGACATTAATGAAATTCACAAGATTTCTTTCCTCTGAAGATAAAAGCTTTGAAGCGAGCGCTCGATTCCCAGCTGGATGCCTCGCTCTCTTCCTCTCTTCTTGACACCGAAGCTGGGTCACTAAAGCAAGAGGCTACTGAGCCATCATATTTCCGAAAGCTCAAGCAACCGTTTTCATCTTTGGAATGGGGTCCTTGATCACATGTGAAACTGAAGATATCATGGATCTTGGCCCGATTGTCAATTCAACATCTAAATCTCCCTCAAATAGACAATGACAATTTCTAAACAATCGTCATTTTCCAACTGCAAAGTATATTCATTTCTCTATGAAATTAATAATAATAATTGGATTATATTGGTATAGTAGAAAGAATACTGGACCTCAAAGGCAAATAACCTGGGATATAATTTTTCAATAATTAGTAGCTACAATGTTCAATAATTTACTAGCTGTTTAACGATGTGCAGGTTACTTAATTTCTCTGAATCTCAGTTACTGCCTCTGTATAAAGAAAGGGCTGAACTTCACATGATCTCTGGTTCCTACTCATCCTACCATTACTTTTAATAATTTCACACCATAACTTTGGAAGAAGTGTTTGGAAATGACGGTTATTCAATGGGTGCCTTGTATTTCAATGGAAAAGATGATCACAAAGCAACTATGTAATTCTTCAAAGTAAGTCACAAATCTCATAAGCATCAAAATCAGCTTTCGAATCAAGTTCTAAAAAAACCTGAAAGGACCACATGTTTATATAATTGATTCTAGTTAAGAAAGAGAACATTTTCAAAAACTCAAATTATTTGTTGACACAGTACAAAATGTTCCATTTCACTATTTCAGTAAATCTATAGAGCTTTTGATTCTTTAGAATAAAGACCAAATGTATGGGTTGATTTTTTATTTTGCATATCCAATTGACAATAAATTGGTCAAGACTTAAAAAAAAAGGCAAGTTAGGGTCTTCTCTTATTAATGACTATTTTGACCTGAACAAAGTTATAATGAGAAAAATAGGTGGGCTCACCAATATATCCCTCTCTAGGATAACTATAACAACCGATTCTGTCATCATTGAATTAGCTGAATTCAAGCTTGTGAAGTGACAGCTTATCTCTTTTCTTATTGGGCAGCATGATTCAGTGATCATACGGTGTCAAGAAAAGAGCAGATAGTTCTAAGTCCAGGTTGTCTGTGTTAAATCTATTCCCTGCTATCTTAGCTCCTGATGGAGTAACAACAACAACAACAACAACAACAACAAAATGTCATTAACACAGATTAGATCATTTAAAACCAAGAATAGCCCTATAAACTACACACTACACTTACAGCCAATTGAGGTTTTGAGAGGTAACTTAGTAAAGTGATAAAAGCAGTAAGTGATACTGGGATCCTAAAAAAGAGAAATCGAGGTAGGAATCTGCTCAAGTACTAGAAGAAGGATGGTGGGAAGGTTCAGAAAGAGAGATCCGAGCGTCACGTGTCATCACACGGAGTGTATGACGCAGCAGAACATTCGCCTCTCTACTTACGGAAGAAGTTTCGCCCTGGAGGAGAGAAACAGCAGCAGAGAGGCTTCAGGTGCATAAATGTTGGGGAGATACTGTACTCGCTACGGCCAATCAAGTGGTGCTTCCCAGGGCAGTCAGTTGCTCTTTACAGCCTCATTTTTGTGATACGGACTATTTTTCTGTCTTTACTTCATTACAAGTCCTTAAAATATTAATAACGTCATTCACAGACATTTCTGCAGGAAGACAAAAATCAAGGCTGGCTGATTTCAAGGACTTTTCTTTCAGCGCCATAGATACCTGGTCTATATGGGGGAATTCTAGGATTAATTCCACATTTCATCCTTCCCAACTTTACGAGCGTCTATGATGATTTGTTTTTAGATCTGGCGGGTATTACTTATACAGTCTTATAGATGAAGAGATTATAGGGCTTTAATGTATGTGAGATAGACAGTCAGCCTGAGAGGGACTGTCCAGGGCTACCGCTGCTACTTAGTGAGGAGATGCCTGCTACCGTCTGGCCAGAGGTGCTGGGAGAACCGTAGCTGCAGTTGTGCAGGAATAGGGTGAGAAGGTAAAAAGTAGGGACCGTGTGAGTATCTTAATGGTCTTTCTATAGCCTTAAAAGAGAAAAGCAAAAACAAAAGCTAAATTCAAGCCACAGGTGTTGGGGAAGTTTCAAGGTTCAAGGTTCCCGTCCTCTGCAAAAACTAGGAGGGTCTCTGGTTTTCCTTCAAGAAATTCTTTCTTAGGATTCTCAGACAGTACTTGATGGACTCTGGTGTTGTGTGGAGGCCCTCAGATGTCCCCTGCTGGGTAAGTGCTGGCTTCATCTTTTAGCAGCGCAGGCCCTGCACCTGGGCTTCGGAGATTAGACGTCGTCTTTGAATCCTCCTTGACGTCATTCGGTTTGCTGTTGTGTAGGGCGTGGTGGATCCATTTCATAAACCCAGTTCTGCGGCTGCTACTCCACTTCACCCTGGGTGAAAGCTAATAGTCTATTTGGTCTTTCCATCTTCAAACTCTCCTCTTCCTAATTTACCCTGAAGATTCATTTTCCTAGTCACTTTCTTTTCTAATTAATATAACCCCTGTCACCGTGTTGCATGATGGGTCAAATTCAAATTCCCAGTCACCTGGGCCCTCTGCAATCTGACCTCCCCAAATGAAGCCAATCTCATCTTTTCTCCTTCCCAATAAGACCTCCTGCTCCATGCAGACTGGATTTCTTACTGTCCCCAGTGTGTGTAATTTTCATTCATGCCTTTAAAATTCCCCACAGCAATCTGCTCCCCTCTCTTCCTCAAGGTAAGTCCAAGCTTACCTTTGCTCAAGGCTAGTTTTAGATTTACTTCCTCTGCGATTTTGACCCCACGTCATCTTTCTTTCTTTTGAATTCCTGGAGCAGTGGTCTGTAATGCCCTCCCCACCTTATTTGCATGCTAAAACCCTCAGCCGGTGTTTCATGTTTACTTAGCTCTTCTGTATTTTACCACCTCTTGGAGGATAGGATCATGCCAATTGTATTATAAACCCCATCCATGGGCAACAAATTCAAATTGAACACTTGTAAAATGAATGAATGAAAGAATGAATCAATCGCTACGGTGTGGGTGTACCGAATCCAGATACTGATATAAGCAAATTCAGTTCTAAATAAATTGTATGGGAAATGTAGAGTCCACCATTTGCCTAATTCTAATTTTTTCCTTACTGTTTACATATTTGTAAGTTGTTATTCCTGGAAATAACATTTATATGAATTCGAAAAGGTCTGATGAAGTGCATTTCAGCACATGGAAGGTCTCCATGGTCAGATAGCCTCAGCTGTTCTTCAGTGTCCTTTCAACTGATATAAAGGGAGGTTTAAGTGGGATCTCCCTTAAATTTGAGAAGAAAAAACTTTCTTTTTCCAAAGTGAGAAATGAGATTACCCCATTTACTTTATCAGCAGCCTTTGCTCCAGGATGAAGAAAATGTTGGATTTTTATAGTGCTTTCATTTACCATCCAGATTTTGTTTCATGTAATCTCTTATATAGCCACATGGTAATTTTCAACCAGCTCAAGAAACAGCGAAATAAGTGACTTTGATTGGGAAGGAACTACTGATTGCTGCTTTCAGGAGCGATGCAAAGCTACTGGAAATAATTGTGACTACTTCTACAGAGCAGCCAGACTGGCAGCTGCTATCACACTTTTCCACTTCCAGGAAACATTAATGATACCAGATACGACCCATTTTCAGCTCTGATTTTTTTGTTTTTCTGTAATTGAGGCACAAAAATGAAAAAACAAATCTGAGATTTCTAACAAGTGTTATCAGCAAACACAGTAAATTATGGGGAAATGCATTTCCCAAATGATCTTTGTTAGAACTCGCATCTATATAATGAACTCAGGAGGCTTTTTGTGTCCATCCTGGTTCTCACCATTGTATTAATAACACAGTGTGGTTAAGTCACGTTGGATGCCTGGCCTGCACGCAGGGTACATGGCCACCATGTAAAAGACTTTCATGGTCTTGATGTACTCTTTGTTCCATCGAGAAACATCATTAAATAGGTAAACTCCCTCATAGTGCTTACAGTGAAGAAACATCTTATACCACTATATCATTTCTGAAGATCAGATGCTTCCCTGATTATCTTGGATATTGCTCAGCGTGCCTAAAGTATCTACTCTTTGAAAATTCTAAAATGAATTAATGGGCGCAAAATTCACATAGATTTCCAAGCCATTAGCTGGAAATTTTACAGAGTGGTAATATTTCTCATCAAATGAGCTCAATTAATACAAAAAATAATGTATCGAATGAACAAATCAAAGCAATCTGCTGTGCTGAACTGAGCTAACTGCCATAAAAGTGACAGAGTTAAACCCTGCAAGCCTTTTACAACTGTCTCAGTTTAAAACAACCTCAAAATATCTTTCGAAGCTCTACTATCAACTTTTATCAGCGTCTACACTGGCAAGTTAAATGCGGCAAGAGACACCCACTTTGCCACCAAGCGTACTAATGCAGAAAACGGCCCGAAAATGCTTGAGCTGCACTAACAACATTTTTACAAACGTTTAGGGCTTTGCTAAAGCCAATCAAAGTTTTGGCCACACCGTTAAAAAAAAAAAAAAAAAAAGATACTGAGAGAGAGAGAGAGAGAGAGCGAGCATCTAAACTGTGGAGGAGACATTTAAATGTGGCCATTTAATTTGCCATAGCAGCGAAATTGTGTTTGCACAAGAATTGACACTAAAGCTTATTGGAAATGCTGACAGGTGAAATATGCTGACTTTTGATACTTCTGGATACAGAATGTTTATTTGCCAGTTACATTTTTATCTCTTAAAATTCCTCAGTTTAGTGCACCCGATTACTCTCCTCCGAATCAGGACTTTAAGAGCAGGTTCGTCCAGACAAAAGCGGCGAGGACATAAAACAACAGTGTCCGCAGGTGCGGAGGCTGCGGAGCAGGCCGTGCGCACAGGCTTCTTGCTGGACACAGAGGGCCGTGCATCCCAGCCCCCGCCCTCCGCCCGCTGCTGATCCCCTCTGATTTAAACAGGCACAATCATACCTACGCGTGGGGATGGGCGTGAGCATAAAAATAAGAGAATGGGCATTATGTTTTTATTAATTTAGCAAGCTGTTGAAAAATTTCGACACTCATTATACTGAAGTTGCTATTGTGTCTATAGTGTAGCTGTAGATAACAGTGGATTGTCCACAGTTTAACTCTGCTCTGGGACAGGACAGAAAGTTAGCCTTACAGAACACCATGGAGTGTCTTTTCTTTATTGTTTAATAAAATGGGTTTGCTCTATAAGCCACGGCACTTAAAGAGCAGCTCTGTTATCCTCGGGTCCTGCAGGAGAGCAGGTATGTCATGATCTGGATTCACCATGGACGCAGAGCCTGCATCTTTGGGATATATCTTTACTAAGCTGTAGGTTTATTTTTTTAGTCTAGACTGGTACCTTGGACCCTGTTTGCATCTCTGATTAGGATACATGGTTGCAGGACTTCATAAGCAAACGATTTGCGGCTTTAGCTTACACTTTCTCCTCCAGGGGCAGTTCCACATGTTGGCGCCTAAATGGACGGGGAGAAGACTGGTTTTTGTTCTCCTGCAAGCGGCACTCAGGCTTGGCTATCTAGGGACGGCAGCCCCCTGTTTATTTCTCTTTTGCCTCCACAAAGCCCTGATTTGTCTAATTTTAGGAGCACAGTTCATGACTGGCCAGTTCCCTAGATTGCTGGTCAACTGTGAGAGATGCAGCCCTAGTAAACCAACAGGAGGAAGTGGATTTTATTTTGGAATGTACACTTGTGCCTCAAGCCACAATAAGGTAATTGTTTTATAGTATTCCTATGGGGCTTAATATTTGCAAAATAATTTATATTTGCATTTGAGGCAGGATATCTAATTGGAGCTTAATACATAGGTTATAATTCCAATTTTATATCGGGCAAGTAGCTGAATTTGGTTGGGGGGCTGTCTCCTTGCCCGCGGCTGACACAGGGGCAGGGGGAAGGGGGGAGGGAGCAGTGAGAAGAACTGGAGCAGCTTCATGGTCCTGACTTGTCCCTGCAGGGCAGAGTACTGGGTGGAGTCATTGAGGGACTGGCCTCCTGCCTCTTTACTGTTGCTAAACTCGCCACATCTGCCACCTTCTCTGCATGGGTTGCCACTTTGGCCTCTGAGCCCAAAGAAACCCTGACTCCCTTTCCAGGCTGTTCAGAACCATGGCCCTAGGTCCTTCATGACAGGGGTGGACCTCAGAGCTCCTGCCCCAGTCCAGGCTTCCAAACCTGATGTCTGTGTAGTAGCCTCAGAGCCCTGAGTGAACTGGGGCAAGTGTCCGGCAAAAGCACATGCACTGAGCTTCTGAGTCTGACACCTGCCACATTAGATCGACAATGAAAACCCCAGGAGGTTGATGGAGACCCGGGTGGAGAGCTGAGCTGACTTCTTGGCCTTCCCCAAGGGGCCTCCTCTCAGGGATCATCTCTCTGCTGCCCAGAGCCTCCGGGCAAGTCATCCATTTAGTTCCAGCCTCTTGGAAATGTTCTGCATTGAGGAGCCGTGTGCCCTACATGCTTCCATCAACAACCTAGGCTCTTGGACTTAAAGATCTGCCATGTGACGATGGGTCCTGATATCTAGGCTATCTGTTGGTGTTTTTATAGACACCATTAGCTCACAGGAGCAGCTCTGATCGTGGGAATTTCAGGAGTCAGGGTAGTCTGGAGTCTTTCTTGCCAGCTGTGCTTGAGTAGATGAGGGTAAAGGACTAGAGTGGGAGGCTGGGGTTCACCTTCTCAGGGAGGAGTCAGGTATTACACCAGTCGTTAGTCGTTAGGATTTCAGACAGTGAGAAGTTCCAGCAAGGAGCAGAAATAAGGGGATGTGGGAGAGAGGGACCGGTAGGGGCCACCCGCACGGGGGTAGCAGGAAGGTCTCCCTGGGAAAATTACATTTCGGCTGAGACCTGAATGCGGAGGAGAAGCCAGTTATGCAAGACAGCAGCGGGAAGCACAGGGCGTGCAGAACGGCAGATGCAAAGGCCTTGAGGTTGGAACGAATTGTCATCGGAGACATGATTTCACCAAGTTATTGTATCCATTTTTTTCAGCATTGATATATACTGTGCATAATTATCATTTGTAACTGCTGTGTGGTGGCTGCGGAGGGGAAGGAGCGTAAATTACTCAGCTCTTCCCCTCTAGTGAGAGACATTAAGTCTACCTCCAGATTTGCACAGTTTTTGTTAATGATGCAATAAACATCTTTGTGCATACAAGTCCTTCTCTTTAGTTGTATTGTTTTCTCACAACAATTCTCAGAAGTGAGGTTACTGCTTCAAAGAATATGAGCATTCTGCAGTTATTGGTATATACTGCCACACTGACTGTTGGGAGAGGTTATGCCAATTTATAACGTTACCGGCTGCAACACGTGAGCCTACCTGCTTTTCCACAGCATTGGGTGTTATAATTAACGTTTTGTTTGCTAATTCAGTACATACAAACTGTTACTTTAAGTTTGCTTTAGTTAGCATTTTTCTAATTACTAGGAGGGTTAACATTTTCCCATGAACTGTTTTGCTATGTGGGTTTTTTTTTTCCCTCCTGAGAGTAAATTATTCTTATCTTTAGCCTATTTATCTATTGGGTGGCCTTTATAAAAGAAACAAAGTCTCGTGTAACCATCCTGGGAAGCTAGGAAGTGGACATGAGGTTCTCCAGAGCTAGATTTTCCAAGTGCACAGATGGTCCACATTCCTTTCTTTTTGACTGATTCGATAGCACCATTTCTGATAGCACAAAGGCATCGTGAAGAGTCACTATCACATCTCAGGGTGCCTAACGTGCCCCCAGACAGCACCCTGAGCCCTGAAGAATTGGAAGGATTGTAGTAAGCAATGCAGAGGAAATTGCAGAGTCAATCAATTATATTGAGAAATTTAATTAACTCTCCAGACGGAGGAACATTTATAGTGAGTTAAATTTCTAGAAAGCTTCCTTTACATCCTATGACTGCAGCCCACCACTGCCCAGCATTTTTCTTCCTGGGCCACCCTGTGCAGGGCCAAGCCCAGATACCACTGGGCTAACATCTTATCAGTAAGCACAGGCACTAGTAGGTCTAGCCCTCAGGTTTATCAAGTGCCTTAACTCAAGACTTGGGGGGGGGGGTTATCTTCAGATCAGATTGTCTACAAATGAGGCTACACTTAAAAGTCAAATTTACTTTCGTTTGTGTGTAAAAAGCGCTAATTGGTTAAATGTAAACATTTGTGATCTATTGCAATTGATTTAACTTTGTGTTTGCATTTCTACATTTTTTTAATATATGAGGAGCCTCAAAAGATGAAAGTGGCCTGAGATTCTCTTGACGTCTAGGAAGCCCGAGCTGAAGGCTGGGAGGCAGATGGGTGAGGGATAGCTCAGCAGGGCCTGGGAGATACACTGGGAGGATGGAGATGTAGCTAAGGCTGAGCATTTGTTCTTACTGAAGGTTAAAAGACCAGGAGCAGTGGAAACTGAAGTCCGCTATTTATCTTCAGGCTAGGGGGACAGTGCAGACAGCTGCAACCTGAGCCTCCTCCTAAACCATGCCAATAACCTTAACCGTGACCTCCGGTCAGAGGAGCGTTTCCGCGGGTGTACTGCGATTCCCTTAAGCACCAATCAGCACAGTTGTGTCCGTTTTGTTTTCAGGTCTGGTGATGATTCTACCCACCCTCTTGAGTGAATAATAGGGGGGAAAAGTCCTTACATATTTTTATTTCAACTTGCCTAAGGAAACAAAGCTTTGCTTCAGTAAGAAAGTTACATATTACATTGAGAGCCGATTTTAAAGTTAAAAATAAACATTACAAAAGGATTTTGAATTTCTGACAGGCACCGAGCTTTTGCAAAGTCAGACTGATAACTGACATAGATAGCTATTCAAAATTAAGGTAAAATCAGTACTTGGATAGATATTTCGGCACATGTAATCTTTAGTTTGGAATTATCTGGGTGATTCTTTTACTTTTTTCGCTTCCTTTTATGTAGTTATAGCCTCTTAGAAAATATAATGTTATAAACCAAGTAAAAGCAATCTGGTTACAGAAATCAGGGGGAAGCATTTGAAGTGGTTTTTTCTCAGATTGAAAAGCTATGATTGCCTTATCCAAAAGACCAAGTACAATAAAACACGCGGAGTAAATTGGCAGGCCGCACGTGTTACAGTCCTGAGTCTGTCAGGTAACCGTTTGTAGCTCCCGTCAAGAACTACATAAGCAGGCCCCCAAACATTCCCCATATAAGAAGCAGCCTGATGTGCATAAAACTACTCAAAGCACTAAATTCCTTTTGAGTCCTATTATAATTGTTTTTCTGCTTGAAGAAACTAAATAGAGTCAATTTTTAATTTGTTCTCCCATTTTCCTTAAAAAACCTGACTGGTATAAGACAGCAAATTACAATGTTGGGGAAGCAATACTTTGGAGTCTGCATTTCCTGCAGAGTGAAGTTGGAATTCTGCCAAAAATAGGTTTCCAAAATCTCCTAATGCCCCCAGGGCTGTGGTGTGAAAGGACGGTGTTCCCCAGAAAGGCCTCTGGGACGGCTGGGCCCCCATCCCGAGCTCGAGCTCTGCCGGGGCAGGGTCTTGTACAGAGCGGAGCTAGGTGCCCGCCGGGGTTTGCGCAGGAAGCCCTTCTGATCAGCAGGCCAGGGCCACACAGAGCCTCAGGGCACAGCACAAGGACCCTGAAACGACCCTCTGGGAAAAGCAAAGTGTCAGGCATCAGACTAGGAGTTTTATTTATTCTCCTCCATTTAATCCTTAAAAAATTCTGTGAGGTTGGCAATGATTACTCTTCCCAGGTCCCTATGTTAAAGTGTTGCCACAAGGATTAAATAAGGTTATCTATGCAGAGTAGCGGTTACATACTAGCAAGCATGGTACCAGGATTTGCTAATAGTGTAATCATTATTATAAGGTCAATGTCAGTGCCTCTCACAAGGTGGTTCTAAGAATTAAATAAACTAATTTATAGAAAGCATCTGGGTGCTAAATGAAAGTTAGTTTTTTTTACTTCCTTAATAGGATCAATTCAAAGAGTTGATCGTGTGGTTCAGTAATATTCCAAATCTACTCATCGTGTGGACGAGTAAATTGTCAGAGATGGGATTTGATCTCAGGGCTCTCTAAAGCCAAAGCCTCAGCTTCTTCTCCAGGGAGCTCAGGGTCAGGATGGTCAAATGCAGTTAATACAGAAATTCCTTATGCTGACCCCGTAACCATTTTAGAATTTGGGTACTTCCTAACCTCTGTGGGTTATTTGGTTTTAAGTATATTTCTGTCCATGTCATTCGTCTTTCTGTATCCAAGAAGAATAAAAAAAGAAGGAAAACAAAAAACTTTAAGTGAAACTGAAACACATTTAAATTTTGAAAAATGTGCAGGTAGCCTACAAAATAATAATAAAAGCTGACATTGCTTTGTACTAAACCAGATGCCATTGCCAATATTCAACCATTTTTGACTTACAAAAATGTCAACTTCTTACGGCTTAATCTAAATTTTAATTCTTCCTGTGTGCCAGGCACTAGGCTAAGCATCTAAGTACATTTAGCTTATTTAATTCTCATTAGTCCCCACCACTTTATAAAGTTGGTGATGTTATTACTCTCATTTTTACAACTGAAGAGCATGTGGAACAGAAAGGTTTAGTCCAAGTACCAAACATAAAATGTAAACCACCAGATGCAAAATAACTAAATGTCTTTATGGATGTTTTGACTGAGAAATTCTGTTCTGATACATATGAAAACAGATGAAATAAAAAATACCATTAAAGAACATTTCTTTACAATGGATATATTATTATTTAACTAAATGGAAACTGTTTTCCTTCTAATCCTAAAATATCTTTATCCCTATCTATCTACCTATCTATACCTATCATCTATTTATCTATAGCTTTTAAATTATCCATTAAAATAATTAATTACTTAATTATAAATTATAATTTTGAGTCACTGTCATTGGTAGAATTTAAATGTAAAGATAGATATGGTTGTCAGAAAATTTACTGTAAAAGAAAATAAAAAGTTTATATATGATCCTTAAAAATATTTCTTTCCTTTCAAATTGTCTCCAAGGGTTCTCTTTTCCTTGAGCTGCCATTTTACATTTTGGGAAAACTGGCACATTGACAACTTGACTTTTACTGACTAAATTTTAAATGTAAATTTTGTTTTTAGTAATTTTCCTTGCTTCTCCATGAAAATAATTTGTTCACAGATACCATCCTTACTAAGTCTCAGACTTTTCCCCTGCAATATGCTTATTGAATGGCTTTATAAAAATATTTCCATAGGGGACACAAAATAA
This sequence comes from Cheirogaleus medius, assembly GCA_008086735.1. NCBI lineage: Eukaryota > Metazoa > Chordata > Mammalia > Primates > Cheirogaleidae > Cheirogaleus > Cheirogaleus medius. The sequence continues at coordinate 103,673,393 of VBSM01000361.1, read as the reverse complement.
TAATATGATGACATAATTTGTTTTACTCCTGTGCAATTTCATACACACATACATAAAGCAACATTATAGCAGATTAACTTTCTTATATGAGATTAAATTCTCATTAATATATTTTTAATGTTTTATGAAAAATATTTTAATACGAGGAAGTACAATTTCCTCATCTATTTTACTACAATTGCATTTTTTTGTTTTAGATCATTTTCATTAAAATATCTTCTGTTTCCTAACCAAAGAAAAGTTAATTCTTTTTTTTTTTCTTAAAGAAATAATTGGGTCATATTCTGTAACTGCTATTGGAGGTATCAGGCTACAGAGTATCTTGGCAAAAATAAAATCTCTGTTGGGACTGGAAAATTGGAAAGTACTAGAAGATATTGTTACTTGACTTTATGAGAATATATCAAAATGTGGTTAGTATTATTGTTTTCTTTTCCGTTATCTCTCTTACATTTGCGTTGAAAAAGTATGTGACTTTTTGGATTTTTATTTAGTTTTTAAAAAGGATTAAAACTCCATTAAAATTTTTCACAACACTATAAGCCTATATTCTTTACATATCTTACTTGAACATGTACTATTTTGAGTATCTGTGTTAACTTTCTCTAATGGTAACGTGGACTATCATTATGTATTTTTTGTTGTTATATATCATCTTAATCCCTTAGTTCTTTATGTAGAAGTTATACATTTTAGTTACAAATATTTTTCATTTCATGGACCATGGGTAGGTAATAACTGAAATTTCCAAAAATTGTGTATCCGCAATTCCTAATATAACCATCAACTACGCAGCAATCTGCCTGGGACAGCTGCACCGTCTTGGTCAGACCACTGCTTTGGTTCACTCAGAAATAAGCACAACCGGCTGAATTCCACGTTGGGCTCTGATTTTTGCACTTTGCAAATCCCTTTTACCAGGATGGAGATGAGGGTTGGCTTTGGGCCTCTGGATGTTCCAAACCACAGAGACAACCTTGGTGCCCACACACTCGCTTGCCCTAGGGTGTGCTTGCATGCGTGTGCACACACACGATGCGTATGTGTGCGTGCACTTGCATGTGTGTGCACACACGGACGTGTATGTGTGTGTGCACTTGCATGTGTGTGTACACACGGACGTGTATGTGTGCATGCACTTGCATGTATGTGCACACACATGGACGTGTATGTGTGTGTGCAATGCAGCAATCCCTGGGAGGAAGGATTTAAGGCACTTCTGTTCAATCATTAGAGCTGAAATCGATAGTTCATCATCGATTGTTGTTTATGACCTGAGTGTCATTGAAATCTCCAAAGAACAAGATGGTTCATAGGATTTTCTAGAAACTTTATTTGCTGCTAAACCTTTCATATTAAGAATAAAGGAAAGTCATGGAAAATCTTTTCTGGTGATTTAAATAATCCCTAGATACACTGGGAAGATGTCCAAATATTAGCACTATGTTTGATTTCACATTCAGGATCAATCTATATCTGTTTCTATCTTTGAAAAACCTCCTTGCAAGGTTGTGAGATTGCATGCTCATTGATCAGAAGGCAACATCCGTCTTCTATAATAGTAACTCACAAGGAGTGTAATCTTTTTAAAGGAATTAAGAAAAAACAGAACTTTGAATTAATCTGGTTTAGATTAATCAATATTATTAAAGAATATTAAGGTTAGCCAATTAGGGAGTTTAAGTGGTTTTGAATCACATACTATTTAAAATAAACATTGGCCCAATGATGATTTCCTATAACATTTCCTCCTTCACTCTGAATTTATTGTGCTTTATTTTAGTGAAAATGTTGTTCTATGAAAAATGTTAGACATTGGATTATGCTACCAAAAGAGATTGGACTTGCCACTTGTGGAAGTGTAAGAAGAACTGACTCAGGCCAGCCCTATGCCCCAGCCCCTCAGTTGGCAAGGCTGGTCTACCTTTCCATTTCTGTCTCCACCACCACACCTTAGTCCCTCACTATCAGTCTCCAAATTTGATTTACTGTTGCAATAACCTCTCCACTGCTCTCCTGCCTTCTGACTTTCTATCCTTTCAAATTCATCCTTTACAACTGCCTAATTAAACCTTCATTAACGCAGCTTGTGTTGCATTTGCCCACTGGGAAAAACAGAAATTTACCATTATCTGTTGGACACATTTCAGCTTCCTTGGCCAGGCGTTAAGGCCTTCACAATGGCCTTCAAGCCAGCTCTTGTCCTCTAATCCTCCCTCACAGGAACATTGGCCTCCAGTTAAGTCACAATTGCTAACCCCAAGCCAGAGTCAGGGACTCTCCACCTCCTCGTCTTTCCTTGTGCCATTCCTTCCTTCCCGCTGGATTTCCTTCCCCACCTCTGCTTATTAAAATCTGCGATGCTCGCTTTTTCCATGAAGCCTCTCTTGATCACCCAAGTCAGAAGAAATTTTTTCTTTTTTTTAAAGCATTTATACAGAGTTTGTACTTCTCTGGAGGCCCTTATTACCAAGTTTTGTGAAAATATCTCATTTACAGTTATTGTGAAAATATCTCATTTACAGGAATTAAGCTCCTTGAAGAGAAGAACCATCTTTGAATCCTCCGTGGTGCATATCTTAATTCAGTGGGTGTGCAAGAAACATCTGTTGGGAAGGTGGATGTGAAGGGGAGTAGCGTGGCTGCGTGAGGAGAGAGGGGCCGGCCCCCTGCTGCACCCATGTGTCTGGGTCAGTGGGAGGCAGGGTGCAGCGCAGGTCTAACCTGGCAAGCAGAGGGGTCATCTAGAGTTGGGGCAGAAACCCGGGGATCAAGACCAAGGAGAAGCTGCTGGGCAGCCAGGAACATAAGGATTTGAGTCAAGTGGTTGGGTCAATACCTCCCAGAAAGAAAGTCAGGAGGAGTGGGAACAGGAGAAACTGTTTGCTTAGGAGTCCTTGATCAGGAAAGAAGAGGACCAAAGAGGCAGGCGGGAGGCAGAGAGGAGGCCCTGCGGATGCAGCCCCACCTGTCAGGGTCCCATCTTCTCCCTGGCCTCGGACATCATGTTGAGCTCATGCATATCTGACTTCATTTAATTCAATGACATTTATAAATGGCCATGGTGTGGAAGGCACGGTGTCAAGTGCTCTCTCATTGAGTCATGACACAATAATAGTAACAGGGCCAACATCTGTTGAGTGTTTTCTATTGCCAGGAGCTGAACTGTGCTTAAATATATTGTTTCATCTAATCTTAGTAACAAAACCGTGAGGCAGGTGCTATAATTAGCAGGTGCTACAATTAGGCGGTGGCTTCTTAGAGAAGTGAAGTGGTTTGCCCTAGTTTGAATGGGTAAACTGAGGCAGGCCCAGGTCTGGCTGGGGACAGGCTTGGGGTGGGGGCTCTCATCCCTCCTGCCCACGGCCAGCCGCCCCGAGCTCTGGGGCTGCTTCTCGCTCGCTACTGGCTCAGTCCATCGCATTCTTCACAGGCCAAAGGGGCAACAGTAGCTTTTAGGTTTAGGTCCTGAAAAACATTTTTGGGCCCTTGGAAAATTCTCTTTCACAAAATAGGTTATGAACATAACCTAATCCCATTAAGAAAGGCAGTCGGGGATAGCTCTGTGTGTGCGTGTGAGAGTCAAGTGAATGCAGAGTTTGCACAGTTAGCCACGACCTGTGGTGCTGAGCACCCGAGAGAGGACCGAGGGCAACAGGGTCAAGGCGGGGCCACCCCAGCGCCATCCCGCTGCTCCGCTGTCCTGACTCACCAGCTGAACTTGACATGCAAGTCCCTGAACTCTGGCGGCCTACATCTCCTCACCGGTAAAGTGAAGCTCACAACGACTCCGTCCTGGGACTAGCGTAGAGTTAGGTCGGACACCGCCAGGCAGTAGTGAGGGTTTGCCCCCAGGACATGTCATGATTGCTGTTGGTATTTAGACCGGAGCCATTTAATAGGGCGAGATTGCGGAACTGGATTAATTATAAGGCTTCTTTAACTTTCATTTAATTCTATTTCAAATGTAATCTTTGAGTGTTTAAAAGTTTTAAAATATATGAAAAGAAATATTGAGGAAGTCAGTGAAACATTTAAAAGATATTTACAAAAGAAAAACTGACCCAGGATGAATATGAGAAATCTAATTACTCTTATAATCTATAATGTCCTCAAGTAAAGTGCTCTGGAACTATTTAGCGAAAGGAACTGCATAAAGAAAGACATCTTTCTAACTGATTACGTTCCAAAGCATCTAATGCCAAGTCGGTAAAGTCAGTAAATGAAAACAAACAATGAATCAAAGCAAAGTCTCTGGACAACGGCGCGCTCTTGACACTTGGGACCCAGTGCAGTGTTCAGCCGGCCCAAGGCAGAGCTCGGCCTCTGCTCTCAGGGGACCTGCGAGGGGGGCAGCTGGGGGGCGGGTGGATGTCCGTGCACAGAATTCCAAATTTGCCAGTCCAGTTTCCAGTAACCACGCCCAGCCTCCCATCTGCATGCCACCTTCTAACTTCCCAGTGGCAACTGGCTGACCTTGCTGCCTGTCCCCTCTGCCGGGGGCTTTCATCACTTGGTTTCAACTCTACTGGATGTGGCCTTCTGACCTTCACTACGGCAATTCACAGCTAATTTGCTCAAACAAAGGGAAGTGTCTAAATTGCTCCTAAAGAACACTTAACCCTAAATCCACTTGCATTTCTCTTTAGAAAGGCATTTGATGATTTTTTGCTACATACGTACCCGCCAAATTTTAGTTATTTTAGATATTACATAAAACTAATTTATGTTCCCTGTACATTCCAGGAAGGCAACTGGTAAAAGCCATTCAAAAGTGTTTGATGGTATAGAGGAGTAGGTATTTTGTGATAAAAAGGTCTCTATGTACTATTTTTCTTAGATAATCAAGCACTAATTTTACGCTCAAATTTCAGGTGCAAGTGCTGCATGAAATGATTTAGCATTACAAATCTGGCAGCATGGAGTTTTTAGTTTTATTAGTTCCCACTCAAAGCTTTGACAGCGGCTAAACTCTCATACCTATTTAGGATTTCAAAGGTATGGTAATGTTAACAATAGCTATTGGGTCATGAAGTGCTTGCTTTGGGGGCTGCACTTTGCACACATTGAACCTAATTCTTTTAACAATCCTGCACGATGGACCTTATTCTCTGCATTTTACAGATGCAGAAACTGAGGCCGAGAAGCTGTAAAGGATTAGTCCAAAATCGCGGAGCTGAGCAGGGTCGGAGCCACACCGGGGTGCGGGTCTGCTTGGCGCTTGCCATCCCGACGGCCCAGTTACGAAATGCCAGGCACACAGAGCCGCAGCGCAGAAGGGCACTTCTCCGCCATTACCAAGTTTAAAAGTCTTGTGACTGAAAGCTCGAGATAACTCTAAAGGTGAATCAGATGACAGCTCCACTTCAAACACTATTAGTGCTTGGAATTTCAAGTGCATGAGATGAAACTGCAATTAAGAAAAAACCCTGAGAATTCTGTGACTAGCCATTATCACAAGATAAGTATCTTTTTCGAAAAACAAACCAAAAAGATGATACAGAGAAAAATGTTATTTGAATAATGCCTATATTCTTTGGGGAGTAGAGAAAAGCAAGAACCTGGAGACCTAGTCTCTCAAAATCATTCCATAATGTTTAAGAAAAGGGCAAAGCAAAAGAAATAGTTTCTCCTATGGAGTCTTCATTCTGAAAATCTTTAATTACTTCCTAGCCATACATACTTCGCCAAGGCCACCAGTCTGTGCACGCTGTACTAGAGTTTCCAAACTGGACACACCACACTAAGAGCAAAGTGTGTTCCGGGGTTCCTTGTTCAATTATTTTTCTGTGTTAAATGAATGAAAAATAATGTCATACACTCAGCGATAGAACGGCTCGTGTTCTGTTTCTAGCGTTCTTTGCTCAAACACTTCTATTTCAAGTGTCAGAAGAACCCCTGTGTCAATTGTTAGGGCTTGGGGTGTTCACTTGGGGTGCTTTTATAAGAGAAAGTCAGAATTTAAAAGCAATAGGTAAGAAATGTAGGAGTTTGAAGCGGTCCCCAGAGCTGGTTCGGGTGTGACACAGACCCTGGGCTGAGGAGGTAGCTGCCTCGCCAGCCGGGGCTAGAACGTGTGGGGTGAAGGCCACGCCCGGGAAGGCTGAGGCTCCCCAGCTTCTGGGGTGCGGAGACTGGCCCGGCTTTGTTTGCTGGGGAGGGGCCCCTTTCCCTTTTGTAAGCAGTGGGGACCAGGTCTTTAAAATGTTGTTTAGACTTTGTGAAGAGAAAATTGTCTATTTTGACCTACAAGCAACACCAAAAGCAAACGTGAAGCTGGCATTTGTCCTTGATTTCTCTCTCTAGGGCTCTTGATTTTGCAGCATTATATGGCCCTGAAAAAGCACTTTCATCCTGACAGTGTCACCAACCAACAAACACAACGACTTTTTTTTTGAGACAGAGTCTTGTTCTGTGGCACAGGTTAGAGTGCAGTGGCCTCATCATAGCTCACTGCAACCTCCAACTCCTGGGCTCAAATGATCCTCCTGCCTCAGCCTTTCAAGTAGCTGGGATGGGACTACAGTCATGCCCCACCACACTCAACTAATTCTTTTATTTTTTGTAGAGACTGGGTGTGCTTTTGCTCAGGCTGGTCTCAAACCTCTGGTCTTAAGCAATCCTCCCACTCCCGGCCTCCCAGAGTGCTAGGATTACAGGCGTGAGCCACCACGCCTGGCCCACACAAAGACTTTTTAAAAGTTAGATGCAAACTATTTATGTTCTGTCTGCTTCTTGGGAAAAATAATCAGATGGTCTTTAAGGCAATATACATACACACACACATATATACATATATATACATATGTAAGCATACATACACATGTACACATTTACACACATATACATATACATATACACCCATACACAATGCACACATACAGGCACACATGCACATACACATGCACAAACACGCATACACACAAATGCACACATATGCACACAAACTTCTATAGACTTACACATCACATATACATAGGTATGTATTTCAAGTTACCTGTTGTGAAGAGTCTCCCCTCAAAAGAGGGTTTTCGGGGGAGGAGGGATGATATGGAATTCAGTAAGGAACATGTTTGTTACAGATGACCAAGTTTCACAGTAAGAACTAAGCATTGTTGAATTTAGCATGCCATTTTCTATGGCAGAAATTACAATTGTACTATTAATTCTGAAACTTAATTGGCAATTCTTGACTGAGTTAAAGTTTTAGTATTTTAAAAGGGGTCTATATTAGTAGTATAGGCTTTAAAAAATGTTTTTGTAAAACAAGCATTAGAACCCAAAATTTCACCTTTGTTTGTGCCTTTCCGATATTCTCTACAGAATATTGTTTTATGACTATCTATGTTATTATGTGTAGTAAACATAAATGTCCTGCTTTATGTATCAATAATAAAATATGCATTATTTTCCTAAAAACAGCAATACATACTTATATTTCCTGACAATAAATATTTATGGACAATTCATACCAGTTTTATCATCCATACCAATTGTAACAGATGTGAGTTCATCATTCAGTCTGGAAGATTTTATAAAGCACTGAATAATGAACTCCCGTCTATTCCAAAAGACAGGGACTATAAAATAGTGTGAATTGTCAGTAAATAGTTATTCTGATAAAATATTCCATTCACCCCTCCACTTGCATAAAGATAGATCATGTTCCAAAAGATGCATAATTTTATAGATGGAAGAATGATTTTTAAAAGTGATTTACATGACAGAACCATGTAAAGCGGCCTTTTCCTTCAAACTCAGGAGTGAAGCAGACATGAGTAATGCCCCGTCATGAAGGGAGCGGGGCCGGGTCATCGGTCCTTCCAGCAGCCTGGCCGATAGTGGGGCTCGCTTCCCAGTGGAAGGTCAGATCAAACCAGCTAGGCGGGGGTGCTCCTACCACGGGCGGTGCCCTTTGCTGGGTGCTGTCATCTCCCTACAACAAATTTATAACTGCACAGTGTATGCTTCCTCATGACGCGTTGGCCCATGAGTGGGTGACAGCGCCACCCCTCATTCCGGCAGCATCCGTGTGGCTCCTGCCGTGCCGGGGCTGGGGTGGCCATGCCTTGCCCGCGGCGGCTGGGGCATGCTCTCCTTCTGCTCCAGCTCTCTGGGCTGGGCCATCTTCCTGATTGTTCCACCAGCAAATAGCTATGTGATGACTTTGGCTTCTCCCGCCATGACGCGCATCAGAGAATAAAGATATGCACCCCCGTTTGGTGTCAGGATAGCGCTAGGAGCTGAGGATATAGCTCCACAAGAAAGATCCGGTCCCTGGCCTCGTGGGGGCTCAGTCTAGCAGGGAAGAGGGACATTAATAAATAATTAGAGCTACTGTGCTGTGGGAGCAGAGGACCTGGGAGGCCCGGCCTTGGGATTCTCTGGGGACGCCTGATGGAGGACGGAAGGGGCAAAGAAGTGGCATGAAGGGTCCGGGCAAAGAGGACCCTGAGGTGGGAGAGAGAGCTGTTCAGAACTGAGATGAGTCCAGGAGAGCTGGAGGGGAGGGCCCGGGAAGTGGGTGCTTGAGGTGAGGCTGGAGCATAGGCAAGAGTCAGGTGATGTGCCCTGAGGGCCATGGGAAGGGTCATCACCTTTATTCTAAGGGTAATTAGGAAGCCAAGGAGGCTTCAAAATGGACAAGTAGCACAGTTAGCTTTGAGTCACGGCTGCTGTTTGGACAACATTCCGTGGTTGGGAAGGTCGATGGCACTGCACGTCCAAGGGCAATGTGATGGTGGTGGCTGGGACTGAGGTGATAGAGAAATGATGTATTTTGGAAAATAAAAAATGATAGCTAGAGCTTGATGTTGAATTGATTGGGTTAGAAGGGGGATGTTTGGAATTCTAGCTCCTGCAAATGGACGGATGCAACAGCGCTAGCTCCGATAGGGAACAAGGAGGGAGGACAGAGCTCTGAGGCAGAGAGAAGAGCATGGACTTGCCCTTTGGATACCTTAAGGCCGAGTCCCTGCGAGGCATCCAAGGGGAGGCAGGTGGCTCCACACATGGGGAACTCAATTATATGATGTCATCTATGTTACAACACTGTTTTTGCTTTGGATTTTAGAATATCTAAAATAAGATGGGATTAGTCTGTTAAATATAGTAAGAACTTCAATGAGCAATTTTCCAATAGCTACTCTCATCTCCTGGCTCCTAAGGTAGAGCTCTCTCTGCCAGACCACTGTACAGAGAAGAAACACACACCTATGAACTTTGTGGGGACGCAGGGCAGTGATCAACAGACTGGAATGGAGAAGATGACTCCTCTCTAAAGAAGCTGACAGTCTGGGACTGAGTCCAGCCCATCAGGCTGGACCTGAACTTTGGCTTGCTTTTATGTAGGATGGCGAGAGGGACAAGATAATCTCCCAGATCACTTACAGTTTTATAATCCTATAATTCTTTGGAGTAGAGAGAAACATTCCACAATGCATTTCATTTCAGCATGATAAGAGCTGCCTTTTTTTTTTTTTATAATAATCACGCAAATGTAAGCATGTTTACACAAAATTGGCACCAGTGCCAGGCCATTGTAGCAATGCATGCAAGACCATCCTTGTAGAAGGGCTTGATGTGTGAGCAATTTGGCATTATATGTTTGCAGAAGGAAACTGCTGCTTTCAATTGCTTTTTATGTCTAAAAGGAAGTGAAGAAAAATACACAAGTAGATGGTCTGACTCTTCTCATAGCTAAATCTGAAACTATTAAAATGAATTTCTTTCTATAAAAAGATAAGAAGAATAAATATTTTTGTAGAGGGCAATTTGGAGACACAGGAGGTAACCTTTGAGTCAAGACTTCTTGACCAAGGGCTTTGTTTAGATTTTCACTTTTTGGCTCTAAGAGGACAAATTTGATCTGATGATTACTTGGAGGGGTGAGAATATTTCTTTTTCTTGAGTCTGTGTCTATATCAAGATTAGTATAATACGTGTATCAACTCATCTTTGACTTAAAATTAGTGTTACTATGGTGGAATTTTTCTTCTATGATGTCTTAGTTTCAATGTTTTAATATTATCCAAATGCTTTATTCAGAGGAGAAAAGAAAATTTCACTCTTTTTTAAAGTGACTCAAGAATTTTTTAAAGGCAAAAAAATTCCAGAATATTCAAATTAATACTTCTTTCCCTGATGATGTGATCTACAATATTTTAAACATTCTTGAAAAAATGAATCTGCTTTTTGTGGACCTGATACTCATCTGATTTTATCTTGAATATTTAAGAGATTTTATTTTAATAAGAAAGGAAAGAATGCTGTCAATATATTGGTTAAAGCTGATTGAATTTGAAATGCATGCTAAAATTGTATAGGCCTCATTTCTTTTCCTAAGCTGTTATATAACTAGATCAGAAGGTTAACTCAATGTAACCTGACTCATATTCAGTACATTTCAAGCACATACCACTATTCTACAAATGCTGTGTTTTGCTTAGAATTGGTAATTATTGAATATAAGCTGTTTAAATTTTATCTTCAAAATGATAAATTTGAAGGTTCATTTACTAGAGAGCTTGCTACAGATTTCTACTTCTGAAATTAAATGAAATTAAATGTACACTATCTAGACTTCGCACAGGAAAAAATTCTCGATTTTCAGCTATTGTTATTTTGTAGCCCTGGTGCCACAGTGTTTTGATCTTCCCTTACCTTTTGATCTATTTTGCATCATGTTGCAAGTTCACTCTCTCTAAGGTACAACTCCAGACATGCCAACTGCTGCCACTGCACCCCGTCCCATACAGATACTTCCCCGACTGTGTTGGAGCAAAGCTCGGATTTTTCCACTGGACTTCAAAGACGTCTTTGACGGTAATGGCCAGGTGTTACTCACTCCTGAGGCTGTTTTCCCTGGGAGCCTCCTGACTACCCCCAACTCCAGAGTCAAATGGGCCCAGGCTTGGTACTTGTCCAGGCCTGGTGTCTGCTCACATTCGCTTGCGCTGGTTTCTGGACCTGGAACATCCTACTCTTCTCCAGAGGTACAAAGCCTTCCCATCCTTCTCATCTCAGGTCAAATGACACCATTTTCATGATTTCCTAGCTGGAAGAAATATCTTCTCTTCCTTTGCCCCCTTAATAATTTTAACTCTGCTTCTGATGACATCATTTCCTGTCATAAGTTGTGATTATTTATACATGTGTTATGAAGCAAATGTTTGTGTTCCCCAAAATTCACATGTTGAAGTCCTAACCCCCAGTGTGACTGTATTTGGAGATGGGACCTCTAAGGAAGTAATTAAGGCTAGATGAGGTCATATGGGTGGGGCCTTGACTTAGTAGGATTAGTGTCCTTATAAGGAGACACTAGAGAGCTCATGCTCTCTCTCTCCCCCTGTGCACATGGAAAGGCCAGCAAGTGCAGTAAAGACACAGCAAGAAGGTAGCCATCTGCAAGCTGGCAAAAGAGCCCTCACCAGATACTGAATTGGCCGGAACCTTGATCTTGGACTTCAGTTTCCACAACTGAGAGATCAGAAATTTCTGTTGTTTCAGCCACCCAGCCTATGGCATTTTGGTATGGCAGTAAGAGTTGACTAAGAAAACATGTGGTAGATGGTATCTTCTTTAGAGTGAAGGCTTCTTGAGGCTAGCATTCATTTAATATTCACCTTTGCTCGCCACGCCGCCTGGCTCTGTGTAGCGTGCAGAGTGCACAGTGTGACCCCATCAGCTCACGATGCAGAGAAATCAGGGCAAACTCAAAAACTGTTAGGGCTGCCAAAACAGGGGAGGTCAGCTGAGGAGCCATGCCTGGGAACAGGCAGTGGAGGCCAATATGGGATAAAGAGTAAGATGGCACGAAGGAAGCAGAGCTCAGGAAACGGCAGCTGTATTTCTATACAGTTTCTGGAGGTGACAGACTCACCCCCTAACATGAGAAACCTACAGCCCCCACACACAACAAGAGCTGCCCGCTGAGGGGAGGACAGGGTGGAGACTGAGCAGAAGCTATGCAGTGTGGAAGTGGGAGGAAGACTTGTGATGAAGGGTCACCAGGCCCTGCGGGGGTGGACCTCAGAGAACGGTCAGTACCCGCTTCAGGGAGGTGAGGACGTCACTCAGAAACTTTAAGAGCAAAGGACAAATGTCATGACAGAGCAATGGACCCTGAAGCAAAGGTGAGCAGTACAGGCCAAAGGTAGATGTACCTCCTAGACGGATTTGGTTTTAGAAAGCAGGGAAAATTCTTACCAGATAATTCAATAAAACGAGGATAATCTTTCTTTGTGGAATGGACACTCTTCTCTCAGGGAAGCTTTTTAAATTAGCTGGAAAATCCAACTCATTTCACTGGGAAGAATTTGAAATAAAAGCCAGCATATTGATATTATAAGAAAACAATATGGGAAGGAGTGGTGAAACTTACTAGAGGAAGGATATTCACACATGCTCACAGACATGAATTGCCAAGAATGATGAAACCTCTGATCGAATATTAAAACTTGATTAATACAAACAAATAAACTGAATGAAGAAATCACAACGCCAAAGAGAGATCTCAGGGAACAGACAGCAAGACAAATGGAGGAAATGAAAAGTTAGTTGACAGAACTCAGGAAAGAAGTAAAAGTAAAAAAAAAGTAATAGAAATGAAGACCAAATTGAAAGGATCAAAGGAATAACAGTGCTATGAAAAACTCAGTAAAGACACAGATAGAAATTGGAAATTGATAAAAATTGGAAAAATCAAGCAAAATCAAATTGAAATAGGGAGTTTAAAATGGTTGCAGATAAAATGAGAGAGAGAGAAGACATGCATGACTGGAACTCCTGAAGAGGAAAAATACACTGGAACAGAACAAATATTAAAAGATTTAATTTAAGAAATTATTCTTGCAATAAAAGAAGATTTGAACCTATTTTTTAGTCAGTTTGAGGTGCTATATAGCAAAGTACCTGAGACTGGGTCATTTGTAAACGACGGGAATCTATTGCTCACAGTTCTGAAGGCTGGGAGTGCAGGATAAGGCACGAGCAGATTCGGCGTCTGGTGAGGGCCTGTTCCTCGTAGGTGGCGCCTTCCATGTGTCCTCACATGGTGGAATAGCAAAAGGAGCTCCCTCAACCTCTTTTATAAGGCACTAATCCCACTCATGGAGTCAGAGCCCTCACGACCTAATCACTTCCCAAAGGTGCCGCCTCTCAAAACTTTGTACTGGAGGTTAGGTTTTAACATGTGAATTGTGGAGGGATACAAACATTCAGACCAAGGCAACTGATGTATTGGAAGAGCATAGCATGTGTCAGGGAAAACCGACCAGCGTGATCAATGCCAGGCAGGAAGGAAAGAGTTAAAAGCTGGTCTGTACCCCGTCCTCTCTATCCTGGGGATGTCTGGGGAGAAAGGAAGGAAAGGAGAAAGAAAGGGCCATATCAAATCTGGGGCACACGTAATGGAGGAAAATGCCAGTTATTGGACTATACGGTGTACTGTTTTGTGATGGAAAGCGATACCCTCTGCACGTTACCTGGAGACCTCGCTTGAGGCAGCGGAGCGCAGTAGCGCAGCAAGGACAGACTTAGGAGCTACCCTGTTCCACTTCATGCTCTCCCCGTGTCTTGCAGTTATTTGTATCCTTTGAATTATTAATAAAGAGGCAAATCTCTGATTCTTGTGAGCCTGATTTGAAAATCTGACCCTTGGTGTTATCTCACCAAGACATATCCTATGTTACTAAGTTTTAAATATAAAGAAAAATAATTGAGCAGCCAGATTAAAAAGAGCAAGTCGCTTAAAAGGGGAAAGACTTCTGTTGGTCCCAGAATTCTCCACAGCCTCCTTCAAGGTCAGAAGACAATGGAGAAACACCTATACAAACTAAAGGAAATAAAATATGTCAGGGATTTTAGATCTAGTAAGACTGTTCTTCAAATAAAAAGTCTAAAGGCAAACAGTTTTGAAAAATAGTGACATTTGGGGAATGTCATTTCTCTCCTTTATGAGAAAATGACTGGAGGACAATACTCAGGCAACCCAGAGATGACAAAAATGATCAGTGCTTGGTATTGAATATATTTCACTGAAGAACTAAGACTAAAACAATGTGGAGATTAGGGTGGCAAAACTATATAAATATTAAATGCTCTGGCAATGTAGAAATGATTCAACTAACAAAAAAAAAAAGAAGAGGAAGGGGGAAAGAAGATGGGAAGTGGAATCAATCTGCTGATTGCATCATGTGCAATAGTTGGGGGTTAAAGAACAGCATTTTAAGCAACTATTTCAAAAAATAAAAAAACAAGTATATTTAACAGAGCAAAGGTAAACGCCAAGTATCATGGTTTTATTTAAACAACTTTTAGGTCAAAGATGAAATAAAAAATTACAGAATAAACAGAAAAAATACCGTAGATCAGAAGCTATGAGACACCACTAAAATGCTCAGAGAAAAGTGCATTACCTTAAATCTTTATCTAATTAAAATAAAGAATTGATAAAATATTAAATTAACTCAAAAAGTTAGGAAAGGAGCAGCAAAATAAATGGAATTAAATCAGAAGAAATATTTAAAGGTAAAAGATGAAATTCATTAGAAAACCCAAACAGCAGAACTACAAAATGAATCCAACAGATGGCTTTTGAAAGGAAAAAAACTCAACAAAATACATAAGCCAACCAATCAAGAAATTGATTCTTCTACTCAAGAAAAAATAAAGAATATACACATAATAAATATTAAGGGGAAAGATAAAGTAACAGAAAATGTAGTGAATTAAAAGAAACATAGAACATTAGTTTGTCCAACTCTGTGTAAATAGATTTGAAATTTGGATAAATTGAAAAAATTTCTAGGAAAATATAATTTGTCAAAACTGACCCCAGAAGATAGAGAAAATCTAAAAGACTTATTTCTATGGGAGAAATATAGAAGGTTATCAAAAAACTACTCTCCACTAATCAAAAATAAAAAATCACAGGTCCAAGACATGAGGATTCCACAAATACAGTACCTTTTCCAGAGCTTGGGGTGGAGAATGGAAAAAACAAAAAAAATTCTCTGGGGGAGGTATAACATTGAAAACAAAAAAAATTCTGTGGGGAGGTATCACATTGATAACAAAACACAAAAATTGTAGAGAAAGTAAGGAATAGATCAATATCACTTATGAATACTGAAGTATCCTTAAATAAAATATTACCAAACTAAGTTCAGTAGCACAATAAAGGAATGATGCATCCTCACCAAACTTCAGTTTATTTCAGAAATGTAAGGGTTATTCATACTACATAAAATGTATCATATTAAGCAGCGGTCCCCAACCTTTTTGGCACCAGGGACCAGTGTCATGGAAGACAATTTTCCCACGGACAGCGGGCGCATAGAGAGGGGATGGTTCTGGGATGATTCAGGCGCATTACATTTACTGTGCAGTCAAGCCTCTCTGCGAATGCTGATCTGTATTCACCAGCCGCTCCCCAGCGCTGGCATCACCGCCCCAGCTCCACCTCAGGTCATCAGGCCTTTTCTCTTAAGGAGCCCACAACCGAGACCCCTCGCATGCTCAGTTTACAGTAGGGTTCATGGTCCTATGAGAATCTACTGTCACCTCTGATCTGACAGGAGGCAGAGCTGATACGGCGATGTGAGCGATGGCGAGTGGATATAAACACGCTCACCTCCTGCTGTGCAGCCCCGTTTCCTAACAGGTGACTGACCGGTTTCAGTCCACACCCGGGGGTTGGGAACAGCAAATATTAAGGATATAAGTAAACAATATTATGACCAAGGCCAGGCTTGGTGGCTCGTGCCTGTAATCCTAGCACTCTGGGAGGCCGAGGCGGGAGGATCGTTTGAGCTCAGGAGTTCCAGAGCAGCCTGAGCAAGAGTAAGACTCTGCCTCTATTAAAAATAGAAAAATTAGTCTCTACTGAAAAAAAGCAATAATTATCCTGGCATCGTGGCGCATGCCTATAGTTCCAGCTACTCGGGAGGCTGAGGCAGGAGGATCGCTTGAGCCCAGGAGTTTGAGGTTGCTGTGAGCTATGATGACACTGCTGCACTCTACCCAGGGCAACAAATCGAGACTCTATCTCAATAAACAAATAAATAAAATATTATTACCATATCCACAGATGTTGATAAAGCACTGGACAATATTCACAGCCATTATTGAGAAAAACAGAATACAATGAGTAGAATACTTCCTTAATAAGTCGAAATATATATTTTAACTCAGTCCAAAAGCCAGCACCATGCTTAATGGAGATATACCACAAGTATTTCCACTGAAGTTCCACTGTCACCAATGTCAAAGTTATTATTTAACATTATACTATAGATAACAATTATACTACAGATAACATTATACTATAGTATAACATTATACTATAGATAACAATAATAATTTTTTGTATAATGGCATAATAGATGCCATTATACAAAAAAAGATTTGAGGAGACAATTGGGGGGGCGGAGCAAGATGGCGGACTAGAAACACCGCCAGACAGAGTGTCTCT
>VBSM01000361.1:103566123-103656819 GCA_008086735.1 Cheirogaleus medius | reverse complement strand
AAAAAAAAAAAAAGATTTGAGGTAAAAAACTGGAAAAGAGGAGGCAATATAACCACTTTGTAGAGGATTTATATTTTACACCTGGAATTAACTGAATAAGCAAAAGGATAAGTGGAGTTGAAAATTAATATACAGACTTCAGTAGTTTTACATGACCCATAATGAAGAAAACTTTAAAACACTACTAAAGGACCCATAATATAAGAACAAATGGAAAGACATAGCATGTTCTGGGATTCCAAAAAGTGAGCATTGGAAAGATGCCAATTCTACTTAATTTTTAAATTTAGAGAGATTCCAATAGAAATGCCAATAGGTTTTTAAAATTTTAATTAGACATATAATCCCAAATTTCACGTTACACTACACAAACAACAATTGCTATAAACACTCTTAAAAAGATAAGCAATTGGTGTGTGGGGTGGATAAGAATTACCAGATATTAAAATGTATAAAGATGTCATCTCAAACCAATAGTTAAAATATGGGCTATTTAATAAATGATGACAACTGAGTAGCTGTCTGGAAAATAGATTTAGGTTCATACCTTATACGTTGTAAGAAGATATTTCCAAATCAATTTAAATATGAAAATAAAATCATAAAAGATCTAGGAATATCCCGTTATAAACATGGATTGGGAAGATCCATCAAACTATGACTCAATTTTCAGGAGAAATGAAAAAAAGAAAAAGATGGATTCAACCCAATTCAGAAGTTTGATACCATTTTCTTTGGGGAAGACTTGAGAGAAGTACAGTTGACCCTTGAACGATACAGGTTTGAACTGGGGGGAGTCCACTTATGCAAGGGTTTTTTTTCAGTATGATGGAAAAAATGTTGGTGATTTGCAACATTTTGAAAAAAAATATGCAAACTGTGTAGCCGAGAAAAATATTGAAAACAATTAGGAAAAAAGTGTGCAATGAATGCATAAAATATAAACAGATACTAGTCTATTTATGTGTTAATTGACTGGTTTTGTTAGGCTTCTGGTCATCCATAGGTTTTTAGTAGTTACGTTTTGGGGTAGTCAAAAATTATACTCAAATTTTGGGCTGTGCAGGGGAGTTGGCGCCCCAACCCCTGAGTTGTTCAAGGGTCACCTGTAGTCACTCTCATGTCGTATGTTTTATTTTTAGTTGTGGTAATCTTGACAGAATTTTTTCATTTTTATGCAATCAAATCTATCTTTTCTTTTTCTGGCTTCTTTCTTTGATATTATATTTGCCCATATTATATTCGGGCTTTTAAAAAATGATTTCACTTTATGTTTACATTTAATTGGTTAAGTCATCTGTATTCTTAAATTTTTGCAATTATTTAAAATTTTTTCCCCAGGGAGTTAACTTGTTAACCTAGCATCTCTTACAAGATCATTTTTTTATCTTCTCACTGATTTGGAACTTTTACAAAATATTAAATATTTTTAATATATTCTTGGATTTATTTCTGTTACACTGATCTACCTATGCTGTTATTGGGACCACAAGTTTTTAATTACTGTTGTTTTAAATGTATTTTAATATCTAGTAGAGAAAATGCCTGTTCTTTTTTCTTTGCTTAATACCTGGTTTTCACCCCATATTTTCTGTCATATGAATATTCGAATCACTCTTTAACCACGTCGGTACCAGCCTAGACTATAGTCGACAGCCGCAGAGGAACGTGCACAGCGACTTTAGCCGACAGCCGTGATATGACTTTTCTAATTTTTCATTTATCAAAATAAAACTGTGAACATTTAAAAATAACGTAATGAAAACATATACGTATATGTTACCTATTCTGATATTTACGTTACAAGTAAAGCTGCCTGTAAAGTAAAACAAGCTTTCAGTGCTTTAAAGCTTTCCTCATCACACAAGAGCGAAACGGACGCGTCGTCAATGCGCAGCACACACTACCGTGCGGACTGTGAGTGCCGGCCGCGGGCGAGGGTTCGCGGCCGGTGAGCGCCGTCCCGAAGTGGTTAAAAGATCCAATCCATAAAATGTTCCCATTGGCTTTTTGACTTGGTGGGATGCAGCATCTTAACCTTTTTGAATTGTAGTCATTGAATTCTTTGCTCACAAAAGATGGAAACTAAATTTAGATAACTGGAACATAAAGAGAACTGATTGGAAAGGTAGGAGGTAGCTTACAGAATCAAAGAAAAAAGCGAAGAACCAGGTCTCGGAAAGGAGGCAGGGATTTGGGGAGCTGCGGGGACACAGGTGGCATGAACCAGGGACTGTCTCTAGGATCTGCCACCCAGAAGGACCATCTCCAAACACCGTCAGTCCTTCAGACCCTCAGTCAAGCTCCAAGTCCCCAGCAGAGCCCCGCTGGCCTCACCTGGTTCATATGCTCGCCTCTTGGCCAGCGATGGGAAGGGTTCCTAGGCCCACCCCACAGACACTGCTTGAATTAATGGAGATGCTATCGGCTCCCAGAGAAGAACTAAGCACCCGTTACCAGATGCTGGATGGGCGAAAATGACAACAATCGCTACATGAATTGTTCCAACCAGATAGGTAGGTCTCTCCAATTATTCAAATATTTTATATATTCCTCATATGGTTTCTTTCATAGAGATTCTGCAGATTTCTTATTAAGTTTACTCCAAGGAGTTAAGAGTTTGGGTTGATATTCTCAATGGGATCTTTTAAAAACTGAAAATTTCAACTAGCTGTTGCTAGGAACTAGGAAAGATCAGTCAACATTTTAATTCGGTTTTAGAAAGCTGAATGTAGTTTGACAACTTTTAAATGGCAAAAATAGAAAAAAATCAGAAGCACATAATTTTGGTCTATCTGCCCAGGCTGGAAACACACATTAGGTTCCGTGGTAAAGGAGAAATACAAGTGCAAGAAGAAAGCTATAGGCAGCTAGGGGTTTTTGAAACTTTAAAGAAAGAGAAATATGACAGCAATCCAAATCTAATTTCCTGCTTTTTAAGGAGGCGTGGATAAAAATAAAACCCAAATGAATATTACATAAAAGTAGACAAAACCATGACCTTGAAAGATTTAGAATAAAATTGGCAAATCTGATGTTATAGCTGATAGGACCATAAAACAATTGACAAAAGAGGGAAGGATTTAGCTGTCAGAAAAAATATGAACAGCAAACTGAACTTTTAGTATTTTCTTATGAAAGAAGCAAAGCAATTATTTCTGCTACAGCATCAGAAATGTAAAGTAATAAATTATATTGTGTAAATAAAAGATTTTCATTTTTGATATTTTAAACTATAGGTTATTTAGAAGATTTTCTCCTACCATATTTTGATATTTTCAAAGTATCTATAACTCACTTTTGCTTTTCTGTTAAGTTTTATTCACTTAAAATTAATATGCTGAATTTTTAAATAATTCAGCTAAGTTTATTTTCTTTTAAATTACTTCAATATTTTCCAAAGGTGCACATTGAAAATATCAACATCTTATCTGTTATATATAAATTTTTCTCAGAATTAAAAGTAACCCAGGAATAAAAGGAACTGATCTGAATGTTACTTAGCCTTATCTCTCAGATAAAGAAAAGCAGGTGAAATATCAGAAAGTGAGCAACTGGAATAGAAAGGCAGACTACATTTATGTGAAATTAGGGAGTGTGTTGAAGTTTACTTGCTTAGCAAGCCTTTACTCACAGAGCAAATAGTTTAAATATGGCAGGGGATTTATATATGTTCTAAAAATAAACTATTGAAACATCTTAAAACAGTTTA
Organism: Cheirogaleus medius; assembly: GCA_008086735.1. Lineage (NCBI taxonomy): Eukaryota > Metazoa > Chordata > Mammalia > Primates > Cheirogaleidae > Cheirogaleus > Cheirogaleus medius. Next base: position 103,653,107 of record VBSM01000361.1, on the reverse strand, counting down.
GAGGATCTGGGCATATAAGTAGAATTGGTATATAAAAATAATTACTTTTCAGTCTAACCTTTAAAGCAAGTCCTCTGTAATATTTCACTAATAAAATTTGAGTTACAGTAGGTACTTCAAGGGAACAAACTGTACCTTTCAAATGTCTGATGATTTCAGTTTTTCATTAATGGAATGTAGCTTTTGGTAGAAACAGTGTGAAATATTATGGTCCCATTGGATACGTATGATCTTAAAAACACGTTACTTAAAAAAATCAGGACTTAGAAGAAAGATCCCTTTTCTTCTCATACGTTGGCTCATTTTTTGACCCAACAGCTGCTAAATACTTTGAACTTAGTAGGCATTCAGTAGTTATGTGGTCGATAAATGAGCCAAGACAAATCACTCAGTTACTCAGAGGCTGCAGTTTCTCCCTGGGGGGACTGCCCTGAGAGTGAAGCTGACAGCTCATGGAGGGATGTGGCGGTTATGTGTGGTCACAGGGATGAAGCCATGTTCTCGTGGCTGAAGGGTTCTACCAAGCGAGGTGGCCCAGTCTTCTTTAGGAAGTCTGCACAGTACCGTGCCGCCTCTCCAAGCATTCCCTGCCTGGCCACTGAGTTCCCCGGGCCCCTCCTCTGCCTTTCTGCTTTCATGCCTGACCCCTGGGTCTCTGGCCAGGTCCGGGGCACGGAGCCTTACACGTCACAGACATTTTCCACATTACAGCTAAGCCGTATGGTGAGGGTGTTGCTGTGAATTAGGGCAGGAAGGAGGAATATGCTCCTAAGACAGGCACAGCCGGGGAGAGGGACCTTTCCTTAAATCTTGCAGCTCCCAGGAGGAGGAGGATGTGCCACAGGGCAGAGCACGAGCGAGCCTGGAATCCTCTCTGGAGTCCGAAGGCCCGGGCTGTCAGGCCCTGGGCAAGTCATTACCTTCTCTGGGCTTTCAGTTTCCTCATCTGCAAGATGAGCATCACAGAGGTGGTTAATTCCTGGGGCTGTTTTGAAGATTGACAGGTAATACACGCAAAACTCTCAGCTATGCCTTGCACACAGTAAATGATCAGTAAAGGTCAGGGAAAAAATAAGGAGAAGGAAATTAGATGAAGATGTGAGAGTGTAGAGGTTACAGAATGCTCTCAGATCCGAGATGCTGGCCCTGGCCCTGACCACTGTCCCCAGGCCTGCACCCCTTCAGCTTGGCCCCGGTGGACCACCCTCCTGTCCTCCCTGACTTCCACCACGCAACTGCCCCACTCACTTCCCTAAAGTTCCACTGCTGTCCTGACAACACTGACCAGGACGTTCAGATTCATAGAAAATAAATAATTTTATCTAAACCCTCTTGCGGAACAGCAAGTTGGTAAAATTCTAAATTAACTTAAAATTACCCCTCTCAAATTTCATTAAATTCCTAACCACAGTTCATTTCCTCTTTACAAGATATCCTGTTTACCAGTATTATATTTGCCTATAATCTTTAAATTCTAAATTGAGTTTCTGATCTTATAATATTTTTCTCTGTTCTGATAGAGTAGGATGGATACATTTCCACTTCCCATTCTTTACAAACTGTGTAATTGATGTTTCTAGCCATCTCGATAACATAGGTAGAAAAATTCATCAGTAACAGATAAGAATTTCTTTTTATAATGGCTTTAAATTATTTTAATCAAACACAACTAATAATGTAATTAAACACTAATGACTTTTAAGGAACTGGTCTATTACTATTTTTTTATGAGAAGATAATTGGAAAGTGATGACAGAATGATTTTAATGCTAAATAATTAGAGATACAACAATATCCATTTAAATTTATAGATCAAATTATTATTTGCAGAAGTGAAATGTCTAGTAGTCAAAATATTATGATATTAATTTTTGATTCAGAATTGAGAAATATTCTATTATGGTTAATGCTAAATATAAAAATCTAGGTGTTCTCTTTTTCAAAATCACTAAAATAAAATCCTGATGAAATATTTAACCTCAGTCATCAACATGTCAGCTAGATACTTAGAAATTAACTGTGGTTTTAAGGGAAAGTAGGAAAGTTTGCACCGCTTAAAGAAATTAAGAAATTATTTTTATTTAGCTTACACCTAGAATGGAAATATTTAGAGTTTAATGGGGAGGCAATTTGTTATAATAAAAATATTAATAGTAATGACAACAGCTAACACTGTGTGCTTATTATACATCAGTGACTACTCTAAATAATTCATATATATTAACTCACTTAATCCTCACAACTACCATAGAAGGTAGGAATTAATATTATACTCATTTCATTCTGTGTTTATTCGCATGTCTTCAGACTATTAAAACAAATACCTGCGGGCCCAGAGAGCATCCTCCCCTACTTCACTGGGGGAGAAAGGAAGCCTGTGCATTCCTGAAGTGTGCAAGGGAAATACCTGTCACATCAGCCTCGGGCACTGGGTCCCATGCACAGGTGACCGAGCTGCCCTGGAGCCAGGACAAACCCACAAGTAGCAGCTTCCCGTAAGCTTATCAGGATCAGAGTCTCCACGAGTTAGGGGATCATCTCCAACAGGCCCTTTCGATATTTCCATTCATTCACATACACCTGCGTTCATTCATTCATTCAGCAAACATTTGTTGGGAGGTTGCTGCTTACTACAAGCGGAAGACACACAGACAGGTAGGTTAGAGTACTGGTTCTCAGAGCACTTTCAGCTTAAAAGTAAGTCAGCAATCACTAGTACATATCACCATAAAATTGTGATTCAGAGCTTACTAGTTTATCAGATCAGATAACGTCCCTGGGCTGGGGCAGTGGCCATCACTCCTAGGTGCTTCAGGCATTTGTCACCCCAGGACTAGATATTTGCAAAAGACTTGTTTCTTAACTCCCTGTTTCCTCCTTCTCCAGTTCTTTCTGCACACAGCTGCCAGATTGGTTTTGGCAGAGGCAGCTTCTCCCTTGTCAATTTCAGGTGTTTAACAGCTGGCAGTAACACCCTCCCAAACCCCGGCCATATGCCTACAGGTCATCTGCAATTTGTCCCCGTCTCTCTCTCACTCCCTATTTTCCAGCTAGTGGAATCTCTGCGTTCACCTTGAATACGCTGCGCACACCGCGCCCCTGCCTGTGGCACCCGCAGCTACCCTGACCTCAATGCCCTGCGGCTCCTTGTCAGGAATCTCCGTCTAGCCACCGCCCAGATCTTGCCTTGCGGCAGCCTTTCCTGACCACCCCTGGAGACCTGTCACCCTTGAACGACTTCAGCAGGCACCTACTCTTTGCACTGGCCAAGTGCGCACACGTCTTATGTTGCTAGCTTGTTTCGTGCTCACGCTCGGTCTCCAGCGGCAGAGTGACACAGCCCAGGCTGGCACAGGGCAGGTGCACAGTGAAGGTGAAGCAGCCCAAGGGAAGGAAGACGGAGCTTGTCCTCCAGACAAGCCTAGATGCTGAGGGCCCGCTGTTGGATGGAAGCCTGCCTTGCCCAGGGCAGAAATAAGCGTTTCCTTTCACTGAAACCCCGAGGAGGAGAGTTTTCAGAGGCCCAGCCTTATTTAATTAGAACTGTAAATGATTTAACATAAAAAGCTACATTCCTTGATGACCTAAGTGTAGGAGTTGTGTTCTAGGCAATATGAGTTTGCATATTGCACTGTCTGGACTCTGAGTATAATTCGAGACGAGCTGTTTCCTTCCCTGACTCTCAACTCCCTCAACTGCTCAATGGGCTAAAAGCACGTCGGAGGGGCCTGGGGAGATTAATTCGGGTTGCTCTTTTAAACAAGAAAAACACTTTGGAAATGGCAAAAATATTTACATTAACAAAAAAACCACAATAATGGCTTTGTTAGTATTACAAATGAAGTCACAACCTTTCTCAGTGTTTATTTTTTTCCAAAGTAATGTCAGCCTTCTTATTTATCCATGTTAGCAGAGCCCTTTATCTAAAAAATATGTAAATCCACTTAAATTAATTTCCTGTAATACACACACAAAACAATAATCATATTAGGGCCATTCATAATGTACTAATAACATTAACATAATTGTGTTCAAATACAAAATTGCTAGGTAATAGGCTTTTCATAAATCGTTTCAGTGAGAATGTCATTTTTAACTTGACTGTGGGTCTTTAGTTCCAGATATCGTCAGAAAAAACTGTGTGCCTAATGTGAGAAAGTTTCCCAGAGGTTTTGTCTGTATAGGGGAGACTCTCAAAAGAGCTTCTGTGGCCAGAATGAGAAGGGTATGCAGTAGGAACACATTTCTGCACAGAATCGACCTTTCACTGTAGCCCTCTCCGGAGTGGGGTCTGGTCCCTGGCACCCAATGTGCTCTGGACGTGCCGGCCAAGGAGCCAGGGACACCGGGCAGCAGCCGCCGTGTGATCTTTATACCTATGTACCAAGTCTGTGCGGAAACCTCTGGTAAGCCGACGTTTCTTTCTTGAGGAGTGAGCTCAGTTATCTTGTCCGGATCCTGCTGGCTCACACACAGTTGCAGAATTCTTTCTGGGCTCTCGGGACGGCAAGAGGTTCCTCCGGCCCTTGGCACGGCTGCTGTGCCAGGGCAAGTCACGGGTCTGCAGGGCCTGGCAGGGCCTGCCCAAGCAGAATACCCGGCTCCAGCAGCTGAAGTCCAAACTCGGGGTCTTGAGTCTAGTATGGAAATTTACTTATTTTTTCACCATTTTGGGCAAATTTATATTTGATGCAGGCCAGTGATCCGTTTTTTTCCCTGAGAAAGATGTACTGGGGCTAGAGGCTGTTACAGAAACATGACCTGTTAGGCAAGTCTGCGAGGAAAATAAGCAAAGGGCAGTGAATGATTGGCAGGCGTATGGCAGCGTCTGCGTGGCTGAGACGAGATCATTTTCACCAACACGTGTCAATGTGTGATGCATGATTAGATCAGGGAAAAAGGGGGATCATGTTGAAACTGAGTGGATCAGAGTGACTCGCTTTGATCAGGTATTCTGATCTTGGTGGGTAATTATAGAGCCACCCTGAATTTACATGGAGACTTTCTTCCCACGGTGCTCCTGAATCTGTCACCCCACCCTGCCACCTCCCTGTGACCCTGTGAGGCAGGCAGAGAATGACATCCTCTCTGCCTCTTAAATAAGCTAACTGCACTTGACAGTATTTTTAGCAGTTTAGAACATAAATGATGTTCCAGGGGAGAGTTAGCTTCCCGTTCTTTCTCTGGGACTCAGAATGGTAAGGCAGAGCTGCGGGGAATGTTAACTAACATGTGTGACGAACAGAAGACACACAGCGAGGGTCATTTTTCCAGCATTTTCTGTTTCACCCCTCTCCTCTCATATACTTTGGAATGTGTCTTAGAATGCACAGAATACATTTCTATACATTTGTAGGAACTGTTTTTCACATCTTGGAAAATGGGGTGCAATACTGAATACAGAAGCTACTGATAAACTCAATGGAGGTAAACAAAGTAACACCATCGCCCCTCAGTATGGGGGGATTAGTTCCAGGACCTCCTCAGACGCCGAAATCCACAGGTGCTCAAGTTCCTGATAAAAAAACGGTGTAGTATTTGCATATAACCTATGCAATCTCCTCTCCATTTGCATATAACCTATGCAATCTCCTCCCCGTACACTTTAGATTGTCTCTGGCTTGCTTATCATGCCTAACACAATGTGACTGCTATGTAAATAATCTTTATACTGGTTTGTTTAGGGAACAATGACAAGAAAAAAGTCTATACATGTTCAGTACAGATACGATTTTTTTTTTCTGAATATTTTTGATCCTCGTCTGGCGGAATCCACAGATGTGGAACCCAAGAACAGGTAGGGCCGACTGTCCTAAGAAGAGCGCCTGGCACAGGTAAGTATTGAGTCAGGTGCCTAGCGGGTTTGAGGGCTTATTAATGCAGAAGCTGAGAACTTTCTTTGGACGCAATGGCTGCTGGTGATAACGGGAGGCCGGAGGTGGGCAGGAGGGAGAGGAGGTGCAGAGAGCCTGCCTGGCACAGGAGACAGCCTAGGGCACAGGGCCAGGCTCCTGGAAGGCACAGGGAGGAGTGTAGGAGCTCTGGACACCGGACGGGTGACTCCCACGGAGACAACATTTATATTGATTCAGTAGCTGTTTTTTGAAGGATTGTTACTCTGCTTGGAATGGCAATGTCTCCTCCAGTGCTGATGTTGTAAGGTTTTGCTAACAACACTGCCGAGGCATTTCAGTGCATTATTTAGGTGGGTGGTTTTCCACATTTAAAAACGAAAAAAGAGGTCCCTAGATTCTAATAGCATCTGCCTTACCCACAGCTCCCCGAGGCCCTGGGAGAAGTGTCGCTGGCCAACGTGTTTGTGTCCCCACAGAGAGCAAACATGAAAGGGCAAGCAGCAGCGTCCCCAAGAAGCAGCATTTTGTAGCAAGTATTTTAAATTCAGCTGCTAGAGTGGGAGAGGAAGTTGGAGACAGGAAGCCATCTCAGAATGGCGAGCATTTAAATAACCAGGGCAGTGGAGAGTCCTCTGTTTCCCAGCAGCCCGGCAGCGTTCTTTCCCAGTCTCCATCCAGTGGAGACCACAGGGTCCCACTCCCAGCCCCAGAAGACATTTGCATAACACATTTACATTTGAAGGGAGCCCACAGATTGGCAACTCCCGAAGCTGCAGCTAGGCACGGTTTTCTATAATAGCAATTAGGAACAGAAATAGAATAACAATAGGTGTGGAAATACAGTTGCTGAGCTGTGGGTAGATGAGGCAGAAAAATCTCTGCGCTTTAAAGACTGAACTTTAAATAATTGCGGAGTTGGAGACGAACTGGCCTTTGTTCTTTGTGCACTGGCTCTGAAGCCTAGAAGGGACCAAACCCATGTGGCCCAACGTGGGAGCCGAAGGGAGCTCCCTTAGCAGGGAAGGAAGCAGCGGGGTTGGCAAAAGACCGAGCAAGACCGAGGCAGAGTCCACCCCAGGGCAGCGCCTGAGCCTGGGCAACGTGACAGAGACAGAGGAAGTGACAGTACAGAGGAAGAGAAGGGAGAGGAGATCGCAAACAAGGGCGGGGCTGGAGTCTGATCTGGAGGCACCAAAGATAAACCGAGGGCTGGGCTTGGAGCGGTCAGATGGCTCTGGAGTGTCCTGAGGGAGCACCTCCATCGGGAACACTCAGGCACACCCTGTGCCAACCCTGGACCCCTGTGTGTCCTCAGAGGACAGGCCTGCTGCATGGCCAAGCACTGCGGAGAGTTCTGGTTCTCCGTCCTCCAGCTGCTCTGCCCTCCCCTCGTCCTTCACCCCTGAGATTGGAGTTGGGGGATGCAGGTGGATGGGGGGCCTGGTACAGTTCCGGTGACCAACTCAGCCTGGGGAGGGGAGGGACAGAGGCCAGGAAAGGGTGCATAGATTAGGACAGCACAGGAAAGGTGCAGATGAGGGATACAGCTGGGAGGGTGGATTGCAGAGAGACGGAAGGATAAGAAATTATGGCCAGAGAGGGATGTCAGAGTTTCAAATCTCAGAGGTGAGGTCCTCACAAGGTCTGGGTGGCTGAAGCAATGTCAAAATGAGCAGTAAAGTTTAACAGATCAAGGAAGTAGGAGGAATTGTCCCTCCATGGGGATGTTGGGGTCACCTTGGATGATGAGGAACTGGGATGGAGAAGCAGCTCTGGGCCAGCTGCTAAGATCAGTGTGGTTCAGCGGCTGAGGAGGTCAGCACGTGACACAGGTCAGGAGGGACACAGGGTGACACAGCTAGCTGGCCTGGTTGTCAAAGGAGCAAGGGGTTTGGGAAGCATGGAACTTCCAGAAGACCCCTTTTCTAGCTCTCCCCAAAGAAACTACTGCTGTAGTCATACTATAAAACATAATGTCCTCTCGTGCTTTTGTTTAATACTGGCTGCTGCTGGGTGGTGAGTCAGTGTGGCCCACTGAGAAGGGGCTGGGATCAGGACACCTGAGTTAAGGTTCTGTCTCTACCTCTGTTGGTTGTTTAGGCGGCCTCATGTAAATTCCTAATCATGTCAGTTTCGGATCCCTCATTTGTAGAAATGGGCCTCACATGCTGCCCTGTGACCATCTCTGTGGGGACGATTCATGAACTGTATAATATGCTACCTACAATCGACGAGTTGTTGGTGGCGGTGCTGTTAGTTCCTAGGGGACAAGAACTATTCTGCATCACACCAAAGCAGTAGCAATTATTAAAGGCTTTTCACAAATACATTTTTATCGTAATGATGTTGATACAGAAAGCTAGTGATTTTTCCAGTAGTGTTAATAAAAATTATTGGTAGGCAGTTCTCCAAGACCCTCTCCCAAGGTGCAACAGTTATCATGAATACTGTAATGTGAGAATATTGATTTTAAATGAGGATGTCACCCAAATCAAGCAGATACCTAATTATAAAAAGAACCAAAAAAAAAAAATGCAAAAACTAACACGTTGAAATCTTTCTCTAAGCCAATATAAAGGAGTCTCTTGGAAGATATACACTATAATGCAGGAAATTCAACATAGGAGCACTGACTAATAAAATACACAACATCAATAGGTTAAATTAAAGTAAATGACATGTCTAAAAGACAATTGATAACATTTAATAAGGTCGTTAAGAATATCAAAATATTAGAAAATAGAGTCTACTTTTTTACCATGATAAAAATTGTGGAAAATAAGAGCCCATATTATGCTTAATGGATAGAAGAATTGAATTCTATTTAAAAATTGGATTTTTAAAAAGTTTAAAAATACTTAATAGTATTAAAAACTGTAGTTAATGAAATGACACTTGAAAAAAGAGAGGTATGATAATGGGAAGAGAGAAAAGATAATTATTTGCACTTATGATAGAAAATTAGAATATGCAGAGGAATCAGCAAAAGTAATCATATTTAATAAAATGATCCAATAAAATATTAGATCTAAAATAAGCACACCAAAATTAAGTCTCATCAATTATCAATAGTCACCAGTCAAGGTAAGAAAAATACAGATCCTGTCTACAGTATCAACCTTTTTCTATGAGACCCCTCAGTGATAAGCATATATTGTTGTAATAAAAAAAGTTTTAGAAAACCTTTAAAAAGACAATAAAAGACTTGAATAAACTGACACCAATCAATCAGTGTATTCATAAACTTCAGTGAATACAGTATTCCTGAAGGAGAAGAGAAGATACTGTCTCAAGCAAAATAATAGATTTATATAATCTAACTAGGAAGAGGACAAAAGGAGGATTAACTCAATCAGATACTGAAAACCAAAAAGACAGAACAATTAAAATATTTTGGTAGTTGTAAAAAAAAAAAAATAACAACGTAAACCAGTGGAACTGACTTAAGGGATCAGAGTCAGCCTGTTACGTAACTGTCACCTCTACCACTGGTGCCATCTCGAGCCTGGATGGCCGGGATGTTCTCCTAACTGGTCCCTCTGCCTCTGCCTTGACCTTCTCACCTGTGTCCACACAGCAGCCAGAGTGATCCCTTTAGAACAGATCAGATCATTCCACTCTTGAGTTCACAGACCCTTCAGTAGCTTCCAACCTGTGGGGGGCTGAATTGTGTCTCCCCAAAAGGTATGTCCCAGTCCTGATGCACACACCTGTGTATGTGTGTGATCTTATTTGGAAATAGGGTCTTTGCAGATGTAGTTAAGGATCTCGATATGGGATCATCCTAGACTTAGGGTGGGCCCTAAATCCAATGACCGGTGTCCTTATGAGAGACAGACAAGGAAAAGACGCAGAGAGACGCACACATGAGAAGACCACATGAGGACGGATGCGGAGATTGGAGCAGTGTGTCCACAAGCCAAGGAACTCCAGGATTGCCTGCAGCCGCCAGAAGCTCGGGGAGAAAGGTGTGGAATAAGTCCTCCCTCAGAGCTTCCAGAAGGAACCAACACAGCCGACACCTTCATTTTGGATTTTTGGCCTTCACAACTCTGAGAGGATAAATTTTCTGTTATTTTAAGCCACGCTGTGGTAATCCGTTTTGGCATCCCTGGCAAACACATACCGTGTTCCCCTGAAAATAAGACCTACCCATAAAATAAGCCCTAGCAGGATTTCTAAGCCTGTGCGCAATAGAAGCCCTACCCCGAAAATAAGACCTAGTGATGGGCGTGGCTACGCAGGACATCTGTACAACCCATGCATTTCGTCGCTGAGCGGTAAAGAAGACGAGCAGCCCTTCTCATCTGCCCCATGAGAGCTCTACCGCTGGACATGAGAGATTGGGGCCAATGGTTCTAAAGGAAATAGAGTCGCAAGAAATTCAGGATGGAATTCGGGGTTTGGAGAGTTAGGATGATGTTCCAGAAGAAGATGACTTCACTATATTTGAATAAATGTAGATTGTTGTATCGTACTTAAAAAAAATAACACATCCCCTGAAAATAAGCCCTAGGGTGTCTTCTTGAGGAAAAATAAATATAAGAGCCTGTCTTAGTTTCGGGGAAACACGGTACACCATCTCACTCAGAGTAACTGTCAACGTCCTCGCGGGTGAGTGTCTCCGGCTGCCGACCACCTGGCCCCTTGTCTCCTGCCTCCCTCCCTTCATTCTGCTCCGGCCGCACAGGCCTCTGGGAACGCACCAGACCTGCTGCCCCTCGGGGCCTTTGCTCGTGCTTTCTGTGCACACGTCTCCCTCACACATCCATCGTCCCACTGGGGATGTCCTCGTCAATGTCTGCTTCTCCGCAAGGTCTTCTCTAACCACCAAATTTCAAATCGCTTCTCACCCACCCTGGCTGGAATTCTCTATTTTCTTTCTTTGTTTTAGTTTTCTTCATGAAACTGATCACCCTCTGACAGATTATACAGTTTATTTATTTCTTTGTTTATATCGTCTCCTCTAACGAAATCGCTCTTCCAGTGCAGATATTTCAGCCGGGCCGCTCAGTGTTGCGTCTCCAGCACCCAGGGTAGATCGCGGCACGTGGGGAGGGCACAGCACGCGTTTGTTGAATGAATCAAACAGACAGAATTATGAGTCAGAATTTAATATACAATAAAGCGAGCATTACAAAGCAGTAGGGGAGGATTAATTAATATATGATTTTGAGATATAGCACATTAGAGAAAAAGTAATTTTAGACACACATCCTATCCTGTGTACTGAACGAAGATTAAAGTCAAATATGTTTAAAAATTCATAGAAAAAATTAGCAGAAAGTAGAATAGCACATGATTCTCTGGAAGGATGATAACTTTTAAAGAATGAAAGCAATTGGGGAATCTACAAAGCTAATAGTGATAGATTCTGCTATTTAAAAATTAAAAATTGTATGCAATCAGTGCCCTCTTGCTTGCAATGAGAGTTGGGACCTGTTGTTACTGAAAATAATTCCCGGGCGGTCGGGTTGCCCCCAGTCCCAGGTCTCTCTTCCTCCCTGGTTGTCTGCCTGACTGGCTGCCATCGTGGGGCCTGCATTCCAACCCACTGCCCAGACCTCCTCTGGGCCTGGAGGACCGTGTGCGGTGGTTTAAAGGCAAACACCTGAGTGCCCCTCCCCACCCCCATCAGCCACCTCTTGCGCATTGAAGGTACCTGGGTTCAGGTCGCCTGCCTGGAAGCCCTTGCAATACGCTCTGACACCAAGCCTGGCCAGATTGGTCTCCCAGGCCTGGTTCCGGCCTCATGTACCTGGACTACAGCCCCTTCCTCCTCCTCATTTGGGCTCTCCTTTCCTGAGCCTCCCAGGCTATGCTAACAATCCTACTTGAACAGCATGGAAGCTGCAGGAAGGTACAAGCCAGTCTTAGGAGAGGTGCTGTTTTCGTTGGATGTTGCCCTGGTTGGGGGTCCTTCTTGTTCCCAGGTCAAGATGGGTCTGAGTCCAGGCTAACTTATTAACTTTTCAGTTAACTTTTATGTGCTGTGTAAGCCTGGGTCTCCCTCGTAGTGGAGAACCTGCCTTAGAAAGACTGCTGTTTGTGTAACTAAATAGTTGATTAGAAAAAGAAGGTGTTAAGTTATCCGGGGGGCACCAGGATTCAAGAGAGGGAGGCGGACGGGCACCTCTGCTGGTACGGTCCATGCCTTGAAACCTCCGTAGGTGCAGGCCGAGCCAGCCCGTGGTGCAGCTGGGACTGGTTTTCTCCCTTCACGTCCTGCTGGCTTGAGGGTGCAGTGGGGAGGGAGGGCCAGGGCACCTGGCGGGCAGAGTGGCAACGTTTCTGCCCCGCTGCACGGTGAGGGGCCTGGAATGGCCTCGCTACCGTTGCCATCATCCCCTCAGACCAGTTACGGGCGACTGAGGCTGACCTGCAATCCCCTGGACAGCGCCCTGGAGGGGCAGAGCGAAGTCAGCTCTGAGCCGGTCGGCGCCCACTCGCCAGCGCGGGAAGCCAGGCAATGTGCTGACTGCGAGGCTCTGCCCACCCCCCACAGCGGCTTTGTCCCTGACTCGCAGCTAAACAAGTGACAATGGATCTGTTTGTTGGGATGTTTTTAAGGGTGGAATTTAAAGTTCTGCCTAAACGGGGCTACATGTTCTTACTGCCGTGCCTTTTTCCTAAGGTGAGAAACAGTTTCAGAGCCTCCCCTCCTATCCTCCTGCCTGACCGCAGGCCCTCTCTCTCCCAGGCACCTAGCTCTTGTCACTCACGAGGCTTCAGACGCTTGCGATCAACAGAAAACTCCTTCCAAAGCAGCTGCCTAAAAAATCAGATGGCAGTTTTAAGATAAAGAAAATATTACGTGATGAGCGAGATGTTTTTTAAGACGTTGTTGCATTTGAAGTTTACTGCCCGCGATGTTGAAAGTGCTGCTGTCCCGCCCGGTGACCCACCGAGAGGCAGCGCTCAGCCCCGGGAGGAGGCAGGGGCTCCGCACTTCCGGCCTCCCCTGACACCTTCCTTTTTCTCCTGGCCTTTCCTCACCGGCCTGAAAGTGTCCAGGGGGCTCGAGGTTTCCCCGCAGCCCCCGCGCCGGCCACCCTGAGCCCCAGCCTCGTAGAGTGCCCTGGCTGCATGCGGCTGTGGGGGGCCTGGGCCACCTCCATCTGCGGAGCAGACCGAGTCAGAGATGTGTTTGCCCAAGGAATGATTATCTAAGAGTAGAATTTCAGGCTTCAGAGGACACCTGGTCGTTTTGTGTGATTCAGTCTCTTCTAACATTACTCTGACCCTGAAAACATGCATTATATTTATAAATAGGGAGTGTGGTTAGGATTCCGGGCCAGGAGATGGAGACGGATCATTCTAGGTCAGACCGGACTACAACACAGGTACACTCTTCAGGCCTCGGTTTCCTTGCCTGTGTAATAAGAGGGTTTGGATAGACAATCCCTAATTTCCCTCCTACCTCCAAAATCCTCTAAATTTTAGACAGACGTTTAGACATTTATCCTGAAATGTTAAGAATTTCAATTTGTCCCGAAACTTCACAATGCTTTGTGTTCCAACAAATTTGATTTTATTAATAGAATTATGTTTCTTAGAAATGTCATGAGAGCTCATCTATTTTTCACATTTTTCTTATTTCTTTAGCATCTCATTTTTTGTAGCTTTTGAAATCTGAATAGGCCAAATCAGTAATAGAGAAGAAACACACATGCACACCACACACACACATATACACACTAAACGCCTCCCACACACACACACACATTAACCTCTTCCCCACATACACATAAACACACACACACACACACACACACACTTAACCTCCCTGATACACACAAACACACGCAGTATCACAGGACATAATTCTCTGTCACATTCTTTGCTCACTCCTAACTTCAAAACTCACTCACCACTTCCTTTGCGAACCAGGTGGCTTTCAATGCCTGCTCGAGATTGTAGTGTGGCAGCTATACGTCATGGAGTTTGGTTTTTGTTCTGTGAGGGGTCAGACCCTTTCCCAATTATACCTGCTTCTTGCCAACAGGTTAAACACATCTACGTGAATGTTTGAGGGCAGCTCTGGTGAATTGCCCGTTAGGAGATAAACTCACTGGCAATTTGAAATGTAGAACATCTAGGTAATGATCTCTAAGCTGACACTTAGGAGCAGAAAGATAACAGTACTAAAATCTACATGGTGGCTCATCTACGTGATGGCTCTAGCTGCACTTTGCAAACGGGTCTTTGGTGACCTCCTATTCTTTTATCATGTCATTCATTTATAAGGAATTAATTTGGTTGAATGCTTTAGATTTTGGAACACCTGATGCTAAATGGCTATACAATCCAAGTCCTTCAGGTTTTTATTGAAAAAATAAACTCATGAGAGAAAGACAAAGAGTGGATAAAGTGTTAACAAGGTCCACTTTTAGTACATGAATCCAGAAGTTCTGGGAGTTGGTGGGAATGTAGACTGGGACAGCCATTATGGAAAACAGTATGGAGGTTCCTAAAGAAATCAAAATAATTAAAAATAGAACTACCATATGAAATCTCTCTTCTGGGTATATAACCAAAGGAAATGAAATGAAATCAGCACCTCATAAAGATACCTGCACTCCCATGTCCACTCCAGCGTTATTCACTGTAGCTGGTATGGACTCAACCAAGTATCCATCAACAGATGAGTGGATAAAGGAAATGCAGAGTGCACACACATGCACACACACATGCATGCACACACATGCACACACATGCACGCACACATGCACACACATGCATGCACACACACGCACACACACACACACATGCACACACACACACATGCACACAGAGGCAGTCCCCAGACGACTCGACTCACAGCTTGCTATCTGTACTTGGGAACGGGCTCCCAAGCTCCCCATATGGACAGTTTATAATGAAATAATTAAGTTAATAATTCGGGAACTAGTTTTCCACCCGCATGGCGCAGGCGGTTCGTTGGTGCAGCGTTTTCACGCTGACGGCTGGTCTCATAGATAGATCGAGAAGCAGCTGATAGAAACACAAGGACACGAGGAATCAGAAGGTCCAGAGCAGAGAAAGTTTGTGACAAAAGCATGAGCTGAAGCCTCTGTCTCACTGGAGCAGGATCTGCTGCCCTTGAGGAGCAGGACCCTACACTGAGCGGTTCACAAAGGTTAACCGCGCAGTTAGAGAGAACATCAGCTGCTACGAGGCCATTTATGGTGAAAAACAGAAAAAGGCTGTGCAGACAACCGAGATGCCCTTTTCAAGAAACCGACTCGGTGGTGAGATCCCTCCTCCAGCACCAGACCAGACCCTGGTCCCCAGCTCCCGCTCCGGCCTCTCCAGCACCGTCTCCACCGCCATCCTCCATCAACGCCGGCTGCCTGCGCGCCTCAAAATCGCCCCTGCCAGCGGGCAAGACGCCGCCGCAGCCTTAGCTGAGTGTTAACCTCTAATGCTCTTTTTTGAAATTCCTCCTATCTTCTATCTAAACTTTTCACGTGAGTTTGTTTTTCTGAATTAAAAGAAAGAGCACAACAGTTTCTGTAACTTATTATCACAGTACAGGGTGGTATTATTATTACCTCATTACACTGTATTGTCGTTGCCACGGAGGAGCCATCGTAGTGCTGTTGTTATTGTCATTACCACCATACAGCAGGTGCTGTTCATCAGGGGTCCGAGCTACGCACAAATCCAACCTAAAGATGTTCCCAGAACATGTATCATCTGTGGCCTGGGGACTGCCCATGTCATGAAATATCCTTAAGCTTTAAGCAGGAGACCTTGCCATTTGCCCCAACATAGATGAGTCTGGAGGATGTTGTGCTAAGTGAAATAAGCCAGACACAGAAAGAAAAGTACTGCATGATCCCACTTATGTGTGAAACCAAAAACAGAAAAAAAAAGAAGGTCCGATATACAGAGAAAGCATGAAGCAGTGGTTCCCAGGGGCAGGAGGAATCGGGGAGGGAGGGGGAGAGGCAGGTCAGAGGACGCAGGCAGCAGAGGTGTGGGATGAACAAGTCTAGAGATCCAAAGCGTAGCGTGAGGACTATGTAGTTGATAAAATTGTGTTAGAGATTTTTGTTAAATAAGATTTTAGCTGTTCTTTTCACAACAAAAGGAACTACGTGAGATGATAGATATGTTCATTTTCTTCACTATAGTAACCATTTTACTATCTACATGTATCCTGTAACCTCACGTTGCAAACTTCGTATGTACAAAATAAAATTTATTTGAAAAAAAAGAAGATCTGGAATAACGAACAGCATGACCTTAGTTACACCAGTGATATCTCTTGAAGGTCCTCTTGGGGCCGGCCCAGTGGCTCCATGTGCCGTGGTGTGTAGTGGCCAGACTATGGGGAGCAGGCGGGACAGCCCTTGTCACTGCCCACAGCCGCCCCGGCCCCAGCAGCCCCTCCTGGCCCTCCCCAGGCACACCTGCCTCGTCCTAACGCTGCACCTTTATTTCTTCATGACTATAAACATCTTTTATCTCCTTATTTGCTGTCCCCTGTGTTATGAGAAACTAAAAGGATATTTATTTACGCAATTACTAACGATGAAATGCTAGCACGAAAGATTTCTTCAGGGTACTTGGAAGCTTTAAAAAAATGCTAAGATACACCCTTGGGTTTCAGCAACTCATCTGTCGTGTACAGACACCCTCTGAGTTTAATATGTCTCATGAAGTCCAGACCTCTTGGAATGCCTGAAATCCACAGGCTGATGTCGTTTTTTGAAAGTGTCTCCTGCCCTGCGCTGACCCTGAGCGCCAGGCCCACGCATTCGACATACCCAGTTAGGTCTGACTCCCCCAGAAGAGAACCCTTGCTCTTCTCCCTGACACCCTCTCTGCTCCCACCTTCTCCAGTCCCAGGTGCATCTCCCACACGTCCCCAACACGTCCCCAGCCGCTCACTACACTGCCTCTGGCGTTTCCTCCAAAGTGCCACTTACTTCTGCCCAGCCCTTCCCTGGCCACTGCCCTGCCTCTGGGCTTCTCAGGAGGGCTCTGGTTGGCACTCGGCGCTCACCTCAAGTGTCACCTCCTTAATTAGAGCTCCGCCCACACCTGGCCACTCTCTAGCCCCTTTCTGTCTTGTATTCTCTCCCCAGCAGTTGCCACTCTCTGAAATTGACTGCTTATTGATTTGTTTCCTCTCTGTGTGTCTCTCCTGCCGCTCGGCTACACTCCATGAAGGCAGGGCCTTTGTCTGCCTTGTCCGGAGATCGATGCCCTGGCAATGAATAGCTGGCACACGGCCGGCCATCAGGACCTGCTGTGGAATCGTCAATAATGGACAGAATATTTGCGAAGCACAGCAGGGGACTCTGCGCCCAAGGGGGCAAGGCTTTCAGCGCGCTGACAAGCCCTTCTCTGAGCTCTGGGTTCTTGGTGGGTGAGAAAGGGCACAGCCTGGGTCCTGTGGGTCACTGCGAGGAAGTGAGGACACCCACGCGGGAGCACTTTGCAGTTTGGAGACGTAATAACAGAAGGCAACACTAATTATTACACTAAAACAGTTACGGAGGACCTACTGTGCTTAGCTATGGCTTAGACCAGGTATACGCCTTGTTTCCTTAAATCGTCATCAGTTTAATAATATGGTAACAGTAAGTGTTGATATTATTATTATTCCATTAAGAAGCATCCGAAGGTTAAGTAAATTACCCAAGGTCACTCAGCTAGTAAATTATGAAGGCTCCAGCTCAGCTTTTACTTCCTCCAGTAGTAATAAGTATGATGACAACCCATTTCTTATTTTTCAATGGCTGTATCTCAGGTGTCTCAGATAAA
Organism: Cheirogaleus medius; assembly: GCA_008086735.1. Classification (NCBI taxonomy): domain Eukaryota; kingdom Metazoa; phylum Chordata; class Mammalia; order Primates; family Cheirogaleidae; genus Cheirogaleus; species Cheirogaleus medius. Next base: position 103,635,474 of record VBSM01000361.1, on the reverse strand, counting down.
TATCATATATTTATGTTTTATTGCATTACATGCCAATAATGAGCTGCCACTTGTATTAGGCCTGCGTGCCCCCTGTGGGGGCCCTAAGCGCAGCGACAGAGAATGGAGCAGCAATGGGATTATTCACACCCACCCTTCTGTCGCTGCCCCCATGAACCGTGGCCAGAGAAGCAGGGGCTGGGGAGATAGTGACTACAAACGGACAGTGGACCTACCCAAGGTGTTTGTTAGAAATGAGGACCCGCAGCAAACGAGTGTTTCTTCTACTTAGGCTGCCAAAGATTTTGATTGAATATTAGCAAACCAGTTTGGGGTCCACTAAAAATGCATAATTGTAATAGATGGCAAAAGACAATGCTTTCCCCCAACTCCACGTAGAAGCAGAGCGTGGCGGAGCAGAATCGCTGTGCGCGAGGCCCCTGAGCATTTCAGCTGCTCACTCATTTACAGCCAAGCATTGTTTCGGTCTGTCTCATTACCAGGCAATCAGTGGGCAAAAAACATCTCCTGTTTTTTACTTCCTATTTTTTCAGTGGTTATGATGCAAATTCAATCGTATGGCACATTTTGGTGGAGCCATTAAGTGGGCACTCTGTTGTTTTGCTGTCTCTGTTCTTATTTATCAGAATTTTGTGTTGCTTCATTACCTATCATTTAATTGTACAAGATGGATAGAGTCATCCTAAGTGAACAAAAATGGTGCAACTGTTGTTTCCTGCAATGGACAATGCGTTGATTAGAAAAATGTGTCTATCACCTTATGGCCGCTTGGAAGAATGCCACCGATTATTCACAAAAGTGGTGGTCGTGGAGGATCTGTTCCAGGGGCTTTGCCGTTGACATTTCCTGTGGTGGGAACCGCATATGGGGAAGGAGAATGTGTCATCTGATCAGCATTTGTGCAAATACCTCGCCTCAGACCAGCCAGCTGGCGTCACTTCCCTTTTGAGAGGAACAAAAGAGGATCCATGTTGGTTTGGCACAAAAGACTCTCCAATTTAAACAGCAACCTTTTCTGATTCAAACTTCAGTTTGCACAGAAGAGCCAACCCATAAGCCCGTCGCCACGGAGCCGGGCGCCCTGCAACCTGAACAAGCCCGCACTTCCCGGTCCACTTCTGCTGCCAGGAGACCACAGGAACTTCTGCTGGTTGCTAGGTCTGCGAGGCCTGGCATCCAAAGTCCTCCGCACAGCACCGGAGACCATTTTGGCCCCACAGAATGTGACAATTTGCTCAAAAACAAAAATGCAAACAAGCCATTGCATACTCAGGAGGAGGGGAGAGCAGATTCCACTTCCGGCCGGTCAGGATCCTCCTCCTTCTAAAGGGCTCCTGCCCATCTCCAGAAATAATCCGTGACCTTTTCAGTCCTAGCCATAACTTAAGACTCGTATTGGTAACATGAGGTTACCAGCCAGCTATTTTGGCTCAAAACAAATTGAATAAATCTAACAAATGAATTTAACAATATTTAAATATTGGTTAATGGGCATTTTTTTTTTAAAAAATGGACAGTCTCTATATTTGAAGAATTGTTAGTGTTTTAAGATGTTTTGAAACTATTAGCCATGCCATTTACATGACGTTAATTGTGAGTTTTTGGGCAGCCTCCATTCTACAGGCAAAATGATATCGACCCAGAGTCTTTGGACCCTTGTTTTGATGTGTAGGCCACTAGACATTATCAAAACATATTTCTCATTCTATTATGGCTAAGAAAACACTATGAATATTGAAAACTCAAATGATTTACTCCTTGCTGGTCTCTTCAAGAACAAGCCCGAGTCTCAGCTGTGTGTTAAGCTGGCAGGTGGTCATGCACTTTCTCTAGAGGTGAGTACATGGCCATTGCTTATTCACGACTATTAGCAAATCTAATAGTTGTCGGAGTTTAGGATTAGATTTGAACTTCTGTCACAAATTGGGAAGTCTGTGGGTTAATGGGAGAGGGGAATCACTGATTGCTATAGCGGCACATCATTCAGAGAAATAATTAGACAACTTACATTAAGAAAAACATTCTGCAGAATAGTGTGTTTACATTATGAGTAAATATTTCTATTAGTGGCAAATATTAGAATAATTGAGGAATAGGATAGCAAAAAGCCTTTTTTTTTTTTTTTTGCACAAAGTGTATGCCCCCAAAATAACAATAATAACAAAACCAAACCCAACAGTAGATATCTTGAAAGGGTGCTGAGTAAACCCAACACAATAAGCTTTTCAGTAAAGGATGGTCATCTGGCCCGTGAATCACAAGTTCTACAAACAATGGCAGTGGTCACCAAAGCATTCTTTGATTCTCAGTGACAGCTGAATGAAACATAAAAGGGAATAGTTTTCTTGTGGGGCACATGACCATGACGTCTCCTCGCCCCATCCATGCAACATTCAACAAGCTCTGCCTGGCACCGTGTGTCTCTTTCTTGCTGTTACCTCTTTGTCCTTTGCAAAGCAGTGAGGAATGCTGGTGACCCTGGCTGCCATTCTAGGGGTGTGGATGTGGCATTATCTTGGAGATGGCTTTGCAGCCCAGGAAAAATGGTCTTTGGCTTTACCAGTAAGTCTGTGGTATCACTGGAAGCAGAGATGGCATACTTTGTCGATACTCAAATGGGATTCCAAACCTGCGCCAATGAAATGTATTTTTTAAAGGACCCTGGTTTTAATGTGTAAAATAAACAAAAAAAAAATTCACAGTGAAAAAGCAGGGAAGAATTCTTCTTAATCTGATTAAAGTTGGGCGTAGGGACTTCTGGGGGAAAGGGGCAAACACCTGCTTGCTCACCGATGAGATGTAGCAGCGGGAAGCAGCCAGTGAGGCGGGCGGTGGAGTTGACGGTGATGTCTCTAACGGTCGTTAATTATGGATCCTGATGGAAATGACCACAGCTTTGGCCCGAGGCTCACTGGAGACTCTCTGGAAGTGCTTTTTAAGTAATGCTTTGAAGATCAGAGACTGCTCATGGGACCTGATCAGATAGTTGTCAAAGATATGCTCAATATTGTTAGAAGCATGTTCGGCTCCATGTTAACTTCTGAATTTTATAAAACATATGTGACAAGATATCTATCACGGTAATTTTGCATTTTAATTTTTAGAAGATAGAGTGCATGCCAATTCTTGGCATTTTTAATGTTTATATCTATTGTTTTTAATTTTACAGGTGAGTGAACTAATACTAGAGATAAATTATAAACAAGGAGCAGAAACGGAGGACTAGATGGAAAAACGTCTACCAGGTGTAAGCTCTAATAGGGAATAGACAATATAGGGGAGAACATTTTCGAGAAGCAACTAAGGAGTATTCCTCCAGGGATGTGGCTGATGGAAGACAGGACCCACGCTGGCTGCTTGGGGCTTTCTAGCTAGAGCCATGTGCATGGACACGCATTCACCCAGGCATTGCTTTGATGCCTTATTTTCACTGACTCACTGAAATCACCGTAATTCTTAGCAATAAACGATGCTGACTGTGGTGTCAGGTGAATCTTCTGGAAAGAAAGTCATTTCTTGGTTCAAGTGAGGATATCAGAATACCGTATTCTTAGAGCATATTAACTCAGCCCCTTAAGGATCCCCCTTCCTTATACTGCATTTTAACTTGGGCCTTCGGCCATTAGCAAAGAAACAAAGAGTCATCTGAAGAGGACCACTGCATTTGCTTCACAAATATCGCTGATATCACTGAGGAATTACCGGTGGAAGCTTGCCTGAGAATTTCATTTGGAATTTAATCTTTAGAAAAGTTTTCTAAAAGTGTTCTCTCAAAGCACAATACACTTTCAACTTTTCTACTTTCTTTTGATGATGTTATAACTGACCATCTTGGTTTGGTTTTGTTTGGTTTTTTTCTCTTTTTTTTGGCCTGTATTTTTTTCTTTGGTACTAAGTTTCTGTTTTTGACTTTGACTTTTATTATGTATGTTTTTGCTTAAAACTGTTTCAAATGCTTTGTGAAACAAGGCGGAAAAATAAATATATCTAAATATTGAACAAAGGTTGAGAAAATTTTTATGTAAGTGATGGCTTCTAACTCCACTTAATCATTCAAAAACACCTGCAGAGCACCTTCTAGGAAGGAGAAACAGGGTGCATTCCCTGTTGTCATGATGCTGCCTCTCTGTTGGCTGAATCTTACAATTATCAGGCAAACAGCTACCAAAATATTACACATTTCAGATGGTTGTAAATATTATGTAGAAGATAAAACAGAGTAAGGGGATAGAGTGTGTAGGAGGCGGTAGGTCTGGATTACTGTTTTAGGCAGGGTGGTCAAAGAAAGCCTCCATGCAGAAGTAGCATTTGAGCATCAACCCAAACGAAACAGAGAAGGGAGCCACGTGTAGAACCAGAGCATCAGTATTCCGGGCAGAAGGAGGAGCAAGTGCAAAGGTCCTGAGGCAGGAGCAACCTTGGCGTGTTCAAAGAATCGCAAAATGTCTGGTGGAACTGGGTAATATTGAGTAAGAAAGAGAGGAGATGGGGTCCAGGAGCTAGGTAAGGTCAGATGAAGTTATGTCTTATATGCGATGGTGAGGACGTTGACATTTATTCTAAGGGTAAGGGCATGTCATTGGAGGATTTTAAGCAAGAAAATGACAAAATCATTGAACTTCTGAGAAGGACCATTCTGGCTACTGAATGGAGAATGAATTGTTGTAGAAGCAGAGGGACTTTTTAGAAGCTGTTGCAGCCATCCCGGTGCGAGGTCCAGGTGCGAGGTCCAGGTGAGGCACGGAGGGGAGACCGGATTCATCAAGGCAATGAGGTGCAGCTCTGCTTTGCTGCTGCAGAGTCTGGATGTAGGAGGTGAAGGTGAAGGAAGTGAAGACTTCGAGACAACTTTACCCTTCTTGGTTTAGTGGCCAGAAGGTGTCCCATTTAGTCAGATGGGGGAGACAGCGTGGGAACAGAACATGCCCAGTGGCCAAGTTAAGCATTACCTCGAATACCTTCAGTTTGAAAGGCCTACTGGACACCCGAGTGCAGCTGCTGATTAGGAAGCCGGACATATGAGTCAGAAGCTCAAAGTAGAGGGTGGCTGTGTTGTGCATGTGCGTGTGTGTGCGCACGTGTGCACGTGTGTGTTTGAGAATATGGGAGTCATCAGTGCAAAGACGGTGTTGAGGCGTGTGAGACTGAATGAGCTCGCCCAGGGAATGGGCACAGATAAAGAATGGAGGAGGCCTGAGGTAGAACTCTGTTAACCTGCGAGTCATTCTGTTTTCCCTAATGACTGATTCTGCAACTAACCATGTGAACATTGGCTATCCAGACCTGTCAGAGAGATGCCTGGTCTGGGTAGACTGTTTTTTGAATGAACAAAGCCATGCTTAGCAAGGTTCCACCCTGATTAATATTAAAAGCACCCTCAGTCTGATAATCTGCTAAATTATATTTAGCTTTAGGCTATAATTATAATTCGGGCACAAAATTGTTCATTTCTGAAAAAGCGAGAGTTTACAGAAATAGCTTACGGAATTGATTTAAGTTAAAAAGTGCCCCCAAGTCTACTTTAAAAGATAGAGCCACAATAATCTATTAGTAAATGCATGCACGGCATCCTCAGGTAAAAATAACTTTGACAACTCCTCGTTTTACTTAGTTTAGAAATTAATTATAAATGATGAAATTCATGAAGCTAGTATTATTTATTGGAGAGTTTAGTCTGGGAAACAAAAACTGACTTAAAGATCCGGTTTTAAAACAACAATGGCAGAAAATGGCAGAAAGACAAGGCACAAGCCTGGGCCCCTCCCTCGATAACACGGGGTGCAATCAGTTTTTTCATCGATAGGTTACTAAAAAAGAGAAACACAATGGCAAATTTATTTTTCTCTATTGAAGCTTCAGCAAATTTTTTACAGCTTTGCGATTTCTTAGTGGAGGTTAAAATCTCACTTTCCAGAACCATTTTTGTTTGAAAAACACTTTGATTTTAGCACTGTTCACTTTTACTCTCCCAAAAGATTACATCAAAATGAAGAATTAGTTTGGCAGCTGATTGAGTTGATACCTTTAGAGGACAGATGTATTGAGAAATGAAGCAGTATTTCATGGAGTCCTAAAGCTACCATAGACTGTTGGACTTCTGATTTCTGGGACTTGGATTCAGCCTCACAGGCCCTTGAACTGATCAGATGGGGCCTTGTGGGAGGAAATGCAGTCAGTGCTGGGCATTCCTTTCTAAAATACAGAACATAAACAACAAGGAGTTTCTTGTGTAAATGGAAGCGCATGACAAGGGAAGGCGGCTTATTCCTACGACAGAGGGGCTCTTAAATCATTTGTACAATAGTAAGGCCCTGCAGTGTATTTTCAAAGTGCAAAATGTGCACATGAAGTGCACACGTTAGGTTCCTTGGCCCGATATTGCAGGAAATATAGATGATTCAAGGATAAGCTCATATGGAAAATGTCAAAAATCAGTTCTACCCAAATAGAACACCACTGAAAAAATTAAGGAAGAGATCTAAGAAAGTTTTTCTGTTAGAAAAAAAAAAAAAACTACTGAAAACTGTGTGAATGAATGGCATTAAATGAACCTCCCTCTCTTGTTCTATAAAATGAAATGGAGAATATATTCCAGATTAGGACACTTGGTTTTGTTTAAAACATAATCACACATGGTACTAAAATCGTTCATCTTTGTGAATCGCTGAATGAACACACAAAAGTGGCCAAAGACATTACAGAAAAAGTCTCTATGTCAAATCAAAACTACAAATGTGAGGATGCTGTGGCAGGCGCGCACCTGTTATTAACAGTAAATGCCTGCTCAGTCTCTGCTTACGCCGTGGGACTACATTTCGCTTTTGTAGGGACATCATCAATCCCGGACCCTGCTTATTCAACCTGTGTGAGATGGGCCCTAAACCTTCAGTTACTAATTCTCAGCAGCTGGGCCTTGGAGAGCCAGGTGGAATCTCTTTGGGTGGTTCTAAGAAACAACAATTAAGGCAGTTGTTTACCTTCTAAACGACATATAAAAGAATTTCAATCGAGTTAGTGTTTCAGGGCTTGACTCAAGTTTTCTTGGTCTCTAAGCATCTTTAGCTATTTAGGGGCTGGACAGACAGGGTCAGCGCCAGAGCTCAGGAAACCACTGGGGTGGGGTAGATGGCAACTGGGAACCAGTGAGGGAGAGCCGGGGGCACGCTCCTCTCCTGGGCTGCCCGCAGTGTGCGCAGGTCGACTTCAACTAGCGAGGCAGTCTCGGGAATTTAAAGACCTACTTCTCCTGACAAACAGAGGTTAAAAATGTACTTTAAAAAACCACCGAGAACCCAAGTGCAGCACACTCGTGGGTACTTCTGTGCAAAACAAGGACGAGTCCACATAAACAGCCACACACTGGACGTGTTTTTACTGAAGGCGGAACTTGGTGCCAGGCACCTGCCTCTTCCCCTTCTCCATGGAGCCTCTATCCTCACGCTGGCCGCGTGTGGCAGTGTCAGTGCCGGCCAGCTGGGGAGCCTACTGAGACCAGGGTCGCAGGAATGTTTGTTCAGTAATGGGGCCACAGCTTCAACACTGGAGTGGAATGGCACCACCCAGTAACACAGCACAGAATTGACGGCTCCTGGACCCCTCCTCGATGAGAGAGCAAAGTCACACATGGGTCAGGACTATGGCTGGTCTCCCTGGGCTAATTCATTTATCCAAACAAATATTGGCCTGTTATGAAAAAATAATCAAAAAAACATTTAATCAAGTATGCATTGTATCTGTAGAGAAAAAGACAATTGCTTTCAGACTATCAGCAAAACAATGCTCATTTCAACTGCAATTTGCAATTCATGATTGAAGCCCATTTAAATGTTGGTTTAGATCTGAACTCATTTGGACACAAAAGAAACAATTCCCTGTGATATTTGGAGACATCGTCTTCTTTTCAAGTAAAGGGAAAAAAACATTTTTTGCTTGACGCCTGAAAACATGCATTGCCATAAATGACGCAACTCAGTAATCTAAGTATTCTGAGGTGCTGTGGCTCACCCCTATTTAATTCTTCCCACAGTTTCTTTATGAGCTGAATCCACTGAGGCCAGAACATACTGGAAGAGCCACCCTAATTTTCTCTACGTGTAAGTGTTTGCTAAACTATAGGAAATTTGTTATTATCATATCACCCTTCTGTGCCTGATGCTAAAAATGCTGTCTCTCAACTCTCTTTGGTCTTTTATTAGAAAAGACATTTCATATAAGCAAAGAAAGATAATTCAGCCCTATAAATCAGGAGGAAAATGCTACAATGATCACAATCTACCAATCCAATGCAGTTTCCAACATGCATTTGAATTGCACCAATGAATGCTTGGAAAAAACATCAATGTTGCCCTATTGGATAATTTGCATTTGTTATATACACAACACACAGTGGCATTAATTAATAGAATAATGGTGCTGATATACTTGTTAGCAATTAGCTTTTAGTGCAATTCATCATTTATCTAAAAGGCTATAAGGAGAGAGAAAAGAGAATTTCCATTCAGCAGGTCCATAAGGCTGAAGAAAAGATCTTTGATTGTGAATGAACCTAATTTAATTTTCTAACTTTTGATCCCATGTTTAAATTACAGTTCAATAAGTTAAAAATCTTTTTTTTTTTAGAGCTTTGCTTTGGCTAACATTATTGGTTAAAAAAGAAAAACTTTTTAACTAGCATCTAACCAATGAGACATCACTGTTTTTGAGTGGAGTGAGCCCACTCTTACTTCTTCCCCTTCACTTGCTTTCCTGCCAGATTTACTCACAAATGGAGGTGAAAGTCAGGAATTCCAGCAAGGGCTTTTTTCTATTCCTCCATTCCCACGCTGCCCCCAGCCTTGGGGTCTATGTGTGGTCTCTAATTCACCTGCTTTTCTCCTTTAACCTTTCACGCACTCACTTCGCTCTACTTTGTGGTTCCCAGTTGGTTGCTTGAATTCAACCCCTTACCCTGTCTCTGATTCAACGGATATTAATAGACACCTTCAGTCAGATCACTCACCCACATTCACCCAGACCAAATGCCCAGAGTGCTCCTAGCTATTTGGGGAACTGGCCCCTTCTGGGGTGACCCCTTGACTAACCAGCCTCTCTAGCCGCTGGCCCGTCCTCTGTCCCTTATCCATGTTGTGTCAAAGTGGAGCCGTGTGGGATGTGGGGTGGTCCCCAGGAGCCCTGGCTACATCACCCCAACATGGGACAGGCTGAATGATCATGGATGGACTATACGTTTCACACACATACCCCCGTTAAAAGTTGAAATAATTGCAAAGTTAAAGACTTTGTTTTATACTCTAACCTGTCATTCTTTCAGGTTGTCTTGATGTATAAATCTAATAAAGGCTTAAGAGGAAAAAGTGAGATTTTGCTGAAAATATGTTAGGTGAACAGTTGGATATTTTACTGATTTTTTTTCCTCCAATAAGAGCATATCATAAATTTAAATTAAATTTTTGCAGTGTATTGGTTCAACGGTACCTCTCACCTTTTTTCCTCTCTGAGTTAATGAAATTTGTATGGTATATAAAATCTAATCTTTCACGAGAAAACATACCTAAAATATCAAACATCAATTTTCCATATAATTTACATTAGGAATTGAAGAAAGATTGGCAGATAAATATATCCAATAGACAGACTTAAGTTGTTTTTTGAAGAGAATTAGAAAACAGTAAGAAAAATCCAACTTTTTTTGGGTAAAATTTCAAACAGATGTCATGAGAAAAAAATCTTTCTGGAAAATGAATACTTCCCTGATAAAGAAACAAAGAGAGAATTCCCATACTTCGGGCTACAAAGAAAACCTGCCCTGCACCAGTTTATCTGAGGGAAGGAACTTGCTCAAGGTCACCCCAAGCGAGGGGCCAGCAGGGCCCTGTGCGGCCCCCTCCTACCAGGCGCCACCCATGAGGACTGCAGGATCATTTGTTAAATGAATGAACAAATAGTTCCACGTTTAATGGCTTTTACACCTGAAGAAACCCCACCTCGTGCGTGCCTAAAAGCAAAACTAAAGAAGAAACAAGACAGACAGGTGTCTAGGAGTAGGAGTGTGAATCAAACTGAGGGTGCAGCCCTCAGGGGGCTGTTAGGAGCCCCGTCCCGGGCCTAGGTAGCTGGCAGGAGGGCAGAGCAGGGCAGGGAGTCCTCGGGATCCATCAGGAGCGCTTCCCAGGGAGGCTGGGCACCACGGCCACGCTTGATCCCTAGACCTCACCCTGTACTCACAGACCCCCAAATTCAACACCAAAAGCAGCATTAAATATTATAAATTTTATGGACAGCTTCACAGGGAAAGGAGTACAGTGTTTGTATCTTAAACAGTGAAAATTTTCCTAAGTCTTTAAAAAATATTTCTGCTCTTTTCTTAAATTTTCTCTTCCCATCACGGCTTCCTTCTCCCTTGGGGTTCTTTCTTAATGTCCCCCCCCCCCCCACTGATTTTCCCTTACCAACTGGGAGGCACCCAGTGTCTGGAACGCACACCCCCGGTGGCAGCGTGGGAGTGTGTGTGGGAGTGGGTGTGTGTGCGTGTGGAGGTGGGCGCGGGAGGGGGGTGAGCAGCCAGCTGTGCCCGTGTCATGCAGTGACATGAAGAAGGGTCAGGGCTGCGGGGACAGACATCGAATTTTAGCAGGTAGAAGCAGCAGGGTGTCCGACCAGGGGTCCTTGGTTGTAATTCTGACGGAGCTAATTCTTACAGACATGATTCTGGGGGGAGGTTAGTGAGCAAACTTTAAAGTATAGATCTTGGAGTCTCTTTTTAAAGGTAGTACTTGAAATCAAGAGACCAGACAAGCGCCTTAAGGAGATTATTTCAGTAGGCAGTAAGTATCTGTCAAATGCCAACACAATGTGCAGAAGTATACCAGTTGGACACTTAGAACAGTGTCTTGACAAGATTTCTTCCAGTTGACGGTTAGAAAAATAACCATATCTTGCATGGTAGAAATCTCTCAGTCATTATGTTGTTTGTGACAAAAACCCAGAGAGAAGATATTACCGGCCTCATTTTATAAATGAGAAGAATACTCAAAAAGAATAAGTGCCTTGTTTAATTTGTCTAGGTGATGGATTTGGAACTAAACTTTGAAAATATTTCTTTCAGTTCATTTAATAAACATGTACGTGCCACATGCTAAGTGCTGACCACTAGGTCCGTTTTTGGGAATACAGACACAGACACCATCTTTGCTTCTAGAAAATTCACTTCTATCGTTAGAGACAGAAAAAAACAAAAAACAAAAAACAAACAAAAAAAAACCTTCAGTGATTACACACTCAAAGTGATGCTGAAGTATGGGAAGAATTAACTTCAGTATGAAGGACAAAGGAGGAGGAGTGATTTATAGAAACACGGGGAAGACTTTCTTTGAGCTTTTTGCAGGAGGAAAATGTTCTGTACAGTCTAAACATCCTATTCTATAATACTGAGAAAAATCAAGATTAATGTCAATAGAATTGAAAGAAGAGTTATTCAAAGTATAAGAATCAAGACTCTGAGAGCCCTTGATGATGGCGTTGAAAGTGTCCCTTCTTTGTCTGAGACCACCAGCAGTCAGCTGGCTAAAATGCCTAGCGTGGTACAATGGGATGAAAAGACTTCTTCAGATCTTTGACAGCAGAAAGGATCTATGTCAAATCACTTCTTCCTTCATTATGTCAGCACTTTACAAAAATTTCCTCTCACTTAAACTAGGTCCAAATTCTGTTCTGCCTCGGTACTCAAATTCTTCTCCCCAAGTATGGTAGGTACTGTGATAAGGTACAGGCTTAAGTGAACCAGCACCAATACTGTATTTGTCCCTATACAGGAAGGCAGTTGTGAGTTCTGGGACTGATTGGATTTGATTATTTACTGTTGTTTATACAACTCACTTACTGAAACGAGGGCTCTCTATTGCTCCCTCTTTTGTTCCATTATACCACACACACAAATGTTTGTTGGTTTAGGAAAATATTTCACTTAAGATATAGTACATTCTTAAAGAATAGGAATATGAATTTTGATCTTTTTTTTTTTGAGACAGAGTCTCATTCTGTTGCCCGGGCTAGAGTGAATACCGTGGCGTCAGCCTCACTCACAGCAACCTCAAACTCCTGGGCTCGAGCAATCCTCCTGCCTCAGCCTCCCAAGTAGCTGGGACTACAGGCATGTGCCACCATGCCCGGCTCATTTTTTTCTATATTTTTAGTTGGCCAATTAATTGCTTTCTATTTATAGTAGAGACGGGGTCTCGCTCTTGCTCAGGCTGGTTTCGAACTCCTGAGCTCCAGCGATCCGCCCGCCTCGGCCTCCCAGAAAGCTAGGATTACAGGCATGAGCCACCACGCCCGGCCATGAATTTTGATCTTAAATTCAATTGTAGAGTAAAATTAATTCTGATGCTAGTTCACATCATCATTAAGTATTTTCTTTTCCAATTAACCAAGAAGGAAATATAATTTCAGTTTCACCTAAAAGGTTTGAAAGACCTCTTCCCACAGGTGTTCCTTAAGGCATGTCCTCTAGGAGATCAACGAAAGGCCTCCAACATTTTAGCCGGAGATAAAATGTATGCATCTTGTGTGACAGGAATAGAGAACACTTGAAAATATAAATAAAGTGTCTTCTCATTGATGTCAAACAGGACAATGGCAACTATAATCTCTTCCTGACGACTTGGCTGAGATCACCGAGCAAAACGTGCAGTAATGACCCCCATCAAGTTCAACAGCGTGAGCCATTTTCTGGCAGAATTTCTATAACGAAAGAGTTTTCAAGAGAAAATCGGTTATACAGTGATTAATTTGTGACCTTACACTAATGTAATTTCTGGTGCTTCAGTTTCTTTTCATATGACCTATCTTGTGAGAACCGAAATGTGGCTTTAGAGACTGTACCCGGGATGACAAAGAGACCACTCGAACTTACTTTGTCCTAAAAAGGACATTGTTACGTTAATATTTTGAATAATGTTACTGAGGGCCTTATGTTCATTCTCAACAAAAACTGAGCATTTTTGTTTTGCTCAAGCCAAAGAAAAAATGAACTATAGCTAGATTTCCTGCCTATTTAATAACAGCTAGTCAAATTAGCTACATTGGTAGAAAAGGTTTATACAGAAAATATTCACTAAGATAGAAATCCATCTATAGAAGATCATATGTATCAAGAAAATAGAATTGCTGCAAGTCAGGATGTATGTAACCCTAATAAAATTTTATGAAACAACCATATGACCAAAAATTATAGTGTCAGACTAAAGAGATAGAGGCTAAATCCACCCTTCCCTCCTTCCAAAATATCCACCCACCCACCAACCAACCAACCAAACAACTGATATATCTGTTGGATGGATGAAATTCATCATGTTAAATAATTAAAGTAAATGTCTACACATTATGTATCTCAAGAAGTTTTTTTTATCTATAAGCCATCAACTATTCAATACCCTATTAAAGAGAGATGATGAGTGCTTAGCACGGCTTTGTATATTCTCATTTTAAAAATTTCAGAATGGGGATACAAATGTTTTGGTTACATGGATTGCTTTGGTACTGCTTGAGTCATAGTTAGAAGTGCACCCATCACACAGAGAGGGTACACTGTACCTGTTAGGTATGATTTCATCCATCCCCTCCTCCCACCTCCTACCTACTTGATATCTGTTGAGTTTTACTTCCATCTGTGCACTTGAGTACTGATCTGTTCCAATTTAATAGTGAGTACATGTGGTGTTTGTTTTTCAGTCTTGTGATACTTAGGAGAATGGTCTTCAGTTCCATCCAGATTGTTGCAAAAAGTATTAATTCATTTTTATGACTGAGTGGTACTCCATGGTATACATATACCATATCTTATTAATCCACTCATAAATTGATGGGGATTTGGGCTGATTCCACATCTTTGCAGTTGTGAATTGCATTGCAATAAATATTCACGGCTAGTGCAAGTGTATTTTTGATAAAATGACTTCTTTTCCTTTGGGTAAACACCCAGTAGTAGGATTGCTGGATCAAATAGTAGGTCTACTTTTAGTTCTTTGAGGAATCTCCATACTGTTTTCCATAGAGGCTGTACTAGTTTGCAGTCCCACCAACAGTGTATAAGTATTCCTTTCTCTCTGCATCCATACCAGCATCTATTGTTTTGGGACTTTTTGATAAAAGCCATTCTCACTGTGGTTAGGTGATATCTCATTGTGGCGGCTTTGCATATCTTCTACATCTTCCTGCTACCTTCTCAGATGGTATCAATTGGTCATGGCCCTTTACCCACATGAGTGTGGGTGAAGACTTGGAATTTTGCATAGCATGGCTGTACTATCTGTAGATCCAAGTTAGAAGATGAGTTTCATTTGCATTTGTGTAAGACTACATCTTCTTCAACCAGTCAGTAGACAAATATTTATGGAGTGCCCGAAGAATACCTATGCTTACCAATACATAGAAGAGATTCAACTCAGTTTCTCCTGTCTCAAATATTAATTTCCAGAAGGGGAAAGAAGCTATAAAAGCACAAATACACATAAATAAATCACAATTACAGATAAAGGAAAGAGTACCCAGAAGGTGGCCAGCTCGATATGGCACTAGAAGGAATGGAGAAGGGCTGTTGAGTGTTGTCTAGAAAACATACCTGAAGGTAAAACTACGTTTTGGTTTGAAGAAAAATAGATGTGTTTTGGCATATGGGTGGAGAACAGTCAATCTACTTTTATAGTATTCAGCCCTGATGTCTACATTGTACTCTGTGTGGTATATCCCATCTTAGTGCACAGTATCTGGAAGCCACTGTTGGCCTGATATAGGTAGAATCATGAACATATATCTTGAGATAAATAAGTGCTTGGAGATCAGTCATATAACCAGTAACCTTTGGAAAAGCAGAAAGTTTGCAGGTTTCCTCCAAACTTCTCTCGTATGAGAAATATATACATAAATATTTCTGAGACAGAGTCTCACTCTGTCACCCAGGCTAGAGTGCCATGGCATCAGCCTAGCTCACAGCAACCTCAAACACCTAGGCTCAAGTGATCCTCCTGCCCTCCCCTCCCCCAGTAGCTGGGGCTACAGGCATGCATCACCATTCCTGGCTAATTTTTTCTATTTTTAGTAGAGACGGGGTCTTGCTCATGCTCAGGCTGGTCTCGAACTCCTGAGCTCAAGTGATCCTCCCTCCTAGGCCTCCCAGAGTGCTAGGATTACAGATGTGAACCACTGCGCTCAGCCTTGTAAGACATATTTGATTATAACAAAATACCAAACCAAACTAAAATTGGCTTGCCAAGAACAGCATTTAAAAAGGAAACTCCGTACAGTTTAAAAACTCCCTTGGAGGATAGCAAGGAAATTTTGAAGAATTAAAAACAAATCTCTCTAATATAGATGTTAAAACCTTGGGAAATTGAGAACATTTTCCAGAGAGAAATGTAGAAGAGGAAGTTGTCAATATTTCTGATAATGTCTCAGCCTCCGGCAAGCTGTGGAATGTTAGGCATGCCATTTCCTGGTCCATAGATGGATGCTAACACAGAGGATGAACAAAAAGTGAAACCCCTTTTCGGAGGGGAAAGACCATGAGGAATCTGGAAGCAGATAATTCATATTCCAAAAGGGAAAGAACACCATGCCTTTGAGATATAAATTTTCTAATCACAAACACCACCTCCTCTTAATCAAATGATATTTTAATGGCTACAAAGTATCTTCATGGGAGGCAGCTATGTACAATGGGGAAATGGAGAAATGATTTTAATTGGGCCTATGTCTCCAGAATATTGTACTGTCCTTTATTGCTGGAGATGGAGTATAACCTTATGGGCATCAGGATTATTATTATAATAGAACGTGCAAAAGGAACAATATTATAGGCGTTGGGTACATTGTAGAGCAGCGGGAAGTGAGGTGCTTCTGAACTTTTGTGTCTTCAGGTTCATGGAGCTTCATTTAAACATGATCATGTATTTTTCATCTTAAACAACAAATCTCTGCCTAAACCGAAAACTCTACCAAAATTTGGCCTCCCTTTCCCTCTTCACTATCGAATTTCTTAAAAGAGTTGTCTACACTTGCTCCTTTCTCGACTCTCATTTTTTTTTTTACACGTTGTCATCTGCTTTACCTACCTATGAAAACTGCTTCGCCCAAGAGCAAGAATTGTTGCTCAGTTTGATGGACGTTTTTCAGTCTGTATGTTACTTTGCCTGTAGGAACACGTTCTTCTTTTGGTGCCTGAGGAAGTAAACGCTCCTGCTTTCTCTCCTATGTCTTTGGCTGTGTCTCCTTGGTCTCCCTTGGGAGCTGTGTGTCCCTTACATGTGGGTGACACTCAGGACTTCACCCTAGACTTCTGTCCTCACTCCGTGTCACTATCTTTGGACCATCTCCCCCGTTAGTGACAATAGTTATCCTCTAAAACCTGAGCACTCTTAAATCTTCTATTTCCTACCAGGCTTTTTTTAGTGTGGTCCAGGACCAAGTGTCCAATTGTTTAGGGAACATTTCCACTTGAATGCCTCCATTTGGAGAAATCTTAGCAATGAATGAAAGCGTAATTTGCTATTTCTCTCCCTTCCTACAAACCTGCTCCTCATCCTGCATTTCCTCTTTTCAGAATTTCGTTTTCAGAATAGAAATCCAGAAGTCATCTTTCATTCATTTTTCTCTCTCACTCATGATTCTCCATTAGTAAGAGAAAATTTAACTTAATTTTCTTTAAATTTTTAAAATATTTTAAAAATATTTCCATTTCTCTCCATCTCCTCTTCCTACTGCCATTTCCTACTTGGGCTGCAGAATCCAGCCTCCTCTGGGGTCTTTCTCCCTGTCCTTACCTTTCTACTTCAACAATTTTCTACTTTAACAATTTGCCTTTTTTTGTTGTTGTTTGAACTCATAATGTATTTTCTCACACAATGAAAAATACATGGTAGTTATTTCTTTGGGCAAGAACCCAAGAGTCATTTGGCCTACACAAAGTAATTTGAGAAAGTAACATTCAATGCTGAAGTCATTTCTCTCTCTTGCTTTAAATTAACATCTAGGTCCACTGTAGATGCCTCTTCTGGCCTTTCCCCTCCTGGATTCCTTTTTCTTTTCTCTGTTTTGATTGGCAGGGAAACTTCTTGTTCATCAATCAGTCCATCCATCTTTTTATCCATCCAGTCACACATCTTCAGCTTTGTCCCTAAATTACTGAACTGTCCTAACAAGGATGCATAATGTGAAACACAGAAGGAGGCGAGAAAGACACCAAGGATGGCGAGCAGGTTGCTCCCATCGTGAGTCCGTGAAGACGAATTGTAGCAAAGGATGCTTTTGTGGGGGATAAATCGCTGCTGAGAGTGTTATGTAACGTCACCTTACATCATCAGATTCAACAGGAAAATGCACTTGAAGTTCCGACTTTGATGCTGAGACCATCTCCTCCCACGAGACGCCCTTTGCACACTGGCCAGGACATTCCCCTGCTGTGATCCCAGAGGGACGTGGGTCTGTTGCCCTGGGTAGGGTTTCAGGAGGACAAGCAGAGTCCGGAGAGGCCGAGGGCTGATTTGAGGGCTGGTGGCTCCTGCGGGAAGGGAGGAGGGGCCGGCGCTGTGAGTGCAAGCTGGGGGGCACGAGTGGGGGAACGTTGTCATTCTGGTCCGCTCCCAAGTCACACCTGGGCTGTTTTTCCTGCCCTGGCACCTCCGGGGAATTGCCTCTCTGCCTGTCTTCGCCTCTTCCCACTGCCTGCCGTTCCTGAACAGGGTTCCTCTTCTCTCTGGTCTGCAGGAAACAATTAGTTGTCCCTACTGTGCCTTAGGGAAGCACACAGCTCTCAAAATCTAAGTGCCTTCTGCCGGTGGCAACAATGGCAGGGACACAGGACTCCTCCCTCTGGTCCTTGCTTTCCTCTGTGCCTCATTCCCTTCCCTCCCCACCTTGCTCTTTCCTTGTCATGGTCTCTTCTTCCTTCCACTGTTCCTTTGCTCCTCTTTCTCTCCTCTTTTCCTTCTCTTTCTACTGCATAGGTGGACATCGTGTGGTGTTCAGGCTGCAGCTAAGAGCCGCCACATCGGGAGGACACTTAGGTCCTGGCTTGGGGGCACCTTGTCACTGCAGCTGCATGGCACTGCAGCCGTGGCACCGCAGCCGTGGCACTGGCCAGGCGCAGCAGATGCGCACCCGGGGCGGGCAGCATTCTTCTGCTGTAACACGTGATGCTCGTCTTTGGCTCGTATGTGTTCTCAGTCATAAATATTCTTGGAATGAATATAACCACGTTGGCCCGTCCTTAGTCACTAACCTCAGGCGACTCCCTTTTCAGGTCGGAGCTCTGTGGTTTGCTGACGGCCACCCCTGTGAGCGGAGGCTGGCTTGAGAGCAGCGCGGGCAGAAATGACTCGGGGCACATAAGTGGCCCACTTCACGTCGTCTATTTTATTTGTTCTCAGTAATTATCTCTCCACTTCAGCATATACTGCAGATGAAACGTGTGTCAGCGCGGCATTATATGGATACCAGCCCGGTGCCAACTGCAGCTGAGAGCAGCCCGGGCTTGTTTACCCGCAGTGACCGGGCGCTCGGCATTCTTGGGCGAGGCTGTTTTCTGTGGCTGGCCTCGCAGCTGGCGTCGAGAGAGGCTCTTGCACTTGTAAGATCCCAGCTCGGAGGGGGCGCGTGCATTGCATCTTGTGGGCTACTTTGGCTGCCTGGAGCAGCGTGCTGAGAGTGATTCTGAAACTGTGCAAGCTCGCGGACAAAGGGCGTCTGCCAGGGTAAAGGCAGCCGCCCCGTTGGGCGTTGGTGCTGTGGAAGGGATTACTTGCCTATTCAAGCCACACCGTGTGAAGTCACGTTTCTCTGGGGTGTACTGGCTAAGCTGAACTGGACTCCTAGCTGTCGAGGCCTGCAAAGTAGCTAATAAATGTGTATGGCATTGTATGCATCAGGGCAGGGTGTGACAACGCAGTGTGCCAGGTGTGGCCAGGCCAGCTCCGGGGCTCGCTGCGTGCTGCGCGGGGGCACACTGCCATCAAGCCCTTCTCGGGACTGGCCACGGCTTTCTAAAGAGTGTGGCCAGGACACTCTGGGCAGGGTTGGGCAGGAAGTTATTAAATGATGTGGAATAAGAGCGTGTTCAGTGACACGGCAGTGAGTGGTTCTAGGGACAGGAGAAAAGTTAGCGGACGAAGGGAGGAGAGGTAGGAAGGCAGCAGGAAGACGTTCTGGAGGACAGAGCTGCCGGCAGGGGAAAACCGGCCTGCGGGCCGCGCGCACTCTTAGCTGCCTGCAGCCTGCGCCGCTCACTTGCCGGCAGCCACGTCCCGTCTTGGGAACCCCTGTCTGGGGTCTCCATTTTCTGTCTGGTTGGGAGGAGCTGTCGCCTTTGCAGGGTCTTCTCAGCTGTGTCTGCACACTGCAGTATTGTTTCTCTCTCCCCGCGTTCATCCCACCCTTCGTTACTGCTCCCCAGACCTCTCTCAGGGAGCTGCCTTTGCTGATGGGGACACCCTCCCCACCTCCTCTCCTCTCCCCGGACACTACCTTTCAAGGCCTGGCTGAAGGCCTAGCTCCTCCAGGAAGTCTTTTCTGAATATTTAAGGCTCTGATAACCTTCTGTTTTTTCCTGCATCTTAGCCTTCCATGATATACCATCCTATGTTCTTTACTGGTTTCTTCGACCATGTGTTAGAGTGTTTGAAGGCGAATACTGCTTTGGTATTCCCAACAGCAACAAGCAGACAGGTAGACACATAGTAAGTACTCCATAAACACTTATGGCTCATAAATTGGGCCACTGCTACTCTAAGGGGCATAATTTCCTAATATAAATGACACAGTTATTTGTGCTGCTATAGAGAGATTAAAAATTGGTTATCAAATGCTTTATCTTAAAGGAGCGCAGTAGAATAAAGAAGATTCATATCTGCAAAGCTCTTTAAAAACTGCAACATGTGACACAGATATTACTTATACAGATATAAGTTCTTCTTCGGAAAGAGCTTTCACGAAGGACAATCCACTACTGAAGATGGCCACTTGCAAGTGAACAGGGATTTGAGGGACTTTTGGATGCCATTATAGAGGATGCCAATAATAGTAATATTAAATTTGCCATTTTTGTTATTTATCTCAATGCCCAGAAGCAAACTGTTGAATAGTTTCACCATCAGGTCAGAATCGAATTAGGTTCTAAATTATAGGAGCTTAGTGGGACTCTTTGGACCTGACATTGACCTCTAATGCCTCTTGGAGAAGGTTTTGGGAGTCTTACTGATGTATTATAATAGCTAAAAGAATTATGGAGTCTGTTGATCCTTATAAGAGAAAGTCAGCACTTTCCTCATTAATCTTCTGTTCCAAATGTCTTCCCGGAGGAAGTTTCTCCTAGAACTATTCAATGGTCTCACCCAACAGCATTTGACTGCTGTGGAATTACTATTAAAAAGTTACAAAACTAATTAAAGGGAAACTATGGTACTTGACTATGAATACAGTGTTGGTGCTCAGGTAGGTATTCATTATTCAAGCTGAAGCTGAATGCCTTTGGAACCCTTACTGGGGCAAAGCCCACGGACAACTCCTTGCTAAACATAAAATGATGATTCCAGCAAGCAAACTGTCAGGCGCAATCTGAGTGCTCCAAGAAGCAGAAGAACCAGTGTTTTGAAAATGATTGCAAACACTTTTAAATCGAGATATGAAACTTAGCACTTCTTAGCGTGGTAAGATATTTACTATTTTTATGAACACAACATCAAGGAGATTATACTTTCTCAGAATTAGACATACTCTCTCTCCTTTTTTTAAGTTCTGGGGAGAAAGTAAACTATTTGTTTGGAAAACTTATTTTTGGTAGAGTTTTGGACTTTTGAATAGACATTAAATTTCAAGCCATCTACAATGAAACAACATATATAACTAGACTCATTTCGTGACCTTTAAGACTTATTTGACATGTCCAAATGTTGGCCACTTTGCCAGAGAATTACTCCAGTTGCATTTATTTGAATTTATAAATATTTCTTTTATTTCAGCTGAAATTTTTACTTTGGGAAATTTTATAAAAACAATCCTGTCCATTCACTGTGGTTCCTTTATTTCTCCTGTGTCACCAAAACTGTTTTAAAATATATGACTGTACTTTTTCACAACAAGGAATTCTTTGATATAAAATTGGTTTATTAATCATACCGTAATGCCAGTGAATTGATGCACTATCTTAATCCATTTGTTATAAGCTGACTACCAACCTCATTTTGAATTAATCAATGAATTAATAGAGCAAATGCTGAGCTTTCATTGTGTTCCATGGACTCTTCTAGGCCCACTTTTATCACTTTTTATTTTTGTGCTTTGAAGACTGGCCTGCTTAAAGCAGCTTATCTGCCTGCATTGGTGTCCATCTCAGTCATTTTTAGACACAGATTAAAACCACCCGCTGGGCCCAGGGACTCTGGTTACACTTTTCTGATTCTGCAAATCCTTAGACTGGCTCTTACTTGAACAATCCGTCGTCTGGAGAGATGGTCAAATTCCTGGAGGGATGTGGGCTTTTTTGTCACGGTGATTGGGGGTAGATTGAAAGAAATCATTTCCTTGTTCCCTAATATCAACGTTAGAAACGGTAAACAATCATATCTGTCTCTCTATATTTAAAAGCAACGACCTGTTTGGCTACGTGTCCAAACGCTGACTTCGTGCTCGTTTTGATGCTCACAGTGTTTTCTCCCAGTCCCGCCCCTCTGGATGATCTTTAATCGTAAGTTAATTTTTAGAAGCTTAATTAGTATGCTATTTTTCTAAGCTGAAATTAGTTTTTCCAACTTGGATAGATCTTATTAGCTTAGTTGTGCCTGCTTTATTTTCCTATTGTCGTGATCTATGGCTGGTTGTGTCAATTTGACAAGAGGGCAGTGCTAACGAAGCCAAAGTCGTGGGCTTAGTTCTTCCTGCAGGGAGGGCGCTTAATCTCGCCAGCCAGTGGCTGGCTGACCCATCGTGGCCATGCTTCTTGCAAATACATGCGAGGGCCTGGGTCTAAAAGCAAATCTTTTGAGGCCCTGGGAGTTGAAATACTGTGGGCTCCGTCAGTCTAAAGCTATTTCTGCTACACCGATGTAGTTCAGTGCACACATTGTAATGTCGGGTGGGCCGATGCATCTGCTCGTTCATGAAGGATGGCACGCCGGGGGGAGTGGCGTACAGTTCTCTTGCTGTCTTTGCATTACATATATTTGGTGCATCTCAAACTTCTAACACATTAGAACAGCAGGAAGTCATGCTTCTTACATGCTGCAAAAAATTAGCATGAAGTCTTATATGGTTTACCATGATTTGTAACCCAATTGGCTATTTAAGTTAAAATCACTGTCAGTGATGCAAACACTTTCATTTACAGTTTATCGGTTTACTACATCCTACGTCACTGAGGAGCCCGCTCTCACCTACCCTGAGCAGTAGGTGAGAATGACAACGCTTTCTGCCAGAAGTAGGCCACGGTGGGGGGGGGGGGCCCACCCTGCGGGTTGCCCCTACAGCAGCCAGGACCCCCCTTGCTCAGATTCCCCCTGCCTTGGGCAGGGGGCACCGACTGACTGATGTCCGGCAGAAGACACGGCCCCTTTGCCTCAGGCGGAGATTGCCTGGGACCTCCCTGTGGCCGGCCGACCTCTCCTGCCCAGTCCTATGTTTCTTCCACGCTCTTCCGCCACCCCCAGTGTCTTGAAGGCATAACTGACAAATAAAAATTGTATATATTTACAGCGCATAATGTGATGTTTTGGTATATGTATACGTTGTGGAGTGATTAAGTCAAGCTAACTAACATATACATCATTTCATAGACTTATTTTTTTTGTGGTGAGAACATTTAAGGTCTACTCTCAGCAATTTTGGAGGGTGCGTTATGACTAACTAGAGTCACCGTGCTGCGCAGTAGGTCTCCAGAACTTATTCCTCCTGTCTAATTGAAATTTGTACCCCTTGACCACCATCTCCCAATGTCCCCCTCCTCCAAGTCCCTGGTAACCACCATGTGACCCTCTGCATCTGTGAGTTTGACTGTTTTTAGATTTCACATACAAGTGAGACCATGCCGTATTTGTCTTTCTGTGCCCGGCTTATTTCACTAGCATAATGTCCTCCAGGTTCGCCCATGTTGTCAAAAATAACAGGATTTCCTTCTTTTTAAAGGCTGAATAGTATTCCATTGTGTGTGTATACCACATTTTCTTTATCCAGTCATCCACTGATGGACACTTAGGTTGATTCCGTTTCTCGACTATGGTGAATAATGCTCTTAATACAATGAACATGAGGGTGCAGATATCTCTTCCACATACTGATTGCATTTCTTTGGGCTGTATACCTAGCAGTAGGACTGCTGGATCATACAGAACATTTTTTTCATACATCTGTTGGTCAACTGCACGTTTTCTTCTGAGAAATGTCTATTTAGGCCCTTTGCCTATTTTTTAATTGGGTTATTTGTTTTCTTGCTATTGAGTTATTGGAATTCCTTATATATTTTGTATATTAATCCCTTATCAGATGTATGGTTTGAAAAATTTTTTTCCCCACTCTGTAGGTTGTGTCTTTACTCTGTTGATTGCTTTCTTTGTTGTGCAGAAGCTTTTTAGTTTGATGTAATACCATTTGTCTACTTTTGCTTTTGTTGTCTGTATCTTTGGAGTTATATTCAAAAAATACCTCCCCAGGTCAATTTTTTAGGTAGCTTTTCCTCTGTGTTTTCTTCTAGTAGTTTTACAGTTTCAGGCCTCATATTTAAGTCTTTAAACCATTTTGAGTTGATTTTTATATATAGTGTGAGATAGGGTCTGATTTCATTATTCTGTGTCAGGATATCCAGTTTTCCCAGCACCATTTATCGAAGAGGCTATCTGCCCTGGGTATTTTTGGCACCATTGTTGAATCAATTGACTGCAAATGTGTGTATTTATTTCTGGGCTCTTTATTCTGCTCCATTGCTTTATATGTCTGTTTTTATGCCAGTACCATGCTGTTTTGATTATTATATCTTTGTAGTAAATTTCAAAATCAGGTAGTATGTTGCCTCCAGTTTTGTTCTTTTTGCTTAGATTTTTTTGGTTATTTGGGGTCTTTTGTGGTTCCATGTGAATTTTAGTATTGTTTTCTATTTCTGTGAAAAATGCCATTGGAATTTTGATACTGTTAGCATTCTTACTGTCTTATAGGTGTTGTTTCTGCACAAGAATCTCCATCTCAGAGCCTATTTCCAGGGAACCTGACTAAGACAGTCACTTCATTTCTATTTTATTATTCACCCATTGTTTAGAGAAACAATTCAATTAGAAAGACACACTCCTTATAAAGCCTGCTCTCCCTAACCGTGCTTCCCTCAGTTCTTAGCCAGCTGAAAGCCCCCTACAAGCTGAAACCAGCAAAAAGCTTTCACGTCCCCCTTCCAAAATTAGGTACTCCCATAACCCTTTATTTAGGCTTCTTCTCTTATAGCATTCACTTTTTCCTTGTACATTGCAGTTGGAGTCATCTAACTCTCTTGCCAGATTGCAAGCTGCTTTGGGGAGGGATCCTGTTCTATTCTTCCTTTGACTTCCCATAGTACACTGCCTGGAACTCAGTCGGCACTCAGCAAATGTTTTCTCCATGAAACTCACTCATTTTTATTCTTCATATTTTAACTTATTCTTAATATTCTTTTATTTTACTTCTTTTTCCTTATGTATGATATACACATACCGTATTGACTAAATTTTCTAATAAAAGTTAATTGGTAATTGTTTAAGGCAAGACTAATCTACACACTAAGTCAAATAATCTCAATAATGTTACAGTTGAATTTGCTTGTCCTTTTTGAGCTTAATAATCATTAACTTTCTCTATTGCATTGTGATATTACTACAACTCTGTATGATTTTTCAAAAGTAACATTTTAAATATCATAGTCAATTCTCTTAACTACTTGGGATACATGCAGTTTGGATCTAGTAATTCTACAATGTTCACATTTATAGGAGTTTTCTTATTTATCTGATGTCAATATCTGTTTCTGCAGAATCTACATTATTTCTTAGTGGTTCACATTTCTTTTCTGGATTTTTCTTTCCAGGACAGATTGTACACATGCCTCAGGTCTTTTAGGATGGCAATAAATTATACTGCATCCTCATTGTTTGTGAACTTGTATAAAAGTATTTTTCTGTGCAATGCTTTTGTTCAGGCATCTTTCTTTTAATACATGCTCCCATCTCATGCACTCTCCAATCACGTCATTGACAGGGTTGATTGTGATCTACCATGGGGGACTTTCACTTCTGCAAGATGTCCCTGAGAATTCCAATCTGTTTCTTCTGTACTAAAATATTTTTATAGTGGGTTAGTTTTCTTGAATTTTCATTTAACACTGTATTCTACAATTAAAGTTTTAAAAAACCTTAACAGTTTATTGTCATAATTCTATTGGTTCAACAACTTGATTTATTTAGTAAATATCTTCCAGCAGCTACCAAATTCAGTGTCTCCTGCACTGAATCTGCACATGGCCGGGTCATCAGGATGTAGCCTGTCTGTATTCTCATACCTTCAAGCAAGTTTGACAGATCCCAGATCTATTGATTAGAAAATACTCTTCTAACCCATAACAGCCTAGCTGCAGAAGTTCCTAGGACTGGGGATCCTCAAATCTTCTCTCCAATACACATCTGCACCTGGAGGGGAGGACCTTTAATAGCAAAGTCCTTGTTGTCATCAGTGTGCAAATGACACTCAACTCTGGGTCTTCGGCTGGCCCACTGAGATGGGGCGCTTCAGCCTGCCCAGTGCACACTTGCAAGGATAGGACACAGCTTCAGCGTTCTTTGGAATCTTATTTATTTATTATATTTACTATTCTTGTTTGTTTATTTAAAGCTGCTGCTATCCTCAAATAGTTTCCTTGACTGCAAATATCTTTCTTTCTGAGTGATCAGGCTGAAGCATGAGGATTCTGGCTTCAACGCAGGACATGTAAATGGTGAAATTCATAAAAGGATGATGTCTATTTCCTAAAGCCACTGTGAGAGTGGATGAAATAGTGTGTATGAGTTTACATGGAGCCTGGCTCCCAGGAGGGCTCAGTCTCCTTTGCCCACACGGAAAAGAAGAGGCGCCAACCCCTCGGCAGTGCCCAGATTCAGACTCCCAGGACAGAGCATCTCCCCAAGGATTCCTACCTGGAGGCTCTGTTTTCCTTGGAAACACATGAACAAATAATGAGAGAAACGGTACCTCTGAGTGAGATGTGGGGAAGAGAGTATTTACTTTGTCATGTAACGTTTACTTACAAGCCAATGAAATGCTTTCTAGACGACCAAGGCAGACAAGCTATGCCATTGTATTAAGGATTTTGTCTTCAAAATGCTTGGTTATCATTAAGACTGTTAAAGTAGTGAGACGAAGACAGCAAGGCTTGCTTTGTTCTCGGACTGTGTGGTTTCCTCCTGCCTTGTCCGGCCTCTGCTGTGAAGCCACTAGAACAACAGAGCAATGCGGTGCCAGCCCCAGCCCCGTCCCTCCCTCCCTGTGCCACCTGTCCCAAGTTGTGTGACATCTCGAAGCTTGAGTCTTCCTTTCTCAAGAGATAGGGACAATAGTGACTCTTACTTCATAGAGATGTTGTTAGGATTAAACCAAAAAATCCAGGTAAGGCCTTAGGACAGAAGCTGACACTTGGTAAACACTCAATACATTTTAAACATTATGAGTGATAAGAATAAGACACTCCATGTACTTTTGGTAACATTTGTGTGTGATCATCAACATTGAACTTCTGTAGATATTCTCTTAAGAAATATAATTAAATTAAATTTAATTAATTAAATTAAATATTTGCAATACATGCAGATATTTTTCTCCCAATCACACATGTCTGGAAGTTTCAAAACCTTGCCTTTGATTTTAAGTACTGGGCCGTAATTTTGTAAATTTATAATATGTTATGGAAAAGTTTTCGTTAACATGTCTTTTCCTGTGCTATTGCCTTTGCCTTGGAGGCGCCTGTCCAGCCTGCACCCCCTTCTGTTCCCAGGTCTGCTGTGGGGAGGGGAGGGCGTGGCGTGAGTCTCCTTCTCAGCCCCACCTGCGCCAGCTTGGCAAGTCCCCTGCCAGTTGTCCCAGGATGCCCAGGCACCAGCGCTGAGCACCAGGAACCACACTCCGGGACAAATGGGACAAGGCACATAAAACTCATGGAAGGTGCCTGGTGAGAGTGAGAGCTATGATTATGACGGCGGAGCACTCCCTTCCCTTCCCGCCACCCCAGCCCGCTGCACTGACTCCATCTGTGGCAGGAGACACATAATTCACTCTGCATATATTACGGGTTCCTTCTACGTGTGGCAGGAAGCAAAGACTGCATCCTCGCCTGGAACGGAGCTCACATTCTAGCTGGGGAGAGAGCTAATACGCTAACAGTAGATGACGATTTAATTTCAAACAGTGGTATGTTTTGTGAAGCAACATAAAGCAAGGGAAGATACGAAGTGTCCTGGGGGGAGGGCACGCAGCTTTTCTTTAGGGTGATCAGGGACCACCTCTTTGGGGAAGGATGCTCCAGGCAGAGAGAGCAGGAATTGTAAGGGCCTTGAACGAGGAATTCCACTGGTGTTTCCGAGGCACGGGGAAAAGGCCAGTGTGGGTGCGTAGCAGACAGTGAGGCAGAGAGTGGCGGGCGGCGGCTGGAAAGGCAGGCAGGGCCACAGCCACTGCAGGGGACGCGGACTTTACTCTCAGTGCAGTGAGAAGCCACTGGCAGGTAGTTAAGCAAGGGAATGGCATGATGTGACTTACATGTCAAAAAGATGTCTCTGGTTATGTCACAGAGAATAGATTTCCAGGCTTTAAGAGTGCAAGCGAGGAGGGGAACTAGAAGACTCCTGCAGAAACCCAACAGGAGAGAGCGGAGGCTTGGAAAGACGCTTCTGGATATAGAGAGATGTGACCAGCTTCAGGATGTGCTTTGGGGAGAGCCCTGGTGCAGGCACTGCGTCTTACATGGATTACAGAAGAACAAAGGTTGACTTTTAGGGTTTGGGCCTGAATAACAGGTGGTATTGGGCGAGATGGAAATAACCAAGGAAGAGTGGACTTTGCAGGGAAATAAAGAGCTGCGTGCTGGGGGTTATTTTTGAGTCACCAGTGGAGACATTCCAATACATATGCCGAGCCGGCAGCTGGATATGCGAATTAGGAGGGTGGTTTGGGCTGGACACATAAACCTTCGTACATGAAATGGTGTAAACCGTAGACTGGAGCAGAGTTGCCGGACAGAACAGGCACCGTGGACATTTTGTGCTGCGCCTTTGCCGTGGGGTGTCCTGCGCACCATAGGGCACTGAGCAGCGTCCCTGGCCTCAACACGTGAATGCCTAGTGTCCCCCAAGTTGGGACCAAAGTATCCTTGGACATTGCCAAGTGACCCCTGCTGGACAAAGTGGTCCCCTGATGAGAACTACAGGACCGTCGAGGTGCCGAGAGAGAGTGCAGCTGAAGAGGAGACATGGCCTGAGCCCCGGCCCATGGAGGGGATGGAGGGGCAACCGGGGCACAGGGAGGGCCAGGGTGTCAGAGGAGATGGTTGGGGTGGGCGTTGCTGGGAGCTGCGTGGTTATGCGCTTTGTGTCACAGCTTTGCTCTGTGACTAGGCTTCCTCTGGGACCCAGGCCTTCTTGTCTGGGGTCTGCCGCCAACCTAGACCTGGCTGTTCCCTGCTTTTTTAGGGCTGGGCTCCTGTTGTGGGTGGGTGGATTTCCTGAGTCTGAGCTACCCCTTGGGGCTGGCCTGGAGCTTGTGTGGCCTTTTGGGCATTATGACACCTACAGCTGTCCTGCAGCTTCTGCAGGGAGGGTGAGGTTTCCAGACCTCACCGTGTCAGCCTCCCCGCTCCACCGCCAAGCCGCGTGGCTGCCGGTCAGCCTCTCATGCTTGTGCCCAGGCCCCGGTCCCATCAGGACTCGAAGGAAGCTTTGACTGAAAATTGGGAATATTCATTTGTAAAGGCACGTTGGTGGAATGAATGCACATGGGTATTCCAGAGCTCCTCGAGGAGAATGTAATTCTGTAGATATAGCAAGTGTAAATGATCACTGCTTTTATGTGGAGTATTGAAGGATTTAATCAGACAATGCAAGTTTAAGGCAAGCACGTTGAATATTGTAAAGTTGCAGTGCTAGCTGATGACAGCAGAACCTTAAATAATAGGTGGTTTTGTTCTTGGAAGAGGGCTCCCTAGGTATAAATAATTAAAATAAATTGGACAGCAAATGGGGGGAAATATGGCCATGTTGCCAACCATGACAGCAGTTCACATTATTATAGAGTTATGTCTCTGTGTTATGTATGCATGTGTGTGCACACGTGTGTGTGTGTGTGTGTGTGCACGCGTGTCTGCATGCTGGGGGCTGGGGGGTAGGGGGGTGGTGTTTATTGAGGGATTGTTAAAGTAGTCACGCTCAACTGTATTTCCGTAAACCACCAGCTCGAATTTGCCTTTTATATATCTTTTTATATTTCTCAGCTAGCCTGGCTTTACATTAATTATAGTTTTCAAGCATTTGTAAATATTTCTCTAAAAATCTTGCCTTGAGTTTTGTTCCTCTTAGTTTTTCTTCCCCTTCTGTCCTGACGGCAGCCTTGTGACTCGATGGTCCCCTGACTATCTTCTACCCGATCCTCCACTGGGTTTGGTCTAAGTTCTTCTACTCTAGCTTCCTGGATAATGTGCAAGTCTCTGAGTTTCCAGCTCTCCTCCTTTCTTCTCTGTCTGCCACTGGGGAAGAGATACCGCTTTGTGGCCCCACTCTCAACTCTCCATGAGGTCTCGGTGTCCCTGATCCCATAAGGCATCCACTTTGATGTCCCAAAAGCATCTGAAACTCAACATTCCTAAAACTAAAACCACCATATTTCCCTAAAAGATTCTCTTTCTGAATTTAGCATTAGGTCAATAGCATCAATACCTACCTAGCCAAGGAGAATGGAATCTACTAAACTGACCCCAGAAGAGACAGGAAACTGATCAATATAACAATGAATAATATTATTAAAGCTATTAATAAATTAACTTAAAATATGCCATACCAACATGGCTTTAGAAGTGAATTAATTCAACTTTCTGTGGAACTGATATTTCTCTATTTAATCTTATTAAAACTCTATTAAAGAAGGAAGGCCCCAAAATTCCTTTTAATAACGATAGCATACCACTGACACCAAAACTTGATAGAATAGCTCTAAAATAGAAGATTATCTCAAATATTACAGACCTTCAAGTAATTACTAAAGGGATTGAGCAGTACACTGCAAGAAAAAATATACCATGACTAAGTGGTATTTATTTCCTAAATACACGGGTGGGTCAATAAAAAATTATAAATGGGTTGAATTGCTATACAGTGTACAGGTGAAAGGCAAATCATAGGGCTTACAGAGGAGGTAGCAGAAGAGTCATTTTGACAAATATCAGCATTCGTTCCTGATGTTAGAAACCAATGGCAAGGCAAGAATTAATAGATATTTTCTTAAGCCAGCATGAGGCTTAATGATAAAATGCTAAAACATTCCTATTAAAGTGTGGAGCAAAACGTGTTGACTATTAGCTACAACTATTTGAAACTGTTATTGAAAAGGTAGCCAATGGTGTTAAACAAGAAAAATAATAAAAAGTATAAATACTGGAAGGAAGAGCTATTGTTACTCTTTGTAGATTTTATGATTAATAACCTCAAATTATAAAGAGGATTAGCAAAAAACTATTGTAAATAAGAGAATTCAATAAGATTACAAAATACACCTACCATAGCTGTACTATATATATATACAAATATATATACATATAAAATTATCAGTGAGAAGAAATAGTCAAAGAAATGGAAGTAAACACACCATTTACAATAGCAAAACAAATGAAACAAAACAAAAATAAATAAATAAATATATATATAAAATATCTATGAATGGACTTGAAAGGTGACATATAAAATTATATAAAGAAAAATTTTGAACTCTACTGAGGGACTTAAAAGAAGGTTTAAAGAGGCAATACTCTAAGTATAACAATTCTACCTGAAATGTCCTGTAAATTCAAAGTGACCTTTTGAGGGAAACCAGAAAATCTACTTTTCTTGTGAGAAGAAAAAAATAAGGAGAAACAAACATGTGAGAATATACTAGAAAGTTCTGGAAAGAAAGTGAGTAGGGACTATGCCATAAGACATTAAAACTCTGCTGTCTTATTATGGTAGCCACTAGCTACACTAATAAAAATTTAAGTTAAGTAATTAAAAATAAATAAATAAAAAATTCAGTCACAAAGCCACATTTCAAGGCTCAATGTATTGGACAGAGCAAACAGAGAACATGTCCAGCCTTGCAGAAGGGTCTTTAACTCATTACTCACACCGATATAAATTCCAGATAGAACAAAGATTTAAACTGTAAAAACAGAACTAAGCAAAACCCCTTAATGTCCTAGAGGAAAGGATGAGTGGATTTATTTACAAACTTTCAGTGGGGGAATTTGCAACACCAATAACTCACAAAGGGCTAATTTCCTTCATTTACAAAGAGCTCATACCAATCATAGGAAAAAGACAATCAAAGCAAAAGAAAGATATGTAAAGGATATAAATAGGAACTTTATAAGAAAATATAAATGGCCAATGATCACATGAATAGATACTCAACCTCACTTATCACCAAAGAAACACCTCAAATATTTTAGTGCCTATTCCCTATAAACTAGAATATTCTCCTACACAATCGTAAACAAGCATTGAAATCCGGCAACTAACTTTGATAGGTGACTTCCATTTAATCCTCAACTCCATTCAAATTTTGCCAGTTGTCCCAATAACATCCTTTATAGCAAAAGGATCAGTCCAGAATTATGTGCTGCATCATTTGTGATATCTCTTTATCCTTCTATCTAAAAGAGCTCTTCAGGCTTTTCTTTTTTCCTTTTTCCTTTCATGCCCTGGACATCTGTAAAGATTCCAGGCCAGTTATTTTGTAGAACATCCCTCGATTTGGGTTTGTCTGATATTTCCTAATGGTTAGGTTCAGGTTTTGCGTCTCTGGCAGGGACATCCCATTGCATTCTATGGGTGGCACAGGATTTTGATTTGTCCCATTAGTGGCTATATTAACTTCAATCCTTTGATTAAGATTGTTAATCTCCATAGTAAAGTTGCTCTTCTTTCCTTTGTAGTTAATAAGTATTTTGTTGGGAGATAATGTGAAACTATATAAATATCTGGTTCCTCATCAAATTTTTATTCATTTATTTATTTGTATTAATGTGGATTTATTAATTCCTAATATATTTAATAAGCTATAGTCCATTTTACTGTAATTTATTCAGATGCTCAAACTGTCCCTGAGTTGGCAACTAGGAGTCCTTTCAAGCTGGGGTCTGTGTCACTTGCACATGTCCTTATTGCTCCTTAAGCATTTTCTTTCTTTTTGACGTGGCTCTGTTCCAGGCTCATCCTGGATGTTCCCTGCCTAGCTCTGGAATCGGCCCTTTCTCTAAGGAGCACTGATTGGTTCCTTTTTGGGGAGAATGGCATTTAGAAAACAAAATCTAGGTACTAGACATGCTCATTGCTTTTGGGATTCCACTTCTCCCAGGCGCTCTCAGTCCACAGAGCTGTATGTGCACACATACATATAGTCACCACAGTGTTTATTTCTGTAACTACTCTTTTATGTATTGAAAATCATGAGTTTGCACCAGTATCTCTATTTCTAATTTAATACCACACCGTATGTTCTAATTTTCTATCTTTCCATATTTGTAACTCTCTTAGCTCCCATTATCCTTTTTATGTTTGCTTATTTGATCTACTCTGTATGCAACCAATTTTCCGGTACCTCCATTGCCCTGTTACCCTTCTCCCGCCCCTGTGTCGATGCCCTTCTGGTCGCTCTGGCGTTCTGATCCCATTTGTGGGGCCATTGGCACTGCTTCCCCCCAAGCAGGTGTCCTCCTCACTCTTCTCAGGCTGTGACACCAACACCTCTCTCCGCACCACCCTGGCTCCCCCCACTGCAGGTGGATGGCTGCGCTCAGCCCCACTCGGTGGCTTTCAGCTGAATTACCGTGGAAGAGGAAGAGGAAGAGCACTGCATCATGCTACCTTCCCGCATCCCTTGTCACCTGTTTGCTTATTTCCTAGTTACAAACCAAGCTTGGGAGGACTGCAAGACCAAGAGGCGCCACCATTTCAAGTGCTGACATATAGTCACTCTTTTAAGGGCGAAGGAACTGTAGAAAGCCATCTTTCACTGCGGTGAGATGTACCGTAGTAAGTAAGATGTTTTCATGAGTCATTTTATTATGTGCAATTGATTTAAATACTGAGACTCACAGGGAATTTGTTCTTGTCCAAACACTTTTGTAAAAAGTTCCACGTATGCCTAGATATTACATGATGAAAAAACTCAATCGCATACAGTAAGGGTCTAAATTCTCATGAGAAGGCTACCTGGGTACACACGCTTTACGTTTCCATATTATTGGTAGATCGGCTGAGGAAAAAATTTCTGTTCATCCTCGAAAGTTTCAAAATAATTTTGTAGATTGGCCTCAGGTGTCTGTCTCTTTACTCTATAAGACAGTGACTTTACTATGTGGAAAATATTACTGAAACCAAGCACTAAAGTCTCCATCAAAACAATGATGGAATAATACATGGGATTATGAAGTGTGAGATGGTTGCATAATTTCACACATAAGCATTAAAGAATCACTACATTGCCTGCAGCAGAATTTCTAACTCTGTCAAAAAAAAAGAAAAAAAAAAGGTCAGCTTTAAATGCTGCTGTCATAATGGCAGTATTAAGAGCCAAAGGGAATTTTAAAAAAAAAAAAAGAGAGAGAAAGATTCTGTGATTAGGACCTATCACGTAAGCCTAGGAGAAAAAATTTAGTGTCATCAAATAAGGCTCCAGTTAAGTAATGAAGACTTTTATTAAGTCCCTATGACTTGAAGGAAGACTTTTTAAGAAATTTTAGGTCTATTTAAGGTCGGATTAAATAGGGCACAGGATCAGAAGAGTCGACCAGGTTGACATTTGGACGCCCTGGTATGAATTGCCTTTTTCCTTCCTAACATGGTTATTCACTGATTTAATCGGCTTGCTCTTGCTTATTTAATATGTCCTATATTTGTCATTGCACTGAGTAGAAAATTTCTTTTTAAAAACTCAAGGTTGTGCCCCTGAGTATACACTAAGTGCAATATAGCACGGATAGTATTTTATTCTGAGCGTAAGTGAAGGGAGGAGATGCATATATTTAATGGAGACTCTGCTCCTAGGATCTGAACTTTCAGTGGAAGGCCGTGTCTAGGGCTCTGTCCACTCTGGTGGTCTCTGCTTAATTCTCAGTGGAGACATGTTTTATTTATTTTTTTTAGTTTGACACATTTATTGGTATTTTATTATAGTAAAGACATTCACCAAGTCATTTCTCTCTCCCATCTTGACCCGGGGTTAATTATTTCATTTGGGTCAAGAAAAAATTATAGTGGAGAGGGATGTTATTTTAACAAAAAAGTAAAATAAACAAAAATGGATAGTTTGCCTACATTAAAGCAAGTTAAAGTTAAATGCATGTATCTTGATATAATTAAATCATGTAAGAACTAATAGTTCTATATACATTTCCATTGTTTTACTTGGGGCTTATTCTAAACTTAAATGCAAGAGAACAAAGTGTTAGGGATCTACACTCAGGCTGCTTCTCTGGGGTCATTGCCCACTGAAGGAGCTCAGTGCATAGTTACCACCAATAGAATAATCTGAAGCTGCCTCCAAATTTAACATTGTAGGAGTTTTCAAAGGAATCATTCTATCGTATGTTTCCTTTGTCTGTGACTACGCTTTCAAAGATGTGGACCTGTCACTAAAAAAAGCTCATGTATAATACAAAAATACAAAAACAAACATCCCACAACACACAGATCTAACAGAGTAAATGTGGCGAGAGTCCATAAAATATATTTGAAGATACATTTTCTTTCCTTCTATTTTCAGCACCTACAATGTGCTTTTTGAAAGGCCATCATTGGTCACTATGTATACACTTAAAATAAGCCATATAATTGCACTAATGAGAAAGCCTGTAGCTAAGTTCAATTCAAATTGGATTTCAGAAGTTAGTGACTTAAATGTTTAGACAAAGTTACAGAAGGCGCATCTTCTCGTTTTCTATCTTCATACAACGTTAATTTTCATTTTAGTGTTTATAACTTTTAAAAAATTAAAACAGTCAAATACCTAAGCAGTATGTACATTTAAATTTCTGGTGGTGGTTGGTATTTTAAAAGAAACAGCTTCCTTATGATTTGCCTCAAGTTCTGGTGGAAGCGCTGATCGGAACTAGCTAATAAACAAAAACCAGGAAAGGCACATTCAAAATACTGATTGACTCCGGTGAGCAATGAAGATAGACAAGACCCGTTAAGGTGAAGTGGGCTATTTCAAATATTCGGCCGTTTACATAAACGTGTAAAATTTATTTATTTTTAAAAAAGAGCTAAGTGTCTATATCCACTGATAGCCGTGCAATACCTAGTTTATGACGACTTAAAAGAAAACACATGCTCATAAGGAAGATAATGTATTTTAATTTTATCTAGATTTACTTTCAGTCGATAGTTCAGTACGATTTCCCTCCCGGTACAATGCTCCCTCTCTCTGTGAGGCTGGGCCTGGGAGCCGGGAAGGTTAGGTAATGAGGGAGTTAAGAGAGTAGCTGCTTGCGGTTTTAGATAGGCAATAACTTTTTGCTTAATGTGCTAATAGCTGTGTCTAAAAAAATATGCAATTCCTAGAAAGGTACCACTTTTTATCTCTTTGTTATCTATAACCTTTGGAAACTAATCACATGAAACTACAAAATTAACAAATGCCTTGAAATCTGTATACAAAACATAAATTACCTCTAATTTCAAACTCTTATTTATCAGTGTACCACTCAATCTTAGAAAAAGAAAAAAAAAAAGCAGCTCCAAAGATAGTCTCACATCATTCTTTCAAACAGGAAACTGTTCCTCGTCACATCGCAGCCGCCCGCACCCCGCTTCCGTGCCTATCATCTGATTACCCTGCCACGGACGTTTCCAGGATGAGATTTTCTATTTGGTTCCTGCAGCATCTGGCCGTCAGAGAACCCTTGCTTTCCTTTATTGAAGGACTTGGATCTGCTGTCACCGGTGTGTCCCCGCCAGTGGTCTTCATCCTCTCCTTTGCTCCGGACGCGTTTCCTCTAGTTCCCCATCTTCACCTTCGTTAAAAGCCGCTGCTCCTGGAGGAGTTTCTGGAGCAAGAGTTGGAACAGTTTCTGTAGGCTTACTTGATCCAAGTTTGATGGAGATGGCTGATGCTGCCTTTGTCGCCTGACTACCTACGGCAAATCCAGACTTGCAGATCTCTGCAGGATTTGCTGGGAGGTCTGCAGCTGCTTCTTCAGCTGATCGCTTCTCGGCCCTGTGGCTCCAGCTTACTGTGACTTCTTAGCCTTCTCCTCTCCCTCCTTCCCGTCCGCCTGGGACATTTTATTATAAAATAAAGACTCTCCAAAAGAGGGATGGTCTTTGTCCTCATGTTTAATAGTTATTGTAGACCACCGAGCACTTGGCTGACACTTTGTTCCATCTTAGAAGGATACCCCACATTATAGAATGGGTAACATCTTGCTATAAAAATTTCTAATTTTCTTTGACAGCTCCTCTATAAATACTCTAGAAGGAATATATTTGGGTCACAGGTAAAGTCCATTAATGAGTAGCAAATTAGTATGTTATGCTGGGCTTCCATTTCTAGTCTCAATATAATTGTTTGCTCATCTTACTGCTCTGTTATCTTTAATAAGATTTTTTAAATATGTGGAAGAATAAGCCATGACTCTCACGAGATAAGGAGCATGTTTCACAGTGATAACGGTCCTAATGGAGACCTTTGCCAACAGCTAAATTAACAAAGCATTTGCTAAGAACGGAGGTCCCCCAACAGGCACAGTTTGATGTTCACAGAGACTTTTAGGGGGCTTGGTTCAAGAGCACCACTCATACACCGTGAGACGGAGTGTTGATTTTAATCGACTGTCTCAGCCTTGTTCACTGCTGAGTTGCAATGACTTTTTTTTTTTTTTTTTTGCAAAAAATAAAGAACCTGAAGGTAGGTTTGTGTATTTGAGACTCATGGAACAGTCTCAAACAGTTTTCACTTCTTAATTTACAATATGATATTTCCTCTGTATCACATGCTTCATATCAAATTATGGTTTGAATGTGTTGGGGCCTTGTTTAAGTATTAACTAGGTTGATGTATGCTTATTTCATGCATTATGAAAAAATCAATATGAAGGAAATTTAAAAACTCAGTAAAGTCATAATATTCCTTTAGCATAAACATTATGTAGTAGTTGTCTCATTTTGTGCTATCCTCATCTGTGAAATTAGGTAATCCCTGTAGCATAACCTGTCAATATTAACAATTATTTGTTATTTATATCATTCCATCTCTACTTTATACCCAACCACTCACTATAGTTTTTTTGAATTTTAGATTTAGGAATGGATTAATGAAATATAAAACGCTGGATCAATTTACAACTACTTTCAGCCTTACCCACCCAAATCCATCTTCTGGTCCCTTTGCAAAATTCCACTTTCACAGTGAGCTGGGTTGTCATATTAATACTGCTTAGATCTATTCCAACTACACTTTATTAAGCTGCTGAGAAATTTGGATGATAAGATGCTCTATTTCAGGGCCACTCATCACGTTTCCTGATAAATGCTAACAATAGTTCACTGTGTACTTCCTTTGTTAAATTCACTCAACTTCTTGTCAACGGGGAGAGGTGTCAGAAAAATGTACCTAATATCGTTCACAACCTTATTTAGTAAATGAATTTGAGTGCTCGCCCATAGATTACTTGAACTTCTGCTTCTATTTGTAGTTACTTTCAGATGCAGCTTGTCCATCCACTCCTGTTAGATCTCCTTTTAAAGAAAGTCTAACATGGAAGGAGACAAAAGGGTAAGAAAGTAGGAGAAAAACATCCTCTCACATTAGTTAATGCACTTTTCTGCTTAATAATCTAACATTAGGCATTAGACAAATATTTTTGGTAGAAAGTCCCCTTTTCCCTTTTTTTCTTGCTAGCATTATAATGTCAATTCTAAGAAATGCTAATTCACACAGTTTGAGGTGAATATTTATATTAATCTAATGCATGTTTAGAACTGTTCCTTTCTCCAAATTAATCCACATTTTATTCCACACAAAGAAGACGTAGTTTTGGGGATTAGGAATAATATTTTAGCATTCACTGTGGGAGCCACTGCACTAAAACCCTAAAAACCATACCAAAAAAGACTAAAGTCCAGCGTGTGCTTAGCAGAATCAGTTTAGAAGGCAAGAGCATACTAAAACTAGTATGCATAAGTATAGATAAAAATGTACATTAATTTGTTATTTCATTTCTGGGCGTTTCTTGACAAAACTAATTTATTAATGTAGAGAAGATGCTAATTTTTAACATGATAATCTGACAATTTTTTTTTTTTTTTTGAGACAGAGCCTAGCTCACAGCAACCTCAAACTCCTGGGCTCAAGTGATCCTTCTGTCTCAGCCTCCCAGAGAGCTAGGATTACAGGCGTGAGCCACTGCGCCCGGCCGACAATGTTTTTTTTTAAAGCAAAATATAGCTTAGATTTTGGTCTCTGCTATTATTCTTTTCTAATTGTGTGCTGTACTACCGCCTTCATCTTGATGGAATGTACCATGTTATATCTCAAGAGAAGAAAAGAACAGAAAAGAAAAGAAAGGAAAAGCTCAGAAGTAATCTGCAAATAGAAGTTGTTTCAGTGCTTCACAGAGTATTTGCTTTTTGCGGTAAACAAAGCGAAAATAATCTCTGGACTCCATCGTGTGATCTAAGCTAGTTTACTAACAGGATAACACCAGTGTAACTACAATGGAATTCAAATTGGCTATTAAGTTATGCTCGTGTAGACAGTGGCAATATGTTAGACAACTGTGAAAAGAGAAGGAGGCATCGCCGACCGTCTGTGGCCCCAAACAGGCCACTTCCATATGCTCCCGAATGCCTGACAGCTTTGCAGCCCAAGTCCCAACTCCTTCTCAGCGACTTCCATATGGTACCCACAGATTGAGAGCTTGCCTTTCTAAGACAGGCATAGTCTCACTTGGTATAATACGGTGCTGAATATTTGTGAATAGTAATTCATATTTTTATGGCAAAAATAAGATTATGAATACTAATTCTCCCACTTTCATCAAAAGAGATAGTTACGGATCCTGACAATCTTAAATTTTAATTTTGTAGAAAGAAATTAGTTGCATGCATTTTAATCTAATATCGAAATGGACCAGGCTACCACCTATGCCTGATCTGCTGTGTCTGGGCACATGGTAAGTGCTGGGGTTCAGTGTGAACAGAGCCCACGCTTAAGCAGCTCACTGTGTATTGAGGAGTCAGAAAATGAAAACAGGAAATACATAACTGTGCTTGAATGTCATTGTTTTGATGTGCTATTCTCACATCTAAACCAAAGGGATTGAATTTAATGGAAATACATTATATGTAAGGAGCAAAAATATAAACAAAGGAAAGGACAATTGATTTCAATATTTCTTGAGGATGTGTTTATTTTATGTTGCAAATTTTAGGCCTTATACATTCATTTCTTTGCTCATTGAGCATTTGCTGTTTTCAGACTTTTGAAACACTGAGTATCACCTGTTCTACTTGGCAAAGGCAGTGGTCATTATTTTCATTTCAGCAGAGAGAGACTAACCATACTCTAAATTATAAATAGAACTATGAAAGCACAGACCACTTTCTAAAAGGCGGGTTTGCTTTCTTAGTAAGAGATAAAAAGTACTGGTACAAGAGATTACAAAGAAATGTGTATTATTCTGCTACTAAAAAATTTTTTTGTTTAAAGAAATATCTCACCTCCTACAAAACCTTTTTAAAAAACAGAAAGTCAGAAAAGTGATACGTTGACAAATATTTACAATTTATGCAAGAAAAGAAATAAAATCCTAAAGGAATGTTTAACACAAACCGAATTGACATGATAGTAAACTGAAAATACATAGAAACATTGGTAAAAGAAAAGAGATGGAGTATGATATTTCAAGAATCAGAAAACAAGAAAAAAATATTAGCACCTTCTCTTAATCAGACCTGAGTTAAGAATTTATTTTGCACTTCTTTCTCTTTCAGAGAATTCGACCAGATCTGGATTTGAGATTACTTGCAACATAGCTTTTTTTGGGAAAACTTAAGGGACAGCAAAAACATAACCTTTTTTCTTTAGTCTATTCTCTCCATTATCTGCCCAAAGGCTTCCAGAAGAGTCCAAGAAACATTTCTTATGCACCTTCGCCCCTCAAATCTCCTCTCCATCCTCTCTCCACTGGGTGAGGCTTAACGACCTTTGTTTTCCTTCTTTCTTAGCTCCTGACACCCCTCAGTGGTGTTCTGGCCGTGAGATCATCACCTAGTTTCTAGCTCTTGCATGCATCACGGCCTCAGGTCTCCAGCATTTCTCTTGTGTTTGGTGGGGGTAGGGAGGAGAAAAAGAGGACGGGAAACAGATGGGGTGGGTGTTTCATCTCTGCCGATGTTTCCATATGCATATAAAATATGCAGCAAAATATTAATCCAAAGGGAAAAGGTGAGAATTTTTGTATTGACACATACGATTTTAAAGAAAATTGAACATAGTAATAAGATAAAGGTGGATTAGAATTTATAATGAAAGAACTTGGAACCCCAATAGTCTATCAGTTGTCTACTAAAATATATAAATACTTCTAGAAGAAAATTATCTTGTGGCGAAGCTACTGTTAACAATCCCATCTCACACATTTTCATAAATATGTGCAAACACTATTGCCTATGTTCATGAGTGCCTATGAATGAAATGACAAAGGTTTGTCCCTTTAGGGATAAGAAACTCCCAAACTCTATCACAGAATTCAAGTTGGATAGCACTCCATATTTTCAGTTCGTTTGAAACTTAACCATGATTTTCTTAGAAATTGCTATTTATCATGAAAATATGCACTCCGTTCTGACTATTTGCATGTACAGTCTATTTTCACCTTACAGGGGTCTAATTAAAATGTGGTAACACCTCACTCAGGTATGAAATGCCACAAACAACTACGCTCCAATATGATTTGTGAAACGCTTCGGAAAATGTGCCCTGAATCCTTTGCAGCAACCTCCATTAACTAGAAAGAGCTCTTACATGAATCACCTAAGTGACAGGTAACTCTTCTTCATTTTATTTTAAAAGTAGTCTTATGAAGCTACGAGACCAGAACATTGTTGGTATGCTGCCCGCCGCCCTTTCTGATGCGCTGGTGACACCGCCTGTTTTAATAAGCCCAGAATTTTCTGTTATTGTTCTACGGATTCAGAAAGAGCAGAATTGTCTTTTCCTTCGGGCCCTGCGAGTGTGATGCACACTGAAGCCATTGTTGTGTGAGCTAATGAACTGAAAGAAGGAAAATCGTCATCTACCGAAACCCCGAGGCAAGCAAAGTTTCTTCCCTACCAAACTAAACCTTCAGAAATGATGCATTCGAGCCCCGGTGAGGGGGTGCCCCCCCCGTCTCCAGCTGATTAGGCAGAATGCTGCTGAGTGAGGGCGACTGAGGGTCAGCAGGCCAGGAGGGCAGAGGCGGGTGAGGAACGGTGATGATGGACCCACTCGGTGGCTGTCAGCTGTGCCAAGCAGGCGGCAGAACGTGCGTAGCCCACCGGCACTTGGAGACTCTGTGGCTCCCCTGAACTCATATTCTTGGAGACTCTACTCCGCAACCCATCAAACAGACTGGAGACGAAAGACACCCACAGATTGAATTCCCACTGTCTGATTTGGGGTCCTGGCCTCCTGACCCCTCCTTTAGTTGTCTCTATTTGTAACTCTATGCAGAAGTACTTTCTGCAGCCCAGATCATCTGGCTTTTGCTCAATTATTCATAAGATTTAGGCAAAATTGCACATTTTGGAGGGGTATGGATTGCTTAGATAAATTGCAGGCGAGGAATCAATCCAAGATCTATTTGCCAGAAACCTCTCTAGGTTAGCTTAGCTTACTATTTCTCGTTTCGATATGAAAACCATCATTACAACTACTTCTCTTTGAACTCTGAGAATAGAGAATCCTGAAAATTTGACAGTTAGTGGCAATTTATGTAACTTGTTCTATTACTGTTGGCAGAATGTGGGAAAACATGGGAATGGAAATTTGAATCTATAATGTATACATGCACATATACACCTGCATGCATATACATACACACATACATATAAAGCACCCATATACATACACACATACATATATGTGCACATGCATATGCACCCATATGCATACACATGCATATACACACATGCACATACATACCCACATATGCATGCACACATACATATATACACACATACACATACTCATGTATATGCAGTGTGTGTGTGTAGACATAATATATATATTTTTTCACAGCAGCAAAGGGCAGAAATGACAGAGCATTGGGCCTAGAGAGGGACTCAGAGATTATTCACTGCATGAGGCTTTCCACTCAGAGAGAATCTCAAGTTTTGTTCTTCAGTTTCTGGTTTCTAACTATTGAGTAGTGGACACTGGAAGCGCCTGCCTCCCTCCCTTCTTCCCCTGCGCCCCTCTCAGCTGCTCCTGGGTGCTGCCGTCAGTGGGGACGGCTCCCACGTTCCCCAGGCCCCTCCTTCCTTCCAGCCGCATGCCCACGGCTGCTCCCTCTGTCAGAAACGCCTGGCCCCTTGCTCACCCACGCTCCAGCTCTTCCTGCCCTCCCCGTCCAGCTCTAAGCCACCTGCGGGGAAGCCTTCTGGTGAGGCCGGCTACTTCCTCTGAGCGCCCCTAACTTTTGGCTCAGGTTGGCCTCTGCCGTGGCCAGGAAGGCAGGTCTGTCTCCCCCAGCAGACCCGTGTGACTCACATTTGCAATACACTTACTCGGGTTCTACACCTGACCATGGCAGGGACCCCTCGGGGTGGCTAAGCGTCCCCATTTCGCATGTGGCAACAGAACAGTCAACCACTGCTGTGCTCCCACGCTGCACTGGCGACATGGTGGCCTGAGGCTGAGCAATTCTGCAACAAAGAAGCGCGCCCTCTGCCCCTCCTTGGGTGTGGGGCCCATGACTCATTCCTTTCTGTCTCCCTCGGGCACCTGTAGTTACTACATATTTACTGATCTGACCTGGGGCAGGAGGTAGACGAGAAAGGGGTGAGCCGGGTGGTCTTTGCCTGACGCCACCACACGCCCGAGGCCATGAGGAGAAGCTCCTCACTCTGCCAGGTGCCCTACAGCCCCGACAGGGGGCCGGGGGAGGCCTTCTCCTTTGTGGCTCAGGGAACATCCATATCTCTTTGCGACCCTGTCTCTAAAGAAATGGGGACATAAATGTGTACCGTGGACAGCAGGATTAAGAAACATCTACTTGTGAGCTGATTGGTATCAGTCTTCTTGCTTCCTTTTAAAATTTATAAGCACTATTAAGAATGATAAACTCCAATGGAGTGAAAATGGATTTGTGACAAACCCTTTCAGTGAATTAAATGTTGTCACTAATTCTGATAAAGTATTCGCTTTTTTTGGTAATGCTGCTTTAAAAATACTTTCCCACATGTTTCTGTCTCTTTAACTTTCCTTATAGTTATTTTACACATTATCAGTAAGAAATACTAAATCTCCCACAGGAAAGCTTGGACTGCAGAACACAGGAGACCCTGGCCCCAGGAAGGACAGAAGCATGAAGAGCACAAACAGGACCTGGCCCGGCGACAGGCAGGGCGCGTGTTCGGCGGCTCCAGCCCAGTCCGGGATTCTGGGAGCTCAGGATGGACCTCGGCACATGCGGACCAGGAGCGCAGGGGGAGCAGTGTGTCCCCACATCCCAGAGCAATGACATACGCGAGCAGGGCGACCCACCACCCTGGATTAGTACTGAAAGTCCTTTGTCCTGAGAAACTTCTCAGTCCCGAGCAAACTGGGACGGTTGGTCACCCTATTAAGGAGATATCTACAACAAGGATCGTAAAAAGAATGTTAAAAATGGTTGGGGATTTTTAGCATTCATTGGTTTGCCAATCATCACTATCGGGTGTCCTCACTTTGGATGCTAAAAGGTTAAAATTTGACCTCACTTAGAGAAAAGACTCTTGGTGCAGTTCTATCAATACATCTTGAATGCTGCTCATGAAATTCAATCCGTTCCCCTCTCCTACTCACGGCTGTGTGTTGTTCGGAAAGTATGCATGAACTGAGAAGTATGCGACATGTGCCCACGTTCG
Source organism: Cheirogaleus medius (assembly GCA_008086735.1). Lineage (NCBI taxonomy): Eukaryota > Metazoa > Chordata > Mammalia > Primates > Cheirogaleidae > Cheirogaleus > Cheirogaleus medius. The sequence goes on along the minus strand of VBSM01000361.1, from coordinate 103,591,078 downwards.
TACCCTTGGCGTTCCGAGTCCAAGGTTAGTACTATTTGCCTTTGAGTGAGGTCATGCAGACGTTATAGATCACGGAATCGAGTCTCCTGTAGACAGGTGTGTGTGTGTGTGTGTGTGTGTAGTGTATATGTGTAGTGTGTGTGTGTAGTATGTGTGTGTAGTGTGTGTGTGTAGTGTGGTGTGTGCAGTGTGTGTGCGTAGTATGTAGCGTGTGTGTAGTATTTAGTATGTGCGTAGTATGTAGTGTGTGCGTGCGTAGTATGTAGTGTGTGTAGTGTGTGTGTGGTGTGTGTGTGTGTGTGTGTGTAGTGTGTAGTGTGTGTGTGTGTGTGTGTGTGTACAGCCGTGGGGGCTCCTCCTGAAGAGGCGCCAATGTCCCAGTTTCCGACTTTGTGCTGCAAGGGTTCCAGGGCACTAACAGGCCTAGGACTTTTCCTTTCCCATAATAGAAAAAAAAATAGTTGTCTTATTTATTTTTTCAATTTTTTAAATAAAAAATACTTGTAAACACAGACTGGCAGCAGATAAAGATGCGTGAAGGATCCCTCTGGTAGCCAGTCTTTAGCAAAGTGAATTCCTTCATTTTTTGCCCATCCAGCACCGTATCAGTTATCACATTTAAAATAAAAAAAATGAACATTGTCACTTTCTAGTTTTAATAGTCTAATGTTGTGTATTCTTAGGCAAGTCTTGCAAAAAGGTACATATACTGTCATGCCATTTAATAACTCTTAAAATGTTCAAGACATTCCTATATATAGTGATATAGATATATATTACATACATATGCATATCCCTAACTGTATGTATATGTGTATAGAGATATGTATGTATATAGACACATATATACACACACACACACACATGCATATGTGCACACACAGCAAACATAAGAACCACACAGAATAGTTATTTCTGGGGCAAAGTTGGAGAATGAGTTCTGGGAGGAGTTGAAAGGAAGGCAGCTCTACCTCACACACCCTTTCTCAGTGAAATTTCAATCTGGCCACGTTCTTTATCCCCCTCCACCATCCACCCCTCTTCTCCAGGGGAGCGTTGTGCACCCGAGAGGTGGATGGTTACAGGCGAGGCCTTTCGGACGACTCTGCTTGGGTTTCTGGTCTCCAGTTTCATAAGGACAGGAGGTGAACGGGACTCTATTTTGTTGATACAACTCTAGACAAAAGCATTTACAGATGGTATTTTTTCCCTTCCTTTTATAGCTAAAGGAGATTTCAAAATAGATTTGTACTTTTGGAGCAGCTGAAAGCACCAACAATGTCCACAGAGAGGAGAAGTGATTAGACTAACAGAAAACCAGTTATGATTATATTCAAAGGGAAAATGTCTTACTGTGAAAAAAAAAGCAAAGAAAATTATCTTGAAGATTTTAGGTTCAAGTTGTTAAAAGTTCAGTAAAATGACCACAAATTCTACTTATTTTTTTTTTTTCTGCTTTGGTTTCCCCCCTTCGTCATATCTTTCCTGTTTGTATTCTGTATCACTCACCCACTTATCCAACCATCTTTCTGTCCATCTGCCTACCTGTCCATCCATCTGTCTACCTACATCCCTATCATCTTCCTGTCTGGCTGGCTTTTGAACATCTATTTATCTCAGTGTTGTGTTATGCATAGAGGTATTTGTTTATATCCATCTCTGTCTTCTCTTCCTTCTTTGGTTGCAGAATATGATAGGTGACTACATGATCTTTCAAGAAACCATCACTGGAGTCTCACTAGATTCTACGTCCATGATTATGACACCAAAGGTAAGTAACGGTTATGGAGCCATTGCCAACTGCCAAGCATATTGTTATTTATTTTCACTGCTTTGCTTAATGTCACGCCCAATCCTGCTGAAGTAGGTTTCATTATTCTTATTTTAGATCTTAGAGAGCAACTTTTCCAATGTTGTACAGTAATGTGAAGTTACAAAGTTTCCAGAAAACCTAGAATATGAAAGGCCTTGGAGAAGATAAATGTTGGGGAAGAGGAGGGGAAGGAGTCAAAGATCACTTTAAGATTTAGGGCCTGGCTGACCAGGGGGATGACGGTGTCATTAATAGAGATAGCAAAGTCGTCAGGGGTAACGTAGTAGTTGGTGATCAGTAGTAACAACAGTTCTCACGCACATGCTATGCCAGGCACTGTTTCGCTCCCCTAACTCTGCGTCATAAGCGAACATCCTCATTTAATTCTTACAAAAACCCTTGAGGAAAATGATTTTGATTTTGGACATGTTGCTTTTGATGTGGCCATGAGACAAGCCAGGGGACATGTTTGGCCAGCAACTAGAGAGACAGGGTCTGAGCAGGACCCGAACACGTGGGAAGTCTCTCAGATCCAAGCTCCTTCAGCGAGAGCAGGAAGAGGAGCTGCCCCTGTCTGGGAGCAGGAGAAGGAAGGAGAGGAGGAACAGAGGACTGGGTGAGACTGCCGAGCTGAGGTGGCCTCTCAGAAACCACTGCAAGACAGAGCCATCTGCAGGGCCAAAAGGAAAGAGAGGTCATAAAGCAGAGAAATTTCAGGGCAGATAATCCAAAAGTCACGGCTCTCTGAGAGGGCAATTTTAGAATTGTGGTGGGGATAGAAACTTGACTTCAGGAGGAAAACATTGTGATGATGTGGACAGGAAATGCTGCCTTTCGGCCTGGAATCTCCGTTTCTGGGCAGGGCAGCGGGAAGCACAGCCAGGCTGCAACGGGGGGACTGAGGGTGGAGCGCAGGGAGGGTGGGGGCGCCTCAGAGTGTCGGCAGTGAGGGCCTCAGAGGCAGTGAGTGTAAGGGGCACCCCTTATTATCTACATTCCCTTATTGTGAGATGTTTCTAAAGCGTATTTCCAGGAAATGGAGGGAAATATTTTGCAGCTAGAAAAGGCGGTTCCACGGGATTGAGAACACTGTGTTCTAGGGACACGTGGGAATGGGAGGGGGTGGCAGTCGGACACTCCTCCTCACTGGAGGCGTCTTAACAGGTTACTTAGGACGTAAGGAGACCGACACGGAGAGGGAGTCTTGGCGCTGTGGTCGGGGCAGCACATGCAGTTAAAGTTTTCTTCCGCAGCACTCTGGATTCAGCGCTTCAAGATTAGACTGAGATTTAAGGAATTATCAAGGAAATAAAGAATTAGCCAAGCATAATTAGCAGTTCATTACGATGGAACATGAGGACAATCAAATGCCGAGCATCTACGTATGGCCGAGAGGACCAACCCAGCCCGACGTGCTCTCTCTCTGGTGCACAGACAGACACTCCTTCCATCGCCACCTTTGCAAACCTTGCCTCGTTCTGAACACGGCGAGAGTCGAGGGTCAACAGCAGTAGGGCCCCGGAGGTCAACTTCAAATCCAGGTTGCAGCGGGAGAGGCCCTGTCCCAGGAGGGCGGGGGCGGCGGGAGTGCTGTTCGGCAAGTCTGTGGACGCCAGGTTAGAGGGGAAACACTTGGAAGAGCCCAAATGTCTGACGCCTGCAAAGTGAGTTAATGACCAAAAAAGAGGGTTGGGGAGGAAGGAGGTGCCGTGGAGCAGAGAGGTGGAGGGAAGGACAAGGACGCTGAAGTGCAGTGCTGAGGTCGCAGCCCAACAGGCAGCCTCATTCCTGCTGGCCTGGCTGGCCTGCACGTTCTCACTGCCAGGACTGATTTTAGTAGCTTCCAAATACTTGGACGTTGATGCCTTAACAAATAGGCTGTTTGGATGAGTGAAGCGACCACAGCCCCCAAAAAAGAAGCCATCGTCTTCAGCCCAGGTACGCCCCTGTGACTACCAAACATTCAGCAAAGCCTGCTGCACCGCGCCCGGTCCCAGGAACAACTGGCAGCCATGAGCCCTGGAACACGGCGTGATGCTGACGGGCAGGCAGCATGTGGCTGTGAGCGCCCCACCGCACGGCCGCCAGCCTGGAGGTGCCAGGGAGCTTCCTGCTTTGGGAAAGACGGACAGATGGAAATAAAGAAATAAGAAAGATATGAAGGGAGGGGTGGAAGGAGGTGGGAAGGAAAAGGAGGAGGGAGGGAGGGAAGTTGGGGGAGAACAAAAGAGAGGGAGAGATTAAGGAGAAGAACTGAAACTAAGTTCTGCGACTTGAAAAGGAACGACACGGACCACCAGGGACTCTGGCTGTGGAGTCTCTCCTCTGTAGAAGGGAGAGCCGAGTCTGTGGGTTAGAAAGGAACATGTAATTGGATGTGGAATCTCCACCACAGATGGTCTTACTTGTTGTCAAACATGATTAGTATTAAGAAATAGTCTCCCAATCCAACATGGACTTGAAAAAGTCTCGGATTTTATATTTTTTCCAACATGTTTAAAATATGCACTACATTTAAAATATATTTGTATTTCAGATGCTTTTAGGAATACTTTCAAATGATGATGTCCTAGTGCAATTTTAACTTCGAATATAAAATCTTAAAAAACTATCTTTGAGGAAAAGTCATCGAATTAAATAATAAAAAATTTAAAAAAATGAAAATCTTCAGCTAAAATTCTGAGTCCATATTTTTATTTAGTGTCTTCCTTCCAGTTCTGAGGAAGACGACCACGCTGCACACACTTCTTACACGTTATCTAGATTCTTAAGAATTGTCAGTCTCAACATTTCTGCTCTGACAGCCCCTGGGAAGAATTGCCTTGTTGATAGTTTTCTACACTTGATAAGAGAATTTACAGGAATGCAAATCGAATAATGGTAAAAGTCTAACTCTGACCTTAACTTTTCACACATTTTTTTTTAAAAGTTAAAATCAGCCCTCAAAAATAGATTTTTTTTTTTTTTTTTTTTTTTTGAGACAGAGTCTCACTCTGTTGCCCGGGCTAGAGTGCCATGGCATCAGCCTAGCTCACAGCAACCTCAAACTCCTGGGCGCAAGCAATCCTCCTGCCTCAGCCTCCGGGTAGCTGGGACTACAGGCATGCACCACCACCATGCCCAGTTAATTTTTTCTATATATATTTTTAGTTTGCCAATTAATTTCTTTCTATTTTTAATAGAGACGGGATCTCGCTCTTGCTCCGGCTGGTTTCGAACTTCTGACCTTGAGGGATCCACCCGCCTCGGCCTCCCAGAGTGCTAGGATTACAGGCGTGAGCCACCACGCCCGGCCTCAAAAACAGATTTAAAACAAAACTAAAGTTTTTCCTCTAGGCATCTGCAGACTGACACTCATCATTTTCCCCTCAGTCTAAGTGAAGCCTCATGGAAATGATTAGAACACAAAATATATTTTCAATAATTTGATATTCATAAAATATAAAGTGGAATATTAAAACTTTTTGTTGATTCCATCACCAGCGTATAAAACGAATGCTTTAAAATTACCCCGAAGTTACATGCCAGTGTGTCTGAAATTTTTTTTTGTTTCTTTGCCATAAATCTTCATTTGAATTAAAGTCTTCAAATGTCTGTATCAAGTAACATAATTCTGAAACCAGGAACAACAACGCGTTATTATTTATTAGGCTTAAAAAACAAGGCTTTTATCTCTCACAGGCCTTGGGATCAGGTTTATGAATTATAGAACAGAAATACGTCTTGGGCATTTGGAAAAATGGCGATCCCAGGAGTGGAGAAGTATGTCAGATCGTTTCTATGCAGGAAATCTAGTGACAGCCACATGCTGCAGAAAGTTACAGATGTCTGCACCTGTCTAGCACTTGACAAATGCTCCCAACACACCCGACCTGGGAGCCAACAGGCATAGCCATCTTCCCCCAAAGTACGAACTTACAAAAATAAAATACACTTTCATCAAGTCTAAATAGAGTTTCATGTAAGCCACACACATTGGAGAAATCTAGCTTTGTACACTGTAATAAAAAATGTATTTAAAATGAAATAAACACCTTAATTCACGCTCATCTTGAGACATACATAGCAAAGTTTAAATGTTTAAAAACAAGGCAATAGACATTTTTATGGTTGATAACAAGCTACAAATTTGTCTAGGGGAAAAAAAATCATTAAATGTTTGACAAAAGGGCTGTGATAAGAGATAAAGAACACAGTATTCACTGTCTAAAGAGCTGGAGGGGGAAATACAGCTAGTCCCGGAGCCCACATTTTCAACTATGTGTGCTGTGATTACGGTTATACACAATGGATACTGTGTCGTGCAGAGAAAAACAAACAATAGGTCTTTTTCTGAAAGTATCTGTAGGAAGAACATACAAATTAGTCAACAAGGGAACCGAAATAATCCTTGCATTCTTTGTAAAAATCATACTTTAAGGTTCATTTGCAAGAATGTTGGTATTCTTTCCCCTGTGCATCTTATTTTTTCTCATTCACCATAGAATTTTTCCCAACTTGCACCTGTTCTGACCAGCAGTCAGCTGGCTTCTGAGGGTTTTCCCTATTTCATTCCCTCCATCCCCCAGAGACTCTGTAGACAGCTGCACAACTGTGCTTTCTTTAGTTATAAAAGCAAGCTTGTGACATCCTTTGCTCAATTCAGTTAAAAACTGAATTAATTGAAATCAGTTCAACGAATACTCCGCAGTACTTGCTGGTTGCAGGCACTGCTGGTTTGGGAGGGGGCTCGGAGAGCAAGGAGTAAGACACAGTCTTCAAGGAGCTTACAGTCTACCTTGGGGCGTGAGACAAGCATAATACAGACAAGGCGGTGTGTGTGTTTCCTGAGAGAGACTGTCCTGAAATGTTATGTTGGCTTAGAGGCAGAGACATGGATGGAAATGTCCTAGATTAGAGAATTCTGGACAACCCCAGAGCACAGGGATTTGTGGCTGGAGATGGGAGTGGAGGAGAAGTTGGCAGAGGAACCTGGGCGCAGAGGTCTACATGGATGGTCCCCAGGGCTGTCGTCCCAATGACATGGAGCCTGAAGGGCCCATCCAAGATAGACTTACAGCGTCTTATAGCCGAAGGATGGCCGCATGAAATCCTCGACCTCGGAGAAGGCTTATAAACGATCTCTCTAAAGTGCCAAAGAGCAGCAGTGCTTCCCACAGAGGATGGTGCAGAAAGTGACCCACAGCAGAGTGGGGGCAGAGCAAAGGACAGTGGCCCAGACGGGAGTACACAAGGGTCTGCCAAGGGTGGGAGATGGGGAAAGGACACATGGCATGGCTGGGCATCTTGAGGTTGTTGAAAGATGTGGGCTTCAGACAAAGGGAAGATCATGTGACGCTAAAATTGGACACCGGGTGAGACTGGAGCAGGGTGGTCTTTCATAGAAATTTGATTTGGAGGCTGGGAGGGAATTTGGTTTGGAGGGTTGGGAAGAGATGATAGTGAATTTAGTTTTTTAATTATTGCTTTTATTTCTTTCTTTCTTTTTCTATTGCAACTTTGAAGTGCTAATGTCCATCCAGGTGGAATGGTTTAGGAAATGGTGCCCACATTTTATGCTGTTCTCCTGGGCTAAGGGCTGACTAATAATTCCTTTTCTAACTTGAATTTGAGTAATATTTTGTTTCCAAGCCATTGAAATGATAATATGTAAATAATATTTAAAATTTGGTATTCTAATAGATGCTTAATACGGGATTTGTGATTTGGGCTGTTTCAGGAGCAAAGCAATCCCTAGAGATGGTTTGGAGAATAAATAGTTCACCTGAGACGCAGCACATGCACGCTGGGTAAGCACAGTTGGAGTTGCTTATGTGGACATCACTGGCCACAGGCAAAATCGGATGGAAATAATCAGTGAGAGATTAAGTTGTTTTTGTATTGTCTTTTAGGGTGGGTTTACGGAACATTTGAGTGGATTTTTTAACATAAAAGAACCCTACACTTTTGCCCAATTCTAGTTCGGGCCTCTAAAGTTTTCCTAGAGTTTTAACTGAGGGGTTAGATTGTTCTCGTTTTAACTTTTATTCTTATAAATATTTTTGACCACTGCAGTCCAATCAGAAGAAAAGTAGAAAACAGATCATTTTTGCCTTCTCTAAGAAAAGAAATCTAAATTTCACAAGGAAGAGCTTTCTTTAAAGTCCCTTGTGCTGTCTGGCAGGGCTGTTAGATTATTTTTAGACAGATGTTTAACCTTCAGGACCACCTCAGTGCACTGGGCTCTTTGCTTAAGAGCTGGGTCCCTTCCTGCGAGGTCTGTCCGACTGCTCTTGTCTAGTGCAAAGTGCAAACCTCTGCACCAACTGGATTGTGCCCTAACCAGCATGTCCACCCTAGAAACCTTACATCCCAACATCTGGCTCAAGGCAGACTGCTGCGGAATGGGCTCATCTTTATGACTATACTTAAGAAGAACAAAGGTACATGCTGGGGACTTCATGTTTTGTTTAGGAATGTTTATGTCTTCATTTGAAATTTTATTTATGTTATATGTGGGCAGGTTTTCTGGCTTCTAATAGGATACTAGTGAGTAATTGCTGGGGGGTTTACAGATAAGAACTTTCAGTTAGGATGAGAATAAGATGTTTTTCTCCTTGGAAGGGGAAGCCAATCCAACGCAATTTGGACCCAGTCGCATTATTAAGACCCGCATTAGAAACCTACTCTCTTCTATTGGATTGACCTTGTCTACGTGGAGTAAACTTTCTGATTTTTGGATTCTGTTACCTCTACTTCACATAGACGAATTTTACTGCTTTTGTAGTGCTACCAGATCTCACAGAAATAAGTGACAGGCCACCTGGGAGTCTGACCGTGCAAGCATGAACTGAGCAGCAGCAAACAGCATGTCCTCGGTGACCACTGTGTCAGCATTTACACAAAGCCGGGACAGCGAATGTGGCCCTCGTCAGTCATGGGCGTCGGGCGCGTGGCGTGGCGAGCAGCTGATGCTCCGCCGATGCCCAAGGCTTGACAGCTGCGCCTCAACACACTCGCGCAAGACTCACTCGCGTCTCTCCCCACAGAAACCCAAGTGGAGTTAGCTGGGAGGGGGCTACGATACAACGGATTTTAATAGAGAATGAAATGGAATGTGTTGCTGTTTTGTGTAGAAGAGACCATGAGATAGACTAGTAATCTGTCAATTTAAAAGCTGATGGAAGCACTTGCCACAATAAATAATGACATTCAGCCTTTACAGGTATCAGGTAATAAACGATCGGGGCATGAAACATCTAGTTCACCTCCATTATTCTCCAACATATTATGTAATAAACGCCCATCAGAGGCAGATAATTCCCTTTTTTCCATTTCTCTGTAAGAGACTCTTAAAACACTGTGTTAACAAACTGGCTAGAATTGCACCGCCTACAACCAGAATTAGTCATTACAGCTATTATGCATTTGTGAGCAGATCTCTTATCCGTTCATCTCATGCCTGACTTTTCTTCAACAAAATTATGTTATACACAGAATTCAGCGGTACAGAGGATGCTTCTTCCTTTGATTGTACAAAAGGGCTTTATACATGAATTATAAATCTCCACTTTAATTTGTTTTGGCAAAATGTTTTAGGCAGTATCATTCCCCAACCATTTCACCATTCCCCAACCATCTTTGACATTTCTAAGAATTATCCTCTCTTGTCTTGTTAGGCTGGAAGCGTATGGTCTCTATTTGATCAAATGAAAGTATGTTGATCACTTACAGGATGAATAAAAATGTAAAAGATGTTTTTCAAGTTCTAGCACACATTCCTTAATTGTTCTTAGTGAATATCTACAAATGAATAGCATGCGGGAAGATCCTAAGGCCACGCTTGCTTTGTGTAAAGGAATCCTTTCCCCACTCCCAAATGCTATCTGGATGGATAATGATGACAGTTTTTCAGATCTTGAACACAATACAAGAACAACATGCAAAGCCAGACGTGAACTAAACTGCTGTTGCAACTACTGAGGGAATTCTGGTGCAGATTATGTAACAAAAATGAAACTAGACAAAGCCTGAGAAAGGCCACTTAAAGAAGATGATTAGGCTGCCCTTTAGAACCACAGAATCAAAGATTCTCACCTCGCCAAGCTGGAGAGGACCTTCGCGCTCACAGGCCAAGCCCTTGGCGTGACCCCTGTTTCCCAAGAGAGGAGCTTTTAGACCTGAGGGTTAGTGGCCTGACTCTGATAAAGGAGAGGGTGGACTCCCAAATGGCATCGAATTAGTATTTTAACAAAGCCACCTCTAAGAGAATACATTAGAGTTTCTACTGTAGCTTTGGGAGGCTTAAATAAATTTAGAGCTAGTAATCCATCAGTTTGATCAAGCACAGGATTTTAGCATCAACTGCCATAAAAAAATACATACAGTAACATGTCAATTCAGTACTGACTAAACATTTGGTAAATGTGCACTATGTCCATGCTGAAGTCAATAATTACTTGGGAGAGCTTTTTCTATATGCAGAATGGTTGATCCAGGGCTCCTGTCGCCCTGATGTGATGAAGCAAACCAGGACCGTGCTGGGGGACTCTATTTGCACTGGTCACACAATTCCATTTGGGAAAAGACAGCTGAAAACTGACAATTAGAATTATAAAAACAACATTATAAGTGGTCTTTCAAAGAAATATGATCACGATGGGACTTTTTTCTCACTCATCATTTGTTTACCACCTTGTCGAAGAGTGGACGGTTATTAGTATTGATTTAGTGTGAGGCATGCACTAGACCCTAGGGACGTAATGGTGACCAGGAGAAGGCCTTGCCTCCGAGGAGCTCTTCCCATAGTGACGGAGGCAGCCGCGGGATGGGACCTGGAACAGAACACGCTAAGCACGAGGCAGAGGCCATGTGCGCTGCTCCAGCCTCGGGGAAGGGCTTTGCTGGGAGACTGCAAGACGCTGGGACTCCTTCCGGAAGAAAGTCTTCTGGTTCTGGGAGGAGGAGTGGGATTTTGATAAACCAGGGAGATACGAGAATCTGCTTTTTGTGTGGAAAACCCATTAAGTGAAAAGAGGGTGAAATAGGACAGGTGGGCTACGGGACTGGAAAATCCATCAGGGCCCTTGTGCTCTGCAGGCAACGCGGCGGGGTGAGCTCCGTGGGTTAGGCCGTTCCCACGGCAAAGCAGGGGTGCATCCGCCGGGGAGGAGAGTGGGCTCTCGGTAGGAGGCCTCTTCAGCAGTCCCCGAAGGAGGCGAGGAGAGGCCTGAAGCCTGGTGGTGGCCATGGCAGGAGGAGAGACTGGGAGCCTTTTCCCAGGGAGAAGCCACAGGACTCAGCGAAGCGACTGGGCCAGGGTTGTGAGGTGAGGGTGGCACCCACGGTGGCGCTGAGCTTCTGGCAGAGGCAAAAGGCTGGCCGGGACAGGAGGGGCGGTTGCGGGAAGCCGGCGACGACTTCAATGTTGGCCATAGTGAGTTAGTTTAGTGTGTCTAAAATACAGTCGAAAACCTGAATTTGGTGTTCAGGAGAGAATGGACTTTTAGAAAAATGGGTTTGAGAACCACTGGCATGGGAGTGGACGAATGAAACCACCTGGAGCGCGTGGAGCTCAGGGGCTGGGGCGTCGCCACTGCAGAGCAGGAGGAGGGGGTGAGGAGGGGGTGCGAGTCGGGGCAAAGGAGAGGGGAGCTGAAGGCACAGAGTCCCCGGCGGAGATGTCAAAATTGCAAGGAGCGGATGCTCAGTAATAACCATCGGAGTCATCGTGATGTATGCCTGGGGGGTGGGGGCGGAGGTGATCAGACCCTTCCTGTCTGTGCCACTCCGGAGTTGGGGCAGAATGGCACCTCCAGGTGGGGGCACCACAGAGTGGTGGTTAGTAAATATTTGCTGAGTTGAATTATATCAAACTGAACGGAAGCAAGGGAATGCCATCACTTTTTAGCCCATGAGATGGGCTGGGGAGTGGAGTCACCTCCAGGAGTAGTTTGAAATGTCACCTGCACGGGATGGCCTCCACTGGGCCATGAGACAGGCCAGGTCTAGGTGAGGGCTGCTAGAAATGGCTGAGGGAATCGAGATCCCAAACGCACGGTAAGAATATGTACGAGACGGCAGAGGTTGGACTGGGCCACAGCTCAGCAAAACAGGTCTCTCCAGCACACCAGCTCCATGCTGAGGAGAGGGGTGGAGAGTTTGAATTGCAAGCAGTGTGTGTGTGTGTGTGTGTGTGTGTGTGTGTGTTTGCATCTGTGTGTAGGGGAAAGGTGCACATGGGAGAATTCCCTTAGTAATTTGAGGGAGATCTGAGAGTGGAGACAATCTGAATATTGCTTTCCAGTTGCTTTTAGAGAAGCAGCTCTTTGGAGCCTGTGGCTGGTGGGCTATGCGGGAATCGGCTCCATTCTGAGTGGAGTGGAGGAGAGCTGCAAGCTTGCAGAGAGGGGGATACACACCAAACCCCCTAGGCTAGGCGGCATGTTACAAGGATTCTAGAAGGTCGTGGGTGCGTGCATCTCAGAGGGTGCCGGTGCCTGCTGGCTGAGAGGGCTGGCACAATGGCCCAGTCTTTGTGTAGGGAGCCTCGTGTCCTGCACGCCGGCCTGGCACAGAGAGGTGGGGAGCATGCCCCCACCTCCTCGCTGCCTGTTGGGGTGCTGGGGTGACTTGCTGGGGCCTGGACTAGATGGAGGCTTCTCTGCATTGGGGGAGGAGACACGAGGGAAGCAGCTTTAAACCTGAGGGCAACAAAATTCTCCCCTGGGTGGACTGGGAGGCAACTTGCCTGGCCCTCCCCAGGCGGTCTGGGGGCTCACAGTCAGGACACTAAATTGAGATACATACAAATAAAGAACATTTAATTTTGCCCTCTGACCATGCAACTGCGAAGTTCATTGTACAACTGCAAGGAAGCTGAGGCAGTCGCTGTGCATTTCCTGTGGGATTAAATTGATGATGCAGTTATTTCCTCCAGCGTCTCGCCTCAGCTCCGGATGGCGAATCTGCAGCTCGGCCACCAGTTTATGTTGCGGGTACCCAGTTTGCTCTTCTTCTTAAGGAATTCTTTGACCATCAAAGATTTTCCTAAAATTTGGCTTATATCTCTGCAGTGAAATGTACCAAATTCTTAAAGTAACAGCGTGTAACGTCATTAAGCCATGTTAATTTGAAAAATCTAGATTTCCTATGACAACCCTGAACTATCCTGGAAGTTCACACATGCTGAACTGGAGATCCAGCTTCAGGATATCCTATTAAGGCGGATCCATGTTACAGGAATTATGTGGATTGTTTTATAACAAGGTCCCCTGATCTTTCTTTTTCGGTTTCATTTTCTATTACAATCCAGGTTTATTCTGGCCAATTGCTCCCACTTACTTTTTTTTTAGTAAAAATCAATTGTGACAACTCCCAGCGCGGGGCCGCGTTCCTCCTGCATCTGTCTCTCCCCGGTGGTGCCGTGCGCTGAGCTGCCTGGAATGTGGTTAAGATCCTTCCCCATCACTCGTGACGGACGGCCCCGTTTGATTCTACCTTATAGACGATGACATGCTAAATTAACTACTTTTTTGCTTTCTGCTAATTGCATTGCCTTTCTGGCTTTAGCCTTCCCAGCCTTGCGGATATCGTGCCATGGAAATAAAACAAGTCTTCCATGATCTGGCCTAATTTCTACTGCTTGTCCTGTTTCCATTTGCTCACCAGGTCCCTGAGTGTAAGCAAACCGTTCCCTTCTTCCCGTTCCCGCACACTGGTGTAGTGTGTGGAGCCTGCAGGACCGCCCTTGCCAGGAATGGTCAGCTTTCTCTCCTTCCTTGTGTCTCTGGGTGCCTTCGCATAGGTTTCTTTTTTTTTTTTTAATTTATGCAAATATCTATTTTCAAATCTGTATTAGAGTTCTTCAGGGAAACAGAATGAATAGGATATACACACACATATATATATATATATATATATATACATACACACACACACACACACACACAGAGACAGACAGAGATTTATTATAAGGAGTAGGCATACGTGATTGTGGAGGTTGACAAGTTCCAAGATCTGCAAGGTGAGTCATCAAGCTGAAGACCCAGGAGAACCAGTGATACAGTTCTAGTCTGAAGAACGCATAGATTTCTCTGTATTAATGCCTGAAGGCAGGCCGGGTTGCATTTCCTCAGATTGCAACCTTTCTTATCCACTGTGGGAAGACAGCAGCAACTCAAGGCTCCAAATCAACTCCTCTCAATCAGACGGTTATTTTTAGGAACTCAGTTATTTTTTTCCTAAGGAGAGTTTAGAAACTCATAGCATCTGTACCACTTAGAACAATTAGAGGCATTAAACTGGGTGTGGCCAATGAGAAGAATAACTTTTGTGTATGTGTGCTTCCTTTTCCTATTTGGATACTCAAAGTTCTTTGCAATTCTTAGTGAAATGTAATATTAAATAGATTGTACCATTACTTAGGCACTACTCTTTTCTAATAGTTTTCATTATAGTTTGACACTCAAAATTTCACCATAATTGTCATGGCCACATAAAATGTATCAGGGATGTTGTGATTGAGCTAGCATCGGGGCGTGTATAGACTCAGTGTAACCTGTAGCATTAAAGAAACAATTTATGTACAGGATTTATCAGACACTTAAATAGACCAAAATTGAATAAGAAATGCTACTTGAGAACTTCCAATTACTCTGTGTTCTATTATCTATGAGTCCTGCATATTAGCACCAGGGTAAATTTCTTAAGGAACCAAGCACAAAGAGCTAAATTTGCACATTGATTTTTGTCTTTTTATCTGTAGCTTAAGGCTAATTTAAAAGAATGGTGAGGAGATTCTATTTTCAACTGGCTGAAGTTCAATAAGAATATAATAAAACACTGTTATAGCTAACTCTTTCACAGTGAAATTTTGGCAAAGCTGAATCTAATTCCTTTCAATGTGCTCCAGTACAGCCAAAATACTGTTCCAGTGAGTAAGACACCCATTAGAGTGACAAATTTCCTATAGTACAAGGATTTTTTCAAATTTTATTTTAAACCAAACCAGCATTTCATTGCTTTAAATTAAGAATGCAAGAAGGAAATATTTTATAATAAAATCAATAAAGACATAGTTACATTAAAGCTATATTTTTATCATAAGCTTGCATTTTCCTAATTTTAGAAGCATGTTTGATCATCTTCTATATAGGAAATTACTCTATTTTAATTATTATTGTAGTGAAAGCTTTGCAGTTCTTTAGTAAAGTGTACTGATTAGCTTAAAAATCATAATGAAAAGAGTCACCATATGATAGATAACTGTAGGTACAAACCAAGGACGGGAAGTTTTAAAGGTGTGTTTCTTTTTCTTTTTTTTTTTTTTTGAACTCCACCCCTTCCAGCCAGGTTGACCTTTAAATCCTCTGCTTCCCACTGACGAGAAGAGCTGGGAGAAGCTTTAGAGAGATGCAGGGTGAGGTTCTTAAAATCAGGAGCGTCACTCACTCTCTGTGTATTTTGTGCTTCATTCCCTATTCATCTTCCTAAAACACTGGGTTTGGCCATATCATGTTCTACAAGTTGTCATTGATTTCTCACTATCAGGATAAATCAGAAAGAAAAGCCATGGAGCCCTGACCTAATCTACAAGGCAAAGTGAGCACTTTTTGGCTTTGCCTTCAGTGCCCTTCAGACTCCCAGAACGTTCTCCCGGCCATCTCCCTCTACTTGTCTGATGGATGTTCTCCCAGAGCCAGCGGGTCCTACTCATGCCCCTCCCCCCTCCCGAACACACCGAGGGCATGTTTGCCTTCACACCTTCGCAGATCATTTTCCTGATCTCAGATGTCTTCCATCCTCATTCATTCATTCTTCACTTGTTTAACAAGTATCTATTGGTCATGCAATATGGGCCAGCCACGTGGTTTCATGGCTGCATCTTCTAAACTATTCAGATTTTATCTAATCTTTAAGAAACGTTTCTTCCACAAGGCTTCCTCAGATGCTAAGAACCAGTAGACTGTCCCCCTCCTGGGACTCACAGCACTGAGTCATCTTCCGCGCTTCCGCTGCTGAGCAAAGTGGAGGCCTCTGTTTTGGACTGAGAGTGAAAACCCTCAGAGCAAGACTGCACCCTGTAAGTGACAACCTCTGTGGCCTCCAACAGGTCAATTAGCATCCCAGAGTTTCCGGTTTCCTTGTCTATCAAACAGGGAAATATTTGTACCTCGAGATTATTTGTGAAGATTAAGTGAGATAATATAGGTGAAAGTTACATGTTTATGTAAGAAATTACTGTTTCATAACTATGTCAAGGGTTAAATGTGCAATTTTTAAACTTTCTCAGTTAAATACTTTGAAACTCTTCTTTCCCATGAAACCTGTGAATGTAAAAGAGACCCATGCTAAAGGCAGATACTATGTTAAACACCAGGAGTCTCTTTCTGGATATGTCATGACTCTAGTGATTGTTTCAGCCACATAGAAATTAGTGGTGATTTGTTATTATCAGTACTAGCAAGATCATGCCTCTCATTAATAGTTTTGTTTGGGTTGATTTTGTTAAGACCATTCTTGCTTGTGTTTTCATGGAGAACTAGAATCAAGTAAAACAAACTATCAATTTAAGCAAAGCCTTGACATTATTAGAAATTTCTTCAGTAACTTTCATCCATTGGCTGATGTTATGAGAACACAAATCTTCAGAAACGGGCGAGAGAAATTAACTCATTGGTGGGAAGCAGGCAGGGTCTATAAGGAGAGAGAAGTAGCAGCTATTTCCCCCACCAACAGTGGAATACAAAGAGCCTAGAAGAGTCTATCGCTTTCAATTGAAACTACAAAAAGAATAAAGTAGGTTAAGCCTTAAGAATAAGGTAACCTATCTGAGTTGAAATTTGACCAAGAATCCTTAAACCTTACCTAAGAGCAGTAAAGCTATAGGGATCGGAAGTGATTAGGAGCTTTGTTCCAGGCCTCATGCAGAAGGGAGGCCCGTCCACAGCGAGGTTGCTCTGAATAGCACTCTGGGGCTTGGCTGCCTCCCGGTTCAGTGCTGTCTCCTGAATCGCAATGTGATACAGCGGCACCGCCCGGGCCTTGGCAACCTGCCCCTCAACACTGCTCAGGTGGAACTCGGGTTATGATGGTATGCCAGCACTTTTTTCCAGTGAGTTAAAAACACATGTATAGTAACTAAATGGTTAATGATGAGGGGAAAAAAAGCCAAACCATAGCAGGTCACCATACTAATAACGAAACTCTGCTGCCCAGTTTGTAAAACAATAAAATTGTGTCTAAAAAGGCTGAAGATGTTTGTACGTATTTTTTGCCACCTCAAGTAAATAATCCCCTATTCTCTCTCCCCCGCACACGAGGACACATTTCAAGGGACGAGTTCTCAGGGTGGACTTGTCCTCAGAAGGGGGAGGGGGAGGCCCCTGGCAAGAGCCACAGAGACTGGGAACAAGTTCACAGTGTTCCTCTCTGGGGACCACAGAAGAATGGAGAATTGGCTCTTTCATCTCCCTTCCACCGCCCCTGAGCCTCTGCTGTCCCCAAGCGGCCGTCTGGATCACGGAGGTGGCCACAGAGATACCGAGTGTGTGGGTCAAAGTTCCCAGTGCTTTCTGTTTAAGAAGGTTGCATCATGTACTCCTTAACCCTTCATTTACAAAACGGCCTGTGGCGTGGTAGCCAGATGGTCAGGCGAGCAGGTTTCAGGGCAGCCTCGGTCAGTTTCAAACCCCGGTCCCAGCACCCATGGCAACGTGGTGTCGGGGTCTCTGAGCCCTGTCCCAACCCACGCGGGTACCCCAGCAGCTGACTGAATGATTCAGCGCTGCTTTGACTTCAGAGGAAGGCTGTTAACCTGGCGTTAACCTGAGTAGTTAGAGATACAAATTTTGAGTTCCATGTACCTGGGTTCACACCCTGGTGCTATTATTTGTAATTCGAGTGACCCTGGGTGACTGCTGTAACTGCTCGGAGCCCCACCGTTCAAACGCATAAAATGAGGATTAAAGTACCAGTCAGGTAAAACACACACAGCGCTCGGCATGTGTTACTCCATTTGAGGCAGCACTTGTTAATAATTTGTGGATAATTTTTAAGAAAAGAAAAGTAAAATCTGATTTTTTGCACATTTACAACCTAAAGAAACAGTGCTTTTTGGCTTCCATGTGCTTGAAGAGCCGAATAAGTTGCTCATAAGAGTAAAGGAATTAAACTGCTTTTTGGTGAACATACAAAAAACCCCTCTTACAAATTCAATGGAACTTTTTAGCTGTATTTTCTGTGATCTATTTATTATAGTCTTACGATAACTTACGTAACAACTGATACAAATTCATTATTCAGTATGGAATATAAAAGTTACTGTGGCTAGTACTAGTTAGTAGAAACTCCTGTGAAGGCTTTACGATATTTTAACTAGTATACTTGTCAATAAACCCAAGCATGGTGTTCTGCAAGTGGAGAGAACTATCCGTCTTTGCGAATTTCCCAGCTTTCAGACAGTATCAGTCAGGTGTGTGCCTCATCCACAGCTCTCCATTGGGGAGGCAAGTGCGCCCAGGAGACGGGGAGCAAAAAAGAAATCTTGAGCAAAAAGCACAACATCTTAAACAGAGACACAGGACAGATGGAAAGAATAGGTTAAAAGTAAGTGAAAACAGAGCAAAACAAAAGTTAAGTATGGCCTGGAAAGGATCACAGCGATCAGGGCTGATAACTGGATAATGAAAGTGATAACAAAGTCAATGTCATCTCTAGAAAGACCTCCTGAAGTCCGTGTAGCCACTGGACACCGTGAATAAGTGACATCGGCTGGCCAAGAGTGCACCAAGGAGCCTGGCAGGAGGGTGTGGCTGGGCGTCCCTTGCCTGTCACCGCGGGCAGCAGCCTTGCTGGCCTGGCCTGCAGGAAGTCATTTGTGAGTGGACGGGGGGAGAATCAGATGGTATTTCAGGGCTTGAACTTTGGAGACCCCCATGACAGTTATAAAGAACGGTCAGATACGGCTCTGCCCTCAAGGGGCTTCTAGTCCGGATGGGAACTGACCATAAACACAAGCTGTGCAAGAGGCGTTAGAGAAAGAGGAAGTTTGTTTGTTTTTTAACACTAACTGAGTGGGTTGAACCCAGGCCACTCTGAGGATTCTGTGCCTCATTTTCTAGGGAATGGCCACAGGTGCAAGCGTGAGACCAGCGAAGGCTCGGTTCCGGGCAGGAGAGCCTTGGGGTGGGGGGGGGGGCAGCGGCCCCAGACCGAGCGCGCAAGGGCAGGGCAGCAGGACATCGGCGCAAACCCAGCCACAGAGCCTGCACCAGGAAAACGGCTTTCCATTCCTGAAGAAAGGAATCCACCATTTAAAACTTAAGCTTTTTTATGGAGTCCTGAGTGGTAAATCTCTGTGACTTAGTTCATCAACCTGAAAATTCAACTTGGAACAAATGACAAGAACTTTAATTCTATAAGAACAGAAGAAATTTGGCCTTTTTAAAGAAAGAGCTCCATCAACCCAAATAGGAATTGTCACATGTAATTTTATCAAAATCGGACTGTATTACATGAGTGCTTTATTTTTGAACAGCGACTTAAAACACACCAGAGACACCGACTTCCACAAGACTATTAGTGATCCCTAGATGCTCACAGTACTGTGCCTCAGTCTCCCCTTCCCCGGTGTCATGCCTATGGCAGGTGTGAGGAGGCCGAGCAGCGGGCGGTGGACGTCATCGCCCGCCCCAGGGAGCCTGGGGTGCAGCTCACCCCCGTAACCTGCAAACTTCCACTCGCGTCTCCAGCGGGGAAGATGAAGTTTGGCTGCAGATAACAGAAAACCCGACATCATGCTCCGGCAGGACAGGTGTTTAATTTTCCTCCTGTCAGAAACAGTCTGGAAGGAAGCAATCTGGCCATTATGAAGTCCAAGTGCCCTGTGAAGTCAGAGGAGACCTGGACTTGTATTTAATACGTTGGGATTAAAATGCCCTGCATTTGTCTTCTGTCTCTTCAAATGCACTTCATCGCCAAAGGTGGCTGCTGGAACCTTGGCCTTCTCACCTGAGTTCCAGACTGCAGGAAGGAGGAAGGAAGGACAAAAGATCCGCCGCTGCCAGTTGACGTCTACACGGCACTTCGCCTTCTCTGCTGGCCGCAGTCACGTGCCCGGGCCAAGCTGCGGGCGTGGCGGGGAATCCAGTCTGCTGCCCAGGACAACGCAGGGGCCTGACCTGACCGCTAGTGAGGGAGGGAGCAGGCCTTGCAGTCCCTGCCCCGGTGTGCGGGAGACCGCGGGTGCCAGCTCTGATGCCGGGCAGGACCCGCCTGCCCGCCGCCCTCTGTCTGTGCCGCCCTTCCCGCTTCTCTGCTTTCCCTCTTCCGGAAACTTCGTTGCGCGGATGCTCCTGCTCTGTCCTGAGTCTCCAGTCAAGGTCCCGGTTTGAGCCTCTGCTCAGGGTCAGGGTGTGAACGAGAGAGCAGATTTGTGCCTGTGGCGAACAAGTGGCCGAGCAGGGAACTGGCCCACTGTGTCCTCGGTGGGGGGCGCGTGCCACGGAGGGGAGGGAGGCTGTGGCCCTGGGGGGTCGCTCTGAGAGCAACCTGGGCTGGCCTGGGGCACATTTCTCAGACTCTTTTCCTCATGGGAAAAATATGGTTGAATCTCACCCATAAAAATTCCCTTTTCTACCTCCTTCCATGTCACCATTCCTCACAAGTGGGGTTTACAGCCCACGACTCCCCAGTCACTCCCTGCGCTGCTGCCTGGCTCTGCCCCACGCCCCACGGCCTCTTGCAACTCCCCTTGGGGAGGCGCAGACCCGCCCGCCACCACAGCCTGCAGCTCCTCCTCAGGCTCGGTCTTTCCTTTCCTCCCTGGAGCTGTCCACGCGGGGTCCAGAGCCTGGCTTTGCAACTCTGTCCTGCAGGTTTCTCTGATGTGCGGTTCGTCTGGGTTTCTCCTCCCAGCCCGTACTGTCAAAGTCGCCCTCTGGCTTAACTTCTGCCTCTGTCCGTTTCCAAATACAGATGCTGTAAATCAGAGACTGTTCGTGGCTCACTCTCAGTCCTTGACTACAAGACCTTTGGAGACTTTATTCAATTTAACATTCGCAGTTACTGGCTTCATATGGACACTCCCAAACATCTGTCTGGCTCTGTCTTTCCCTTGACGGTATAATCAACTGCTCCGCTGTGTGTGATCCCTGGGGGTGTCTACTGTGTCCTGATTCCTGTGCATTGTCTCTTGCATTTCCTTCTCTTAGTTTCCACTGCCGCTGCCCTAGTCCAGTCTCTTATTCTTTGTCCTGGGTACAACAGTAGCCTCCAGGCTGGCTCACCCAGCTCCAATCCAACTCCCTAAACGCCTTCGTACGAGTGGCTGCCACTTCCCTCAGTCTGAAGGCTGCTTCTGATATCATTTGCTGACATTTCGAAAGCAGCGGATTATCTCAGGTTCCTGGGCTTGTCATTAAACACCCTCTGTTACTTCTCTGCTTTCTCTCTCCAGTCTTTTCCATGCAAATTCTGCTGCAAATGTGTTGCTTATGTTCAAAGACTTTGCTCACACCGTTTCTGCAGCTTAGAATATGTTTCTCCCATTTGCCCAGCTTTTCAGATCTAGGTGAAATGTTCTATGAAAACTTCTCTCATCTCTAAAGCCAGGCTCCAAGACCATTTCACCTCAATCACCCTCACTGTCTTTATGTATGTAATTTCCCGAACTTGACTGCAGTTCCTCCCTCCCCGCTTCCCTCATTTCCTTCCCTCTTTCTGTCCTTCCTTTCCACTTCCAGCTCTTAGCGTAGTGCCTTTTAACCTGATAGGCGTTCAGTATATATTTATCAAGTGAGTTAACAGATGATAATCAAAAGAAAACGAATCAAGGTCATGACGGGGCTGGCTTACTGCCTGTGTGGGTGAGCGTTTCCCTTTCGCCTGGTTGTTACTTCCTTTGCTCTCCGTAAATGTCACTGATTAAAGAACAGGAAAGTTCTACCTTTTGTGACTCAGACAAAGATTGCACAACTTTTGTTGCAGCAACTGCAAGTGGGGAAAGAGAACCAGTGAACTGTTCGTACGTTTGCTCCGAACACCCTGCGTCCAGGGACAGGCACGTCTGCCTGAAGAAAGGAAGCAGCTTTCAAATGAAGAAGTGAGATTCTGCATGCAGACCGGGGAAAGAAACCTCCACAAGTAGGGGAAAAATAAGGTGGAGCAACTAACATTTTATGACCACTCTTAACCGATCTACTTGTGTTTTGTTATTTCTTTGAGTAAGGTAATTCTGACTGGGAAGCCCCTATCTCTGAATTAGGTATGTGCTCAGAAATGAACGGAACAGACTCTTCACCTGGGCCTTGTACCAGAGGACTGAAACATAAACTGTGCTTTACACCAGGAACGATTCTAGTATCTGAGATTGGAAATCTAAAAGAGAAAAGGCCCATTTGTCTTCTGATCAACTATGACCCAGAAGCAAAGTTTTGAGCTGTAAGTGAAAACTGCTGGGATCCATGGATGGAAACACTGCCCGAGGAGGCAGAGGTGTCCTCTCTGTGCTGGGTGCTGTCCAGACCTTAGCCGGCTTAATGTTCCCGTATGTTTCATGGTACGATGGGGCCAGGGCTCAGGAAATTCCGCTTCAATGTGCAGCTCACACACTCTGTGCCACTGGGTTCCCCATCTCTCCCCATCATGCACCCCCGGCCGCTGCTCCTTTTTCCCAGCTCCTTGAGCTTTCACGTGGCCCATGCTACCAGCTACCAGAGACGCCCACCCAGCCTTTCCACCCCAGAGGAGCGTTACCACAATCTCTCATGAGTGGCAGCATCACGGGGCACGGGGGTGTTCTTTAGCCACCCCCAATCAGCCTTCATAAGTGCCCCCCACCCCCACCAAGCCAACTCAAACACGTGCCTCATCTCAGTGAAAACGCCAGGCTTGCTCTGCAATGCTCTGAGAGAAGTCCCTTTAGGCCACTGCCAACCAGATGGCTCCCCCAAGAGATTCAGGAGCTGACATTGTTCCCCTGGATTAAAATTAACTCTCCTTTCCCCAGCTCAAACCCAGTTATCTTAGACGGGCAGATCCTAGTCTGGTCCCCTCTCCTCCCAGCAGCCAATCAGACGGCAGCCGTTTCTGAGGGGTACAGAGTCCAGGTCGAGGAGTAGGATGAGAGACCGAGATAATGTCCCCTAATGAAGATTCAGACAGCGGGAAAATAAACAGTTTTTAAAATCATAGAAAAATAGATGATGCAGTGACACGGCATTGTAGAAAAAGTCTGGCAGACCTGGGTTGATATTTCAGCTTTGCTACCAACAAGCTTTGAACAAATGTTTTCATCTTTCTGCGCCTTAGTTTCCCTATGTCTAAAAAGGTAAAAATAGTCCTCCCTCTTATGTTCGGTGTAGGATTCAATGAGGCGATTGGGGTACAGTGCCTACCACTGTAGGAGCCCCAAACGGTAGCAGCAGCATCAGTACTAGTACTAGCAATAGTGATGACGACGGTGGAGACAGTGCCCAGATGTTTGCCACCTTGAATGAGAATTCAGTGAGAAGAAATTGACAAACTCTTAAGAGAGGTTTAAGTCGAATACATGAAATAATTTCCTGAGAGTGATGGCTGGCAAACTCTGGGGGGAGTCTGGGTTTCTCCTGCGAGGGGCCCTTCACATCAGGTAGCAATGGTACGGCTGAATCTGAAGGGAATGAGATAGACCGGTTGAATTTTAAAGGTGCTTTCTTGCACTATGATTATATTCATTCTCTCTACAGAAAAGAAACAAACAAAAAAAGATATTCACTAGAATAAAGTGTCTATCACCCTATGGCCAGGCATTGGGAACCTGTAAGTTTGAAGAGTCATTTGTATTCAGAATTTCTCAGACTGGAAAGCAAAGTGAACCTTCACAGTAACCATAAAAGGATACTCTACATAAGAAATCACTTCCAGGTAAGTAGAAATACTTGAAAAAAGTGTCATGGATGGCTACACATTCCTGAGTAATGCATTTTCTTGCACAGGGTACTCAAAGAACCGCTTGACTACTTTGGATTTTTTGCCTTGAGTCACAAATGTTCAGCTAGTACGTGCTCCAGACGGTGATGCCGTCCTTCACGTACTTAAGTTCCTTTAACGTCTGGAACGCAGAGCGACGCCTTCCGACCTGGGCAGGGCCAGGCACCAACACTCTTTAGCTCTAAGTTTTGAACCAGGAACTCATGAAGTGCCCGTCACACAGGGGTGAAAACTGCTGTTCTGGGAACGTGCAGACACCTACTGAAGCACCCTCCTGACTTTCAGTGCGGAGGGAGTAACCTTGAAAGTATTTTCTACAAAAAGAGAAGCAGCAACTGTAGTTACTCCCTGAGTTCTGGAGGCATCTGCAGTGTGTGGGGAGATACGAGAGCAGAATGCTGAGGATTCCTGAGTAAGGATGAGTCTCGTTAGTGCACGAGTCCCAGGGCTGAAGGCAGCGAAGAGGAGAACCGTACCTACGCCACCAAGGGGATCCGGAATGTTCTGGTTTCTGAAATGGGTTATGGTGCCTCTAAAGCCCAGATGTGCAAATCCCCTGCAGTCTTGACCTGGTGGGATGAGAGCATGGCCCAGAATGTTTCTATTCCGAGGAGCAACTGTTTTTGGAAATTCCAAAACCTACCTGTGATTTTTGAATTGTTTTTATTGGTTCATAAATGGAATAGATGCTCATATTGTAAAAAAAAATTGAGATAATCTAGACCAAACCATTATTTTTAATATTTTCAAAATAACATTTTTTTCTGATAATACAGTTTATTATGGAAGAGACAGTAAGCAAAGAGAAGGATTAAAAGAAAAACCAATCATTTATATTCTTCCTCCTCTGATATGCCATCATTGCAATTTAAGTGTATTTCTTAACTTTTGTGTGTGTGTATATTCAAAATGCGCACACAATAATATATAATTAAGATTACAGAATATGTTTTTATACTTTTTTAACTTAATTTTATATTATGATGATTTTATCATGTCCTTAAGTATATTCACTCATTTAAATGGCAACATAATATTCCATCATAGGAATAAAACATAATTTATTTAACCATTTCCATATTGGTGGGTGTTTAACTTGTATTCATTTTTTCGCTAGTATTAAAAACAGACTTAGTTGAATCCTTGGGGTTTTCTAGGTATAATATCATGTCATCAGCAAACAGTGAG